>JAYKAV010003180.1:62594-80944 GCA_035582835.1 Phoebastria nigripes | reverse complement strand
GAGGAGCGCCCCGGGGACGTGGCCCGCGCGGCACCGCCAGTGCCCGGCGCCGCCGGCCGCCATGGGGTAAGGATCTCGCGGGGGCCGCCGGGCTGGTGCCGGGGCGGGGGGTGGAAGTGGCTGCCCGCGCGAGCTGTTGCTGGTCAAGCGGGCGCTGCTGAATGCGCACGGAGGCGAGTGGTTTTACTGGCGGGGTGCGCAGGGAGCAGGAATCCTGCTGCGGTCGATGCTGTGCATCAGCCCGGTGAAAGAGAAGCAGTGCGCTCCGTGAGGGGCGCACTACGATCTGCAGAGGTTTGCCTCCGCCGTAGCTACATCGGATCGCTGGAAGAGCCGTCTTGGCTTCCAGATCCCCACCGCGAGGACGTTCCCCGGGTCGTTAAGGGATGGTCAGTCCTGGAAACGACTGCTTTAAGCTCAGTGTGACAAGGTGAAACTTCAGAGCAGCGAAGGCTCATTTTAACTCCTCTGGAGTCTTCGGAGGATATAAAACGACGTGTGAATTTCCCAATAAAGTGAAGAAGGCTCTAAGGAAATCTGCTTTACAGCAGGTCCCCTAGTAAATTGGGACATCCACTTGAGGTTTTAAGGAAATGAGAAGGAATGAAATCTTTAAAATGAATCTGATCGCATCTAAATTAGTAGATAAAAAAGTGACATAGATACCTGTGTTGTATCCTAAGTAATTTGTATAGTGAGGTGAAAAAATAAACCCTGCTACCGGGCTTCTCTGATAGCCTCTGAGTGGAATGGAAACTCATCCGTGTTCAAAAGCAACAGAAACCTGGTATGATTTGGCTAACTGCAAGTTGGAGACAGACTTTTAATGCATTAACAAGATGCTGGTTTTCTAAGACTTTATGACGTAGTTCAGAGTATAAAAGTTACAAATCATGTCCTTTGTATTTTGGTCATTCAGGAATTTGAATGTGAAATTGGTATATTAATATGGAAGTTAAAAGTGTCTCTTTCCTCACACCATTAAGGACACTTGGAATTCTCCAGTTTATTAACTTCTTGCGTGTGRGGTAATAACAGCTGCATCCTTGGCTCTGTCCTAGTCACTGGGGTTCACTGTACAAGATGTAGGAAGGAATGACTTCTTAGGCTAGCTTTTATTTACCTGTTGTCTTCCCTTTCATTTAAAAAAACAAACAAAAAAACAAAAAACAAACAAACAAAAAAGCAACCCCAAAACCAAACAAAAATCCCAAACAGAATAAACCCAGGCTTCCAGCTATCTACATATTCAAGAAAAGGATAATGTGTTTCAAAAACCTGCCAAAAGGCTAAATGATATATTCTTAAAACTGTTAAGCAGATACAGAATTATGTAGCTTTTTAAATTCAAATAATGGAAAACCTCTCATTTATTTAAAATCAGTATTGTTGTGTTTGTAGATACGTCAGTTAAGTGTATCATATTACAAATACAGAGAACTGTTGAAGAGGAGTAAACGTTCTTTCTCCAGAATTAAATTGAGCATTTTTGAAAACAAAAACCTGACTTAAACAAAAAAAAGACTCCCCCATCTCATCTACTCCAGTACTGCTTGTGTTTTAATGTTGTAGCTTCTTAACGAACAGTACAAATCCGTATCTGTAGAGGGAGTTGAAATAGTCCTAAATACTGAAGTTGTTGGTGTGATGACTTGAGTAGTATGTTGGCACATTGAGATCAAGAAGACAAAAATTGCTGGCAAAGATTTTGAAGGCTCTTTAGACAGTGCACATTGAGGTATTGCAATATAGAGTTCCTTTGCAGACCATCTTCTAACAAGGTGGACAAAACCAGAAATGTAGGTATGTGTTAGTGATAATCTCCCTGCTCTCTAAATGTGAGCAAGCACATCTAAGCCAGGGCCAGCACAACTCTGTGGATCTGTGGGTAAGTATCAGACATTTGCTAGTGTTCAGAGCAGAGGTCTTGATTTTTGTATTAGCATCTAAATGCAGTTGACCATGGATTTTGGAGTATTTCTAGACCAAGGTGTGCTGGACTTTTAACACTGCATTTGTAAAAATAGTCTTCTGATACTCTACTAAGGTCTTAAAATTGAGTGCTCTAGAAGCAAGTTGCAAAATGGTGGATAATTCATGTACCTGGCCACACTAGGGTCTGTGTACTATGTTCAGAATTTAGTGGGTACTGCTATCCTGCGTAAGCTTGTACAGTGAGCTTGTAGTACCTGGCTGGTGGAGAGTTTACCTATTCCAGTGGTCAGAAAACTTGAGATGGGGGAGAGGAATTGGCTTGCCAAACCAGCAGTGGCTTTCTTAGTCTCATTTGTTATACTGAAGAATTCACTGTTCTGCCAGTGTAGTTCAGCCTGCTCGGCGCATTGAATGCCATCAGGCAAGCCAGGTAATTATGTGCTGTGTATGTGGTGGATAACAAGCTGTGGGTGACTGGTCTCTGGATCGGTGCTGCTATTAAATATTTGTTTTGAGACACTTGAAACTAGAGAATGGTCCATAGGGTGCAGTAGTTCAGGAGACACTCAGTGCTGTATCCCATATGTCTATCAGTGTCTCTCATCTCACGGGAGAAGGTAAACAAATCAAGCTCTGGTGATTGTATAGGCCAGGCACACAGGATGTCCGCTCTTGCTTCTCTACCTGCCAGACTGTCTCTCCTCTCCTAGTTCCTCAACCCTGTTGCATAAAGACAAGTTCTTATCAATAGTCACTGTTGAGTGATATAACCATTTATTTGTGCAGGCACTTCTGTTCAATTGACCACAAAAATATAGTGTTCTTTAATAGGAAAACATGGATTTTTGTGTAAATAAGATGACCTCAGTATGTTCTGTCCTAGTTCCTAACATGTCTCTCTTGTATTCCCAGTGTTGAGAAATACAGAATTTGTCAGTATTGCGCAATCAGTCTTCTTTGAGCAGAGGTTTGATTACATTAAAAATCCTCAAGAAATAGATCTTAAGTAAACATACTCAGGATGTATATTGGTAGCCTAGATTATTGTTTATATTGACTAGGTAAATTCCATGTTAAAGCTGCAAACCATCACCATATTTTATTGGTCATTGGTACTGCTTTTGCTTTTAGCTGGGGGCAGGGGAGTTAGAGGTTTGTATTTGTGGACTGTGATGCAGTCGTTGCATAGGCTGAAATGAATACACTTCATGCTAGACACAGTATGGAAGCTGCACAGCCATGAATTCTGGCAGGGGTGAGAAGCTGGTGTCCTGTTAAACTTAATCTCTTGGATTAATTCCTGGTTTTTTAAAGGGTAGTCTCTCCAGAACTATTTCCCTTTATGGCCTTCTGTGCTGTGGACAAGTATCCAAATTTATCTTACTAGCTTTTCCCTTCACTCTTGCTGAATGATAAGGAATTACAAGGTGAAAGCTTCTGTAAGATGTGCTTGTCTCTGTCATGTCACGTTAATCAAGGTGTCTTTATAAAGACTTCAGCTTCTCTTCACTTTTGTTGGACTGTATTTAGTATATTATCTTCATAAACGTTGTTATGATATGTGTCAGTTTGAGATGGCAGAATTAGAATGCTAGGGTTCTTAAGTTGGCTGGAGAATATTGTGGAAGATGAGATTTTAGGATGTACTTATTAGCGTTGTAGTTGCCTAGAAATAAGGATTTTATATTAATTTTTGGCAGTTGGGAAAATGTTTGTTGCTGGTTGATCCACTCCTAGCTCTTACGCTTTTTGAAGGATGGGGAGTTAGTCAAATGCATTTCTTTAAAGCACTCAGGATGCAGGGTCCCATTTTGAAGAGAGGATACTATAGCTGTAGGGGAATTGACAAATCATGCTAATTCTGAACTGTAGGATGTAATAATTTTTACAAAGCCCGTTTGAAGCTTTAAAATCTAAAAATATGTGAAGGTCTATGCTGTTTGAACATGTAGTATAGACAAATCTTGCTGTGCAAATTGGTTTTGGTTTGCTGCCTGTTGACTTGCTTTCTTAGGTGTTTCCAAACCACAGTCTTGTTCTTAAACTTTTCAGTTTCCTTTCTTGATCTGGGTAACAAGACATGAACACTATAAAGCTGTTAAGAGCCAGAAGCATTGTTGACAGTTGAATTTGACCTGTCTCACGTTCTTTAACCTGTCTTTTTCCCTCCCACAAGGCTTAACGATAGCTCTCCCAAAACTTCGTGTTAGCAGCAGTTCCATCAGCTGTGCTCCTCTGACACAGAAATATTGCAGATAATGGAGCAGTAGGTACAGCTTCTTGGCAGTAGTTCAGTGTTACTGCAATTCCTGGCCATCTTGCTATCTCAGGGGTAAAAAGAGAGCTTATTGTGTGAAAGCAATGGCAGCAAAGTAGTTTATGCTGTCTTCTGTAGCAGCGTGAAGAGTGTAACAAAAACAGATCAACATCACTTACTATAGATAACACGCACAAAACTTTATTATCTGAAAAAAAATTAGTAAGGTATAAATACCTAAACAGATGGACTGTATGTAAATCAGCATGAAATGGTTAATGAACTACTTTGTCAGGCAGCAATGTGTGGAGACCTCTGCCATGCTTAAATTATCTTCTGTCACAGTAGTTTTATGACCATGAAATAAGCATGAGAAATCTAAACCAGCTCTTCTGGCCTGGCAACACATGAGTGTCCTGAATACCATGGGGGATGATTTCCATGCTGACCTAGTGAAGGTATTTGTAATGCCTTAAGGTTGCGATTGATCTGTTTCAGTATTTCCATGCATTATAAAGACTATGTAGACCAGCTCTTTGGGTGAAATCCTAGTTCTGCTGAAAATAAACATTTCAGTCCTTCACATCATCATGTTGAGATTATTTTTATTCTCAGTGTCTCAAGGCAAACATGAGATGAATGCTTTGTGTGTGTGTTCTTGTGATTTCTCTCTCCCAAACAGTGCTTGCCCTACCACAATTCCTGTTATCTTTGCAGGACTCATAACCAGATACTGAGCGAATACTTGAGGAAATATGCAGTCTTGAAGCCATAGAGATTGCAATAGCTTGAAATACTGTAACAGGCCAGCACTTCTAATCGGGGGAGGCAATGACACCTAACTGGCATTAGAGTGCTTCTGCCTGCTAGTTAGTAAAAGTAGTAAGTAGAACTCAGATATCACTTTTATGGGAATTTTGTTGGAAAACATTTATTCTTTATCATTGTCTCTTAAGACTGTAATTTGATTTAAAGCTCTTAGCTGATCACTCTTTAAATCGCAGCTTTCCAAATCTATGTCTATACATTAGTGTACTACGAAGAGATGAGCATTATCTTGTGATGTAACAGTAGTTTACTAGTAGTTTCTCATTAGTATAGGTGCCTGGGACATCATTTTAGCTGAGCCTGTGGTTTTCCAGTGTATTCCAGATCAGTGACCATCTAAACAATGCAAACACTTCATACAGATTAGAAACTTAGTTCTACTCTTTTAGATATCTTTAATTTTGAAGCTGTTGAGGCCTAAAGTAATTACCAAGAGCTGATGTCTCTTCTAGTCCATAAGTTATAGTTTAAGAGGCATTTAGCAAGGGACCGAGTGTCATGTAGAGATACCCAGTGAGGCTGAGACCAGATCTGGAAGGGAAGTCACACATGTATATATATGCACCCAGAAATTAAGTGTGTTTGTGTTTTAACAATGTGCCCTTTGTATCTGAGACAGTTCTGCACTGGAGAAAAATTTCAGGCTTCCCCGTGTGTGTGGTTATAGGCTTAGTAACAAGAAACTGTAACAATGAACAAAGGGACAAAGTATTCTGTATTATTTAAAGTAAAAACAAAAATTGGAGTACTCAGTCCATCTCTCTTTTTTTTTTTTTTTTTTTTTTTTTTAAGACACCGATGTCGGTTGTCTTGTCTATTTCAAAGCCCTACTTAGTTGAAAGCCTTCTGTAAAAAAAATTTGCAAGAGCATGCTTTCTAGTTCAGGGTTTCATGCTGTTCTCCCTGCAAGTCTTTTTCAGATATATTCAGTCTTAAAGGTAAGGTGCAATGGGTGTGGAAGCATTGCACTATGAAAAATCCACTTTTAGATCTAATTTTGATAATAGGTTTCTTTTCCCCATTTGGTTGCTAGTATTTTAGTTTTTATTTTTTCCAAGGCTGGGCCATGTGAAGTCCACCAAAATTAGTATTGTGTTCAGGACAGGGAGGTTAGAGGGGAGAGGAGGCGAGAGGAAGCTGTGGTTTTATTCCACCTGGGCCTTGCACCATGCAGTGTTGGACTCTGTTGTATCTACACAGAGTTGTGGTAGTGGTATTAATGTCGTCTGCTCCATTCTGCAAAGTAATGGAACTGTATTTGAATACTGTATTGATCTTCTGGAACTGCATCACAAATATGCTTCTGGCAACACACTGCATTCTGACATACTTCTCTGGTGGCAAGTAGTGGTGAATGCCAGTTGTCATTAAAAAAATTAGTCTAGGGAGACACTGTTTAAACATGCAATAGATGATGCTGGATTGCCAGATACAGCATATATTGACATTTCCAGTATCTAATCATKATTTTTTTTTTTTTTTTWTTTTTAGCTACAGATATCAAGCTAGCTAACTTAAGCAGTCCGCATCACTTGTTTTGACTAATGGTTTTTACCTGAATAAAGAGGGAAGAACTTGAAATGCATAGTTCCTCTCAGGTTTTTCTTCTTCCTCCATATACACGCAAATGATTCACAGGCACTGTTTTGTTGATCTTTGTGGCTGTATTCTTTGTCAACATCTTGATCATTAAGTTTTCACTGAGGTTGCCACCAAAAAGTGGGAACAACAGAAAACAGGTGCTGCTCTTTCCTGTTGCCTACTGCAGCACAAACATTTGTGCAGTGAGCCACATCAGTACTGTAACCTAGCTGACTGCATGGCTGTACAACAGCGGTTGGCACAAGGGAACTGTCATTACAAGTGGGATAGACCTACCTTTTGCTACAGCAGTGTTTGTTTATTCTGGTGGGAAGTGTTCAAAAAGATCCAAACTTGGAGCTATCCCTGTCTGAGTTTGCTCCTCAGTTTTGAAGCTCAAGTCTGGAAAGGTGTTTTTGAGACTGTCTACTAGGTTGAGCCTCAGCTTGTTGAGAAATGGCATTTTTTCCCCTTTTGATAGTGTCTTTCATAGTAAAAAACATAATAGGTAATATTGCCGGAGTTTAGAATTGGGGTTTTTTAAATGCGTTTAAATGACTTATTCTGTAAATAGTAAGCTATAGTCTTGAATCCATAGTTAATTTTGAAGCTATTCTTGTAACAGGACATATAATGAGATCTTCCTTGAGTTTTGAAAACTGAAGAATGAGCTTTAAATGGTCAACACTTTACAGTGAAGTGTTGGTGAAATAAATCATCTTTGACATGTATTCTCGCAATTCTTACTTCTTGTGCCTGTTCGTTTCCAACAGTCTGCTAGCCCTGGATTGTCTGTACAAAAATCTAAAAGAATGTACTGTGTGATATTGGAGAAACCAGTGTTTTCTCCAACACATGACTTACTGTGGAGTGTGCAGCCATGTCAGGGCTTCTTAGGGTGTGAAGTGTTTTCCATGCAAACAGGAATAAGCATATGGAATAATATATGCTGTGTAGCTCTGTTGTCAAATCATTGCATGCAGTAACTGAGGTCCTAAGCAGCTATTTGGCCAATTGACTTTGAAACTGGAACACCTGTGCTCTTGCACTAGCCGTATTTTTCACTGACTTGTGTGTGACTTTAAAAGAGTTAACCTGTAATTAGACAGGAACAATTACTCTTGGATTAACTTACTTTCTGCTTCTGGATACTGATTTCCAAGTGCTTTTTCAACATGTGAGTGTATGTCCCTCCCATGTCAATATTTGTTCTTGTTCTTTTACAAAACAGAACGATTTCCTGTGTCTGCTTTAGCAGGCCCACTACCCAGGCATCCAGAGCTCTCTGCATCTAGACATACATAGGAACTGGGTTCCTTCCAGGAAATGATTGGCAGTGTTTGGGAATAGGTGATGTCCTGCTGGTTTGAGTCCTAGGTAGGCTTGGTTCTTAAGAAGCACTGCACAGCTCAGATGGCAGCATGTCTGGCTATTGCGTGATAGTAAAACTCCCAGGATCTTTGGTAAGTTTTCTGGAAAAAGACACAGGCACTGAAGCACATGGTTAAGTAATGATCCATTTTGATGGGATTTCTGTGAAACATGAGCACTAAACTCTAGATTCCCTAAGTTACCTCACATCTGAATGCAAGTGCTGCCCATGTCTCTTACAACAGATCTTAATGGGCCACTCAAGGTCTGAGATAATTTTTACTGATAATTATGTATTTGGTGACCTTAAATGTGAGATACATCTTTTTAAAAAATCCTCCCTTTTTGTCCATGTTAATTATGAATTTTTAAAATCAGGTTGGGGACAAAAGCTAGAATACTTTTATTACTGGGATGGATTGAAGGGCATTATAGGGGCCTTTTCTATAACATCTGTGACTTACTTTTATCGTTAGCAGGATTTGAGAATTAATATTATTCTGGAGCGAAGTTCTTAAACAAATGAAAACAATCTGCTGCTTCCCCAATTGTTATTACAAAGAACAATTTTACTTAGCATGAAAATATATTTAAAGAGTCCTTCTCTTCTGCTCCTTAGTAACAACCTTAAATCCTAGTTTTAAAGAATACTGCTGCTCTTGAGTGCTCAGAGATGGACATGGTAATCCTCAAATCACTTGCACTAACTCAGCTTTTACAGATAGGACCCAAGTCTAGATCTTGTAAAGGTTCCACCTTCTTGCTTGTCTTGTTGTCTTGCTACTTCTGCCACTGGCTATTGTTCTTGTGAAACTCAAGGCTTTGCAGATTCAGAGGACTTTGTTGTCACTTACAGCAACATGTGTAGGATGTTGCATATGTTTCTGGAATCATTTGGAAAAGAATAGTTAAACACCCTGGCGGGAGGATTCTGTCAAGGAAGAATTTTAACTGTCAACACCATGTTCAAGTTCAAAGTGGTTTTACAAAATCCAACCATCCAAACAGTTCTGCAGCCTTTGAAAATACTATTTATGTAGTGGGAACCTGGAACAGAGGTTTGATTTGATGTCCTATATGGCTCTGGACAAATCCTAATGAGTCTATTTAGACCTTAAAAATCGCTGGCTTGATGATCCTGCCACTTGCATATGACAATACTTTTCTGAAGTCCCTCAGAAAGAATATGGGTGGAATTTACCCAGTTATTAAGATATAGACTTTTGTCTTCACCCTGTACAAGTCCTGCTAGCTTCCTCATTGTAGAGGAGAAATATTGGGAGGGATAGAATGGTGATTTCAGACGGTGGGTAAGTCAACTTGGATTTTTGGAAAACGAGATCATTGAATGCTGCCTCATATGAACACCAGTTTTGCAGCAAAGTACATGACTGTATGCTGCTATTAAGAACTTGATGATAACGCACAGTTTATGATTAGCATTGCTGGTTATGATCACAAAGTGAAATTCCGTCTTTCACATTTGAAAAATGCAGCTAATATTCTTCCACGAGAAACTTGTATTGAACAAGAAATATCCTTAACCAGAGTGGCACAATAGCAGTTAACCTCCTTCATTTAAACTTGACAGTCATGGTGACCTGCTTATGTCACCTGACACCTTAATGAAGGCCATTAGAAAAAAGAAAAAAGACAAGGATTCTGGTTTCAGATACCATTATGCTTATAAACTAATACGCTTGTATGCCAGAGGTTTGGGAAATCAGTGGTCATGATCAAACTTCACACAGAGCTGATTAAATAATGATTAAAACTGATACTTTAACTGGCAGATACAAAATTTTGCTCTAAATCATCTTGTCTTGTATGTATGCTGTTCATCTTCCTGAAGAACCGTTCCTCTTCATTTGCTTGCTGAGATTTTTTTACAATTAAGTATGGTATTAGTACTTCCTACTCATGGCATTCTATTTACTAGGTTAAGCAGTCGTATATCATAGTATGTATTCTGTTTCAAAACACAAAACCTGTTAGAGAGTGGGAGATGGCAGTTTCTGCTACATGGACTTGTATTTGATGCTTCAGTTAAGCCTCTTTTGGAAGTAAACATGTGAGCACCTAAGTGCTCCAGTTTGGGAAGACTATACCACGTTTAGCATACATGAGTAAAATGTTTTTAAATACAGCTTTCTTTAAAACTGACTTTGCAATGCAAGCATTCTGTAAGTAGCTGATAAGCCTGCTTGTTTCTGGCCACTGTTTATTTCATGGATACAAAACCACGAGGGCTTGGTTCCTTATATTTAATATCTATTCTGATATTTATGCAAAGGAGTGGCTGAGGGAGGCTTTTCTAGTTCTTGGTTCATACATAGATTTTGAATGCATTGAACCCAACCTGTTCATTCAGGTACCATGTAAGGAAAATCATTCCTATTCATAAAAAAAGGTCATATTGAAATAACTAGCTAGCTCTTAACAAGCACTGGTTCCTGGTCTTCGATTAGAGGCTTCCTAACTGTAGTAGCATGTATCTATTGCTTGAATCTTTTTATTGAACTATTAAGTATAAGCCACTAATGTAGGCAATTCCAATTCCATGTGAAATAGGTAAGAAAATTCAAGTTTTATCTGTCACACAGGCATTTGAGCCAACATTTCTGCACAAACTGTATGGTGGGTGTGTATTTTGTTGCTCAGTTTGTCAAAATGCTGAGCAGTTTCCTGAGATCTGATTTTTTTTCCTGTAATTACACTTCCAACAAGTAAAGTAACTTCTGTCTGGGTAAAGCCCTGATACCTACCTGCTATCTTGGGGTTAGAATTACAGTCATTGTAGGTGCCTTTCTGAAGTATAAGCTATATTTTGAAGTATGCTTTGCAAAGTGATTGATAATCTAGTTCCAGTACAACTAACACATAATACTTTGTCTTTACCAGCGTCCACCAGCACAATCAAAGCAAGCGCATGAGCCATCAGTGAAGAAATTTCTTTACATTATTTGGATAGCAATACCCAAGGGTAGTACTGATGCAGCCATTGTGTTTCCAGCACGGTTGTCTTCCCTATGAGCTGCTCATCAGTGAGACAGCCCAGTCCAGGTATGGCCATTCCTCTCCAGCTGTTGGGGCCCATCCCCACGGTGCAGCACTTGGCACAATCCCTTGTCTGACATTTACTGTGCAGACCTGTGTACCTATTCCTATGTTGGCCTCTGTAGCAGGCTGTGCAGGGCACCGTTTGCTCTGTGCACAGTGTGTGGTCATACTGGTATATTTAAAAATGGATTGTGCCCTGTATGCTTGTTGTGAATCTCGCCGTTATGGTGGGAAGTTGCCTGACAGTGCAAGGCACATCATTGGGGGAAACAGATTTGGAGCCGTCCTAGGAATGCCTTCAGTGATTTGACGAGCAAACTGCTCTGGAGGTCTGTCAGGAATGGTATTCGGGTGTCCTGCCTTAGGAGGAGTCTCAGAACGTGTTTGGCATATGTGTGGTGTGAACAATTAGGGAACTGCGATCTGTCACTTCCAGTTACAGCTCAATATAGATGCAACCACTGCTTCCAAAATTCAATAGTGTTTATTACGCTGTAAGTTATCAGAAGGGAGGGACTTGCTGGCATGGTAATGGCATGCTCAAAGTGAGTTAAAGAGGCTTTATAGTTCCTGCAGTGCTCAGTGGGATGATTCAAATTGATTTGTTACTTATGAATAGAAAATTAATTTGTTTACCTTTCAGGTAACAGGAGACTAGGAGACTAATTTAGTTCCTTGATACAAATGAAATAATCCAATTCTCAATTTGTGATGTGGACCAGTGATTCTTTTTGAAACTTAGCATGCAACTGTAGCAGTCTGGATGGGATTGCAAATTGTTCGAAGATCAGTTGATGGTGATAGTGATGAAATGCATGTTTATTCAGCCTGGTTCATTTGGCATGCTCCATATGTAAGTTCTGATACTTCCACTGGTGCTGGTGGAAGGATGACTTCAGCTCTGAGGTGTCTGCGGTCAATGTGCAGGTTGTGCTAATGATTTATTTCGGGGTGTTTATTTCTGAGGGTTAAGTGTAAAAGTTCTCAAAACTGACTGTTAACTGACAACTTCTTGATGTTAAATAAGGGGTTTGTGGGTTTTAAGCTGGAAGTGAAAGAAATGACAAGTGCCAAGCCCACTAAAATAAAAAGCATTTTCACATGTAGAAGGCATGTCAAAATTAGTAACTTGGAGATGCGGAAAGAGGTGAGGTGGACTTGTTTGATGGGGCGAGAAGTGGTAAGGAGGTGTGATAATTTCTGTATGAAGACCTACAAGGAAGCAAAGTGGAAGTTTAAAGCCAATAAGGAGAGTAATGAAAGAAAACTGGTAAGAAGCATTACAAGGAGGGGTTGCTAAAGATTGTGGTCCCAAGTGAGGAAACCTTATTCTGCTACAGAAATATGTTCGAGACAAATTCCAAGTGTCTCATAATAATCAAGGAAGATATGTATTCCTTGGTTTTTCTGTTGTGAACAAGTTGCTGAGAGATCTAGTCTTTAGAATAGTGAAATTATGACTAGTATTAGTTGAGTGTTGTCTCTCAAAGTCAAAAATGATTGGAAAAACAGCAGTTAAACTTAACATTATCTACAAATACTAATTTTTAAATATTATCACTGTTTACCATATAATTGCTGATTATCTCGGTGGAAACACATGATGAATTGATTCTATGATTTTGTCTTCCTTCTATTCCTTTTTAGGTTCCAAAATTCTCATCTGTCTCTATTGTCAAATGCCCCAGCTTTGTCTCTGTTGCCTGATACCTGTGAAATACAGCCATCAGAACAGAAATTCTTGTCATAGACAATGATGAGACTTGATGGAGCACACAAAATCACATGAATGTCAAATTAGAAAATACTGCGTTTACATAGTTCATTGAACTCTGCCGTGTATGGAACTTAAGCTAATGTGGGACTGCCACTCTTATTATTTCAGTGCTTTGCATGACTGCATGTCCTAGTGCCAACCTTCTGTTCTTGGTTCCTTCTTGCTGCGCTAGCTGTGCACAGTGACACTTGTCAATGCTGCTGAAGGATTTCATTACAGCAACTAAATTGATCTAACCAAACTTTAGAACAGAGGGTGTTGATTTTTGGACAGTCTCGTGCTTTCATGTTGGGACAAAGCAAGGAGTTTCAGTCTATCAATTGTTTGAATGTGCTACTCTGGGTGGCACTTCTACCACTGCTGTCTTATGACCCTTATATCCCACCAAACAGTATGTTTAACATCGAAGAGTCTTCATGTGCTTGCAGGGTGCTGTTTTTCCCCATCTGTGCCTCAGCAACAGCACCTAAGTGGCCCCATCCGATTTGGCTTAATTCTCACCTTGTTTAGTCAGCATCAATCGGTCTAATCAGTTATTTGTGAGTGGCATTAATAGCCCTTCTCACAAACTGAGAATTGTTTTGCAAAGGAAACTACTGAACTTTAGATCTCAGTGAGTCCGTGAACTAATTTGAGGGTGTCTGTGAAATGTGACAAGGAAAACATGCCGGATGGGAATAGGCTTGCATTCTGGAGGTTGCAGTAGATTGAAAATCATGTCCCATCTGGAGCCTTCCTCCTCATCCCCTGGAAAGGAGAGCGCTGCTGGGCCTGCTTGTAAAGCAGAGCACCGAGTCCTGGCTCACCAGCAGCATCTCTGGATCCCAAAGCAACTTTGTGTTCTTGCCCTCTCTGCTTCTATACTTGGAGAGCTGTGCTTGTTCTGCTGGTACCGGGGTTTTCTTTCTTACTTTTTTCTTCTTTTTTTTCCTTAAAACTGTAGGTCTTGTAATGGTTCTGAAGACTATAAATACTGTCCCTGAGGACCATGTCTAGAAAATGTCTATTTATTTAAACTCGAGAAAACTGGTGGTGCAGAGGGCAGGAAACTGTAACTTACTCATTGTATGACTGTGTGTTAAAGTGCTGTGCTAAGTAACAGTAGATGTTCAAGCTGAACAGTTAAGCTGCTTTATGTTCTCCCTTGAAATATTTGCATGAGTTCTGTAAGAGTAATCTGACTGACACACAACTCCATTGCATGGGAGATTAATTTAGATGTAGATTGCAAAGGAAAGGTTGCCTCTATACAGAGATTATCAAGGAACTAGGGGAATTAAAAAGAAAACCTGGCTATCAATTGCTTTTGGACCTTTCTAAACGTTTTTTCCTAACAGGTATGAATGACATTATTTCTTCCTTTGCTATGTGCTGTGTAGGCTTCATTCCTCTCATTTCTGTTTGTGTTGCAAGTGTGGCAAAGTTGCTTTTCCACGCTGTAGAATGGAGGGAAATGCGTATTTTTAGACCATTGCCTGCCTGTTTCTTATTCCAGATGCAGCTTAGCTTAGTTTACTGTATGTAAGGGCTGTTGCAGGAATGTTAACATCTAGACTGCTTTCAGAAATGTCTTGTTAGCCTGTGGTTCCAGGGTTCTTTGTTCATAAAATAGAACCTGACATTAGGTTGTTTTTCTGTTTGCTTCTGGTTAACACTTTCAGTGACTAGATGTGGAAAATAGCTGTGCATCTTAAACTTAACTGTCTACTCATAAAGACAGAAGAACTTCTCTCTTGACTTCCTTGACAAGAATTTTTGGAAAAAATCCAGGAATAAAATACAACTTTGGATCAATTTTTGCTATCATGATTACTTAGTATTTTCACTATAGGTAAATATCTATCCTAAAATTCAACCTAACATAGTTTAGCTGCTCTTAAGTCATTAAAAGCTGATGATTAGTTTTCTCCAATCTTGTAAATTAAAAACAAATTTAAGATAAAAGTTAATTCAGAGATACCATTGTCCACTTACTTGCACGATTTAGAGAAATAATCACTTAGGTACCTAGAAAAATTCTGAAGATGCCTATATCCCTGGAATAACTTAATAAACTGAAGTGAAAAGCATGAAGATAAAGCTGAGTACTTGTCCTTGGTAATATGCTTTTTGTTATCTCATATGACTCCCAAAGTTCTCACTGGATTCATGGTATGAAAATGAGCTTTTGAAGCTTGGGTGGAAGGACAAAAAAGGAAAACCTTAGAGAGATGGACCTTCATGCGGCTATTGGAGGAACTTTCATAGTCAGTGATAAATTCTTGGTGTGGATGTTTCCTGTAACACTTCGGCTGGTTGCCTACCTACAGAACTGGAGCAGCATGTGATAGCTGGGGGCATTGGAGAAGAGGCATTTCTTAAAAACCCACAGAATTATAGCAGTGAAAGCAAATCCAATGTTTATCTTTTTTTCTTCCTTTTTTTTAAATCAGGTTAACATTACACTGTACGTATCCTCCAGGTACCTTTTTTACTCTTCAGTGCAAGCAGCTCCAAGTTCACTGACATTATACCAAAAATTTAAGAGTTTTGTTGTTTTTTTTCCCTTGCTCTAGAATATAAGCTTTAATTTTAAGTAATATCTATTTTATTCTGAATACAGGAGTTTGCATCTTAACTGGCAAATATAATTCAGTGTGTTCTGTTTTGATCAGGACTTTGAGGGCATGTTGACTCTGTTAGAGCTCAGCAGGAATACCTTTACCATCTTGGGAGCCCCAGAAAACAGCAGTGCTAGACTGCAAGCTGTTCTGTGCAGTTAGGAGGCAGACTTCTAGCAGAGCTTCAGCATGGTGAGGACAAGCAACTCGTGAGATACTACCTAGAGAGCAGGATGAAATGCCTGAGCTACAGGTGTAATTGTGACTCACATCAGCATAAGTAAGCCGAATTTTACTGCAGAATCCTGTGCACTGTGTCCTGTTCTTTCTCTGAAGAATGTGCATACATTTTCATGTATCAATTTTTGCTTTCTCCAATTTGTGAGAAAGCAAAACATGAGTTTCTGCTGTTGATCTGGACATTGAGCATATCTAGTAAACCCATCTGATTTCACTGTATCATGGATGAGTATGATCCATTGCTTGTTTGAAGGACAATGAGTGGACACTGTCATTCAGATTTTCACTGTATTCTGAGAAATAGTAATGCAACTAGAGAATTCACTTAAGTCTTCTCTACTGGTATCTCAAATTTGCTCTGGAAATTAAGAAAAGAAAAAATTTAAAACATCTGTCATGCAGTGAAGTTAACACTGGCCTACCAAAATAATTTATTCCATCAATCTCACAAATCTTAAGTTAATATGTTAAAGTCTTCCCTGCCTGATGTTAGGCATCTGAAGATGGGATGAGACAAAAGACAACTCTTGGCTTCTGAGTGCTTTTGTATTTTCTGTGCCTTGTGATATGGTGAGGGCCAAGGAGTGCTGCGAGGGGGTTGTTCTAATGCAAGATAGTGAGTGCAGAATCTGTGTGCTTAAAGTATGCTAACTGAATTAGTGACTAACTTTATTATTAACACACTTTGTAATATCTTTGAGGTGGATTTTTTGATTGGCTTTTTTGATCATGGGGAGGTTTACATGGCACCGGGCCTGCTGGCGACAGATGGAGGTCAGCTGTCTCACAGGGGGAAAAGGATTCTCGCTCATGAGTTGGCAGGACTCATCGAGAGGGCGTTAAACTAGGTTCGCAGGGGGAAGGGGATAAAACCAGGCTCACTAGAGACGAGCTAAAGGTGTCATGCCAATGTTGGTGGTGAAATCGATAGCCCAGCTCAAGTGCATCTACACCAATGCACRCAGCATGGGCGGCAAACAGGAGGAGCTGGAAGCCATTGTGCAGTGGGATAGCTATGACTTAGTTGCCATCACAGAAACATGGTGGGTGACTCTCACAATTGGAGTGCTGCAATGGATGGGTATAAGCTCTTCAGAAGGGACAGGCGAGGAAGGAGAGGCGGTGGGGTGGCTCTGTATGTCAGGGAGTGTTTTGACTGTCCAGAGCTTAACGATTGTGGTGATGATAAGGTCGAGTGCTTATGGGTAAGGATGAGGGGGAAGGCCAACAAGGCAGATATCCTGCTGGGAGTCTGTTATAGGCCACCCAACCAGGATGAAGAGGCAGATGAAACATTCTACAAGTGGCTGGCGGAAGTCTCGCGATCGCTAGCCCTTGTTCTCGTGGGGGACTTCAACTTCCCAGACGTCTGCTGGAAATACAACACGGCAGAGAGGAAACAGTCTAGGAGGTTCCTGGAGTGTGTGGAAGACAACTTCCTGACGCAGCTGGTGAGGGAGCCTACCAGGGGAGGTGCCTCACTCGACCTGCTGTTTACRAACAGAGAAGGACTGGTGGGAGATGTGGTGGTCGGAGGCCGTCTTGGGCTTAGTGACCATGAAATGATGGAATTCTCGATTCTTGGTGAAGTAAGGAGTGGGGCCAGCAAAACTGCTACCATGGACTTCCGGAGGGCAGATTTTGGCCTGTTGAGGGCACTGGTCGAGAGAGTCCCTTGGGAGATGGTCCTGAAGGGCAAAGGGGTCCAGGAAGGCTGGACGTTCTTCAAGAAGGAAGTCTTGAAGGCGCAGGAGCAGGCTGTCCCTGTGTGCCATAAGAAGAATGGGCAGGGAAGATGACCGGCCTGGCTTAACGGGGAGCTCTTGCTGGGACTCAGGAAAAAAAAGAGAGCTTACCACTTGTGCAAGAAGGGGCAGGCAACTCAAGAAGAGTACAGGGATCTCATTAGGTCATGCAGAGAGGAAATCAGAAAGGCAAAAGCCCAGCTAGAACGCAGTCTGGCCGCTGTCGTTAGAGACAACAAAAAATGTTTTTACAAATACATTAACGACAAAAAGAGAGCCAAGGAGAATCTCCATCCTTTATTGGGTGCGGGGGGGAACATTGCCACCGAGGATGAGGAAAAAGCTGAGGTACTTAATGCCTTTTTTGCCTCAGTCTTTAATAGTTGGGCCAGTTATCCTCAGGGTATTCAGCCCCCTGAGCTGGAAGACGGGGACGGTGAGCAGGATAAACCCCCCATAATCCAAGAGGAAGCAGTTATAGACCTGCTACGCCACCTGGACGCTCACAAGTCTATGGGGCCGGATGGGATCCACCCGAGAGTGCTGAGGGAGCTGGCGGAGGAGCTTGCCAAGCCACTCTCCATCATTTAACAGCAGTCCTGGTTAATGGGGGAGGTCCTGGATGACTGGAGGCTTGCCAATGTGACACCCATCTACAAGAAGGGCCGGAAGGAGGACCCGGGGAACTACAAGCCTGTCAACCTGACCTCGGTGCTGTGGAAGATTATGGAGCGGTTCATCTTGGGGGCGCTCACAAGCCGTGTGCGGGACAACCAGGGGATCAGGCCCAGCCAGCACGGGTTCATGAAAGGCAGGTCCTGCTTGACCAACCTGATCTCCTTCTATGACCAGGTGACCCGCGTAGTGGATGAGGGAAAGGCTGTGAATGTGGTCTACCTGGACTTCAGTAAAGCCTTTGACACTGTCTCCCACAGCATTCTCCTAGAGAAGCTGGC
>JAYKAV010003180.1:0-61851 GCA_035582835.1 Phoebastria nigripes | reverse complement strand
ACTACAAGAAGGACATTGAGGTGCTGGAGCATGTCCAGAGAAGGGCAACGAAGCTGGTGAAGGGTCTGGAGAACAAGTCTTATGAGGAGCAGCTGAGGGAACTGGCGTTGTTTAGCCTGGAGAAGAGGAGGCTGAGGGGAGACCTTATCGCACTCTAMAACTACCTGAAAGGAGGTTGCAGTGAGGTGGGGGTCGGTCTCTTCTCCCAAGTAACTAGTGATAGGACAAGAGGAAATGGCCTCMAGTTGCACCAGGGGAGGTTTAGATTGGACATTAGGAAAAATGTCTTTACTGAAAGAGTGGTTAAACATTGGACCAGGCTGCCCGGGGAAGTGGTTGAGTCACTGTCCCTGGAAGTATTTAAAAGATGTGTAGATGAGGTGCTTAGGGACATGGTTTAGTGGGCATGGTGGTGTTGGGTTGACGGTTGGACTTGATGATCTTAGAGGTCTTTTCCAACCTTAATGATTCTATGATTCTATGGATATATGTGTGTGTGTGTATGTAAAAACACTGATCAGAGCATGTCAAAATGAATGTGATGTTAAGGCCATGAAGGCAAGCAGGACAAAGAAGAGTATCGGAGACAAATATTTAGGGGACAGCCATTTAAGGGACCCTTGTTCCTGATGTTTTGTAGGGTTTCAGTCAGTGAGATGCCTGAACAGAAGTGCCAGAAATAGTTTGGAAAAGTGTATTTTCTAAGAGGGAGGGTGCCAAGGAAGAGTCGGTCAGGTCAAATGAATGACATGCAATGAGGCAAGAAGGTAGATCTGAGAGATAGATCAAAGCCAGGTCACCTGGGTACTGGTCTAAGACTTGCTCCGTTCTCCTGTGCCTGGGTCTGCCAGCACAGGCAGTGTCCTGTCCTGCCACCACCACTGTCCTGACAATAAACTCTTTGTGCCTGGCTTTTCTTCTCCTCTGTGGAGAGTGGGAACCTGGGCACCGATTTGTCCTGTGCTTTGCAACTCTGCCAGCTTCCATGCTGTTGATGTTACTAAATTTGTGAGACTGTAATCTCTGTGCTGTGCTACAGTTAATTTTAAATCTGTGCTGTGGAAGACGCTCTTTACTATTCTAAGGTTTACCAATAACTACTATCCTTCAGTGGTCTCTTATGAATGGGAAACTCAGACAGAAGAGGAATGAGTTTAAATGAACTTTCTCATTGCTCTTCATAATTATGTTTTTTGGGTTTTGTGGGTTTTTTTGTTTTGTTTAATAGCAAGAGCCTTATTTCCCAAGGCATGGTAATCCTAACTCTTGCAATTTTGTATGATGACTATAAATTTTAAGTGCTGTCTGCAGTTGTCTTACAGTGCCTGCTTGTAGGATACTCCTCTGCCTTTCTTCTCTCCCTTCCATCTCTGGAAGGTCTCATGTATGGGCTTCCTGAGCATTTAGTTGAGATTGGCACATATAGAGTAGTTCATTTTTTTCCTGAATGGACAATTTTATAGGATCACATGCTCATAAAGATGCCATCCACATCAGTGGATGTGCCAAAATGTTATCAGAAAGAATYGATTTCAGAAATATTTTCTGCCCTACATTTTGAAGTTACCTGCTTTCCTGACTTGCCTCCTGTATCATACAGAAACTTTTATTCATTGATACAAATAATCATAAGTAGACAGTTTTTCTACTAGTGAAAGTCCATAATCGCTGACTTAATTAGAGTTCTGTCTACTCATATGTGTCAACTTTAGCCTAGCTTGTATAAAACGATATTCTTTGCACCTAGCTGTATACATATGTGTTTTGCATATACTTCTTAGCCCATAGTAAAATGTTGTGGGTTCCTTTTTTTTTTTTAAAGCCTAGTGTTTGAAGGTATGCAAAAGTAGTGCAACTGTTCCTCCTCCTGCCTGAATAGTTCTCAAATTTCAACTAGTCTTTATAGGCACATTGACATTTCAAAGATAACAGATTTCTGAGAATTTTATGAAAATAAAGAGCCAGGTCAAAAAGAGTGCTTGTTGAGAGAGCAAGAGCTCAACTCCTAATAGTCACAGAGGAATCTCTTGGGTCAGATGTTCTGCCCCAAAATGCAGGAGGGTTTCAGGTGGAAGTTTCCTTTTGTTAGACACTGGAGTTAGAATTTTGTTTTAGACCAATTTTTATTAATCATAGGATCATTAAGGTTGGAAAAGACCTCTAAGATCATCGAGTCCAACCGTCAACCCAACACCACCATGCCCACTAAACCATGTCCCTAAGCACCTCATCTACACATCTTTTAAATACTTCCAGGGACAGTGACTCAACCACTTCCCCGGGCAGCCTGGTCCAATGTTTAACCACTCTTTCAGTAAAGACATTTTTCCTAATGTCCAATCTAAACCTCCCCTGGTGCAACTKGAGGCCATTTCCTCTTGTCCTATCACTAGTTACTTGGGAGAAGAGACCGACCCCCACCTCACTGCAACCTCCTTTCAGGTAGTTGTAGAGTGCGATAAGGTCTCCCCTCAGCCTCCTCTTCTCCAGGCTAAACAACGCCAGTTCCCTCAGCTGCTCCTCATAAGACTTGTTCTCCAGACCCTTCACCAGCTTCGTTGCACTTCTCTGGACATGCTCCAGCACCTCAATGTCNCTCATAAGACTTGTTCTCCAGACCCTTCACCAGCTTCGTTGCCCTTCTCTGGACATGCTCCAGCACCTCAATGTCCTTCTTGTAGTGAGGGGCCCAAAAATGAACACAGTATTCAAGGTGCAGCCTCACCAGTGCCGAGTACAGGGGCACGATCACTTCCCTACTCCTGCTGGCCACACTATTTCTGATACAGGCCAGGATGCTGTTGGCCTTCTTGGCCACCTGGGCACACTGCCGGCTCATATTCAGCCAGCTGTCAACCAGCATCCCCCTGTCCTTTTCCGACAGGCAGCTTTCCACCCAATCTTCCCCAAACCTGTAGCATTGCATGGACCCGGCACTTGGCCTTGTTGAATCTCATACAGTTGGCCTCAGCCCATCGAKCCAGCCTGTCCAGGTCCCTCTGCAGAGCCTTCCTACCCTCGAGCAGATCGACACTCCCGCCCAACTTGGTATTGTCTGCAAACTTACTGAGGGAGCACTCAATCCCCTCATCCAGATCATTGATAAAGATATTCTGCTATTTGTACGAATACTTTAAAAAAAAAAAACAACAACAAAACTTGGTAAAGAAGATGAAAAGGGGTTGCCATCATCACCAACAGCACCTTATTGAATGAACAGAGTGTGGGACTGTGTGATATGCTGTCTCTTTAGGATAATACAAAATGATGCAGGTGTAAAATTGGATGAATATGAAGTTCTCTGTCCCATTCCCACTGGAATGGGTACCGCGGTCTAATTGTCTGCCTTCGCTATAAGTAACACCAGTGCTCTGGAGTCTTTTCCTGTAGGCTATTTTCTTGTAGGACTTTTGTACGAACCCATCACAGAATCATTTCCAGTAGTAAACAGCTTTTACAACTTGGACTGTATCTTAGAGCTTGTTGTGATTTCCTATTCACTAGACTAAAGCTACTAAGTCAATTTGAATTCTAAAACCAGCTATGACTCAGTCCGTTTAACATTAGTGTCACCATTGTGCAGTGCAGTTTAAGAGGGGAGTCCAGCAATGCTTTTGCTTATTTATATATCCTTTAATGTTAGAAGCTGTTTCATCAATTCAGTGAGGGGTTTGCCATTATCTTCTAAAGTTATTTGACATCTAAGGAACTTTAAAAATCTAACGTTTGAATAATTCTTCAGTATTTTCAAAGTCTGATCTGTAATTTCATAGGATTGGAATTGCTTCAAACCATGTTCTGTATTTCTACCATCTTTGAAACTTCTTTGTTCACGTTTAAGACTAGAGCTAATGAGCAAAGAACATGGATGAAGAAGCATAGATGCTGTAGTGTGGGCAAAGGTTGAGGGGAACGGGCAGAGTTTATGGGCTGGGGTTTGAACCTTTCCTTCCGAAAAATAGGCAATACTGGGCATCGAAATGTCTATTGTAGATTTATAAAAATAAATTTTAAAAACGTAGGCTACAACTTACCCTTGGAAAAGCAAAGTGTTGGAGCTGGCCAAGCTGATTAAGCCAGCAGGCCTGGCAGCTGTCTTGTGGCATATCAGCAAGGCCTTGTCTCCTGATCACCCATGACAAAACACTAATTTCATAGAAATGTAAATATGAGCAGATCACTACGTGATTTTCTTCTGACTTCCTGTATCTTATGTCCATTAAGTACTGTGCGATGTCTGATTTCAAGCTGAAACACTTCAGTTGGTCAAAACTTCAGGTCCTTGAAAGTCTACTGTACAGTATGTAATGATGTTTCTGGCAAAGGTAAATGTATTTTTTACTTAACCTTATAGGTTTAATGAAAGGTTCTAGATAATTTTTCTCCCTTCAAATCCTGAAAAATTGCTGGTACTGTTTGTGATGGTATGCTAACTCAGAAGTGGTTAAAGATTTAATAATAAAAGCTGATTGTTAAATGGGAACAAAACAATTTAGAAAAAGGCTTGAAGGCACTGCTCTCTGCAGCATTATGTAGGTATAGAACATACTCTAAAGTAAGCCATTGAACTTTATAGGTAAATATAGGGCACATATATGTATTAACTTCTAACTGAATACAGAAAACTTACCAAGCTTTTTAGGAGCAGCTTCTTAAGCTTTTGCTGACCTTCAGTAAACCTGACTGAAACCCAAAACATAACAGCAAAAGCAGGTCTAAGAATGTAAGTGTAAAACTAGATAAACCGCTGGTGGTATGGGAGGGATTTCAGTCTGGTTGCTCGATTGTAACTTCCACTTTCTTTACTATCTCAAAGCTTGTTTTGAGACATTAAAATTGTATGTATGTAATATAGAAAGCAAAATCTTAAGATGTACTCATTTCACAAGTATGCTGAGTATGTTTTCTTCAAGTATGTTATAATTTTAATTTTTATTTCAAGATGGCAGTTGTCAGTCACTTTCTGTCCAGAAAAAGATTTTATTTCAGAACAGTTTCCATGCAACAAGAAGCCAATGTTATGCAATACTGTCCCACAAGCTGCCATATACAGTATTTATCAGACTCTACAGCATTTTTAGGAATAAGGAAAATTCTGTGTTTTTCTGTTGCTTTGAATTGTGTTTGCAGAACTTGTTGACTCAGACTCCTGAGAAACTATTGGTCGTGTTTGGATGCCATTGTTGACAAATCAGTTTTGATTATAGCTGCACTTTTAATCACTCTCCTCATTTCTTTTCAGGGATCTCTCCTCAAGCTGTTTAGAGTAACAAAAGCTTGCTACAGCTTTAAAAACAAACTAGGGAGAGTATTTTTTAAGACTGTAGCAGGCCATTGGGAGAAAGCTGTAGTCTTGGTATGCTGTCACTTTGAAAAAGCAAAAAGGTCCTTGTCCTATCCTAAATCTGAGGATAATCAGCAAATGCCTGAGAGATCATGCAGGGGATTCATGTTGACTGATATGGGGAGAAATTGCCTTGGATGATGGATATTATAGAGGCTCAGAACTCGCTGTGTGCAAAATTACCACCTGCAAAAACATGCATGTGATGCCTACTGAGAGAGTTTGCAGTCCTTAGGACTGCCAGAGCATGTGTGCTGAGCATGCAGGCTGCCATGTGGCTTGGTCTGCTGTGCCTGTGGCTGTAATGGGCTGAGTGCAGCACACTTCTTGTCCAGTCTCCACTGTGGATGGGGAACTTGGAGTGTGGTTGTACTCCAGTTCTGAGCACAGGGATGTTGTCCTGTTTTTGGATGCACAGGGCATCATCTTCCTCTGAAACTCTGAGACTGAAATATGAAGGGTGGGATCTTGCTCTGTTTGCAACTTGCAAATGTGATGAAGAGGACTTGCGAGGCACATTTTGTTGGACTTGTCTTGAAAACTGTCTTGTATGTGGACTCCATGTGCATCAAAAACAGTAAGTCTGGATAATGCACTTTGGAGTTTTTAAGATCCGTATCGGGGAAATAGAAATTGCTGAAATGATTGACATAAATGTTCATTCTCATGGACTTTTCATTACTTGATAGATGCTTTAAAGCTATCACAGCTGAGCTGCGTAGGAGGACCCCATCACACTGGACCTGCTTATTCATCCCCTTTCGTCCTACTGGTTGGGGAAAATAGCCCTGCTTAGAGATTTAAAACTTCTAGTGTATTTGAACACTTCGGGAATCCAAGAGGCTGTTATATGAAGTTTTAGGTCTGTTTTTTGTGTTTGTGGCAGGGAGGGAATGTCATGTGCAACAAAACCATTTTGATTCAGGAAATTTAATTCAATTTAGTTTATGGCCAGTGAAGGTGAAGACAAACAATTAAATAAACACAGAAAACACACCTCATCTTCCCTGCGGACATCTCTCCAACTCCTTCGTGGTCTCCCATCCTCTCACCACAGGTGGCACTCAGAACATGGCAGTCAGTGTCTGGCTCTTTTTTTTTTTTTTTTTTTACTAATTCCTCCATGGGCCACAGTCCCCTCAGTGTTACACCTCCTCCCTGCTCTTGCTTGGGCAGTTCTTTGCTCCAGCTCCTGCTCAGGTGTCATCTCCTGTGTCTCTTTTTTTTTTCTCCAGCCCCAATCCTGGTCTGTTCTTGTGTCTGCACAGGGCAGTCCCTGACCTCATCCCACATGGTGCAGCACCCTCCCTACCAAAACCCTGTCAATTTAGCCCAGTATGCAGGGGGAAGGGAGGGGGTGTGTAATTTTTAAAATTTTTTTTTTTAGCATCATTAACACACCATAAGGGGAGGCAAGTAGGACATCAACTAATGTTGTAGAAGTTCATACCTTCTTTTCAGTGGCCTTACTGTTTTTACAGTAACTAAGACAACAGAATCCCAGCCTTGAGAAGTTGTAGATATGATGGCAATGAAAATAACTTTGGAGTCATGGTAAACAACAGTGTGGGGAAAGAAATAAGAGGAAGGAGGTCTTCAGCAGTAGTGTTGGCACAATCTGGAAGTACCAGACAAGTCAAAGAATAGATACTTCCTTTTTAAAAAGTAAATATTAATTATGGATTAGCAAAGAAAGTTCTTTCTAACCTTCTGTACTAACTTAAGCTTCTTTTGTGAAAGCTTTAATTAGTCTAACATATGGAAAAATGAAACCTTAGGTTCTTATATTCAGTAGTCTGCATTTTTTTGAAAAGGATGTGTTGTCAAAATGGAGAGAGTGGTTGAAAACACAGTTCATTCAACTGTTAGGACACAGGCTTTTCTCTTAAGCCTAGCCGGGCACTGATCATATATCAATGAATGGATTTCTGTATCAATGATGAAAAAATACCTGCTTAAGTGGTACTTGTCATGCTTCTTTAGTCCTCACATTGCCACTCAAGTCCAGGAGGACTTAGCACTTACTTCTTTTTAGTCTGTGTTTGACCATTGTAATGTTGCAGTCTAAGCCAATTAAGAACAGCAGCATATTAGCCTTAATGTTTCTGCCATGCCTGAGCGGACATTTCTAATAGTCAAACTGTGTTACTATGGCATTTTGTTAGTTTCTTTTCTTTTTGTTCAGCATCAGGATATTTCTGGAAAAATGRATGACTTCTCTTTGTAATTAGTGATGAGTTCTTGTCTTATTTCCTGTTGGTGTCTTTAATGAATACTAAATACTTTCTGGTAATGAAAGAATGACAAGAGAAAGCTGAAAGAGGAAGAGAAGAGAGGGAAGAGTAAGGAACCGATAGGGGATTTTTACAGGATTGTTTCTTCTTATTTAAAGCTGTTCTCTTCTTCCTGTCTCAACTCTATATAGGCAAAAGTAGATTTTTAAATTTTTATATATAAATATATATTATATATTATAAAATAGAATATAATTTTAATATAAATTAATTGTCTGAGCACTTAGCAAGGGAAAAAGGAAACTATTCTCCTATTTAACTAATACTCCTATAACTATTACTTCAACTGAATTAATTGAAACTTCCAGATTGGGAGGGCATCATGTGCTCTGTGGATAATGGAGAACAAAAAGTCTGAGTAAAGACTGATTAGCTGAAGTTACAAATCTTGTATATGTTTTATATATTACTTTTTGTTTGTTTCTGAATGTTTTAGCAAATCTAACATTTAAGTAGCTCTGTAGTATGTTGCCATAGAAAAGTACAGATGACCTAATTGTACAGCAGCTTCAAAGGACTTCAGTGGCACATCAGTGACTGATTCTATAACACGTTTAGTCCTGTAGACAGAAGGTGCATAACTTCCATTTGTTTGAAGAAATAATAACTATAAATGTTAATCATCAAGTGTCAAAACGTTGGTCTAATTTGAAGCATCTGAAGTTTAGCATCTTTGTCAGAAAAAAATCCTAATTAGCCCAGTAATTTGGCAAAATCATGATTTATCCAACTAGTTTAACGAAGGGAGCTATGCTTTTTCCACAGAGTGTAGACAGCTTGTCATTCAGCAAAGCTGTAGTTTCAGTTAAAACATGGAAAGAAAAGACTGTAACTCTAGTTTTATCAGAAGCAATTAAAAAAGTGTAAGTAAGCTTCATTTATGCTGTTCTATACCTAACTGTAATGTCTGTGCCAGACCCACACATGTGCCCTGCAAAGTGCTCTGGTTTGTCTCTGAGCAGCACTGCTGAGCAATCAGCAGGAATATGCAGGCCACCTTGTCAAATAAATTGAGGATATTTAGCTAGGGCTATGGAAGATTTTTGTGCTGACAGTGCAGGAAAGCAGCAACTCAGGGCTGAACTTTTACTGACACTCCCACTTGCTTTAGTTGTATAGTTTTTGGCTACCTTTTACATATTAAAATCCTAACCTGTGGTATGTTGAAAGTCCCAGTTGTGTGATATACTGTACTGTGACAGAACTGAATATCAGTGCTGGTCAAATGTGTATTCATTAACCACACATCTACAGTTTGGATTCAGCTGTTCTTTCATCTTTTTAGTTAATGTGGTCAGAGCCTTTATTTTCTCCTTTCCATGTCAATCTTCATCCAAATAATTGTCAGGCTTCTAAGATTTTTGTTTTGATGGGCTCTTTAACTTTCCAGAGTTAAAGGACTGTTTGCATTATGTAATATGCATCACATTACATTTGGATATGCTTAATTGGGAGGTAAATGCAAGATGTATCTAATATTGAAGACAAGAACTAAAGTTCAGGTATGATTGAAGAAGTAATTGTAGATACTCAAAAGAGCGATAAGAATTAGTGTAAAGATTCTGTTAAACAAAAGGGCTATAAAAGTCACCTTTGCATAACCTTTGTTTGTGTGCAAGGGATTGGGATCAGGAAAACGGCTACCCAACCTCCTATAGCTTGGTGATTTAGAAGGAGAAGATGAGTTGGTACAGTGACATTTGTATGGAGGACTAGCATCTGCATTAATCCCCCTGGCCTGCCTTGCTTCTCCTTTAGCTTTCACTGAAACTCTCTGTTTTGCTGTCTTTGGTCTGTTCTGTATCCCTTCTGTCACTTCTTCCAACACCCAACGTAGTAGAACACCACATCTTCTGGCAGATGAGCTTCAAGGAGTCTTAACTCCCAGCAGAGTAATACGATTCTGCTGCTGAAAGCAGCTGGTCTCAGCTGCTCTTGCTGCCAAGCAGTAGAGATATTTCTGAGAGTTCACCTGTACCCCTTTGTAATGAGGCCAGATTAAAACCCTTTGACTACAAGTACCCAAAATCCTAATTTTTTCTTTTGCTTTTATTTTGGGCTGAAAAATGTATTAAAAACTTACCTCTTAAAGGGAGATGAGGGCAGGGACAAAGGATATGTTTCTTCACATCCTGGAAATGGGAGAAAACGAGAGTCCAAAAACCTGAAAAGTTAAATCCAACTAAAAGTTCTGGTACTTAATATCTTTGGGATTTGATGGCAACATTCCCTGAAGAATACAGCCATCTATTTGTCACTAAAATGTAGCTAAATTTAAACTGACAACTATCTTAGTGATACTAAAATATTTTTAGGTTTCTGTGCAATACTGTATGTCCTGGTAATGACCATGGGGAAAATAAGTTGTAAATTCTAAAGTACAGTATGTTTTTTACCTTATATAATTTTATTTGCTAAGCAGTTAACTTTGAACCATGTGTGTTATACATATTCAGTGTTGCTATGAAATTGTTCAGGTGTGAAGCTCCAAAGAGTAAGGATTTCACAACACATGTTCCTGGCCCTAATTAATGTTAGTTTTAGAGTAATTGCATTGAATCAGCCAGTTCAGTTTCAGGTTATGGCCTAAAATTGATTAGAATAATCAGAGTATTAAAAGATTTTTGAGAAGAGGGGGGTTTGAAGTCATACACATTCTGCAGTGTGCAGTGTAATGAAATGAAGTTACACATGTATTAATGCCAGTTAATTTAAAGGGATGGATGGGGGGTGAGGGCTGGGGAGAGGATGGGACAGGGCTGAATCTATATTAGAGATGTGTGTCTTTATCTGACTGTATAGCTGGGTGCTGATTTTTGCCTTAGAAGGCTTGCATTTTGCATGCATATATATATTAATGCACTTATCTATGCAGCAGCACATACGAAAGTTCTTAGGAAAAATTTATCATGCAAAGTGAAATGTGTACATCCCAGTGGGCACAACTGGCAGATAACTTGTGTGCAATGATACTATGTACAAATTAAATTCATGACTTTTACTCTCTATCCTTCAGGGAACAACCCATCTTCAGCACCCGAGCTCATGTCTTCCAGATTGACCCAAACACTAAGAAGAACTGGGTTCCCACCAGCAAGCATGCTGTTACTGTGTCCTACTTCTATGACAGCACAAGAAATGTCTACAGGATAATCAGTTTGGATGGCTCAAAGGTAAGTTTTATTTCAGAAAACTTGTTTGCTTCATCAATTTTTGTATTTATTTTCTAGTCTGATGTCCTTCATGTATTTTCTCAGATGCTTTTGTCATTATCTGAGTAACAGATTACTGACATGTTAAAATGGTAACATTGCTTCATTACATGTTTTAAGCATTTATTTGAAAATGCTATTTTCCATGCGTTCACATTTACTTTGATAAATCTATTGCTCAATTTAAGTGATGACCTGTTACTTAGTTAATATTGTGAGCAGGCTAAAAAGACATTCCCTGTGACATGCACTAAAAAGTACAAATAGGGTTACAATAACTTGTTTTCATCTCCGCATTCAATGATCTATCAATATCATTGTCGTCAGCATTATGAAGGACATCTGTTCAGTGCCCATAATCACTTAGTAAATCCTTTGTTACGTAATCGTCCAATTTTTGCTGTAGAGAATGTGAGGATTCCCTCCTAATAAAGCTCTCCATGGTAAGCTTTTATCAAAACTCAGTTGGTTTGGGGTTTTTTTGGGGTGTGACTTTTTTTTTTTTTTTTGCTATAATTAAGAAGGATGATGTGTTGAGTTGCTGTTGTAAGAAACCTTGTCTAAGAAATTAATTTGATGTGGAGAAAATACTTGACTGTTCCTTAGGTTCTACCCCAAGTGGGTATAAAAACAGTAACTTTACAAACAGCATATCAGAAAACTGCAGTAAGGACATTAAAGATATACAGAGTGTAATCAAAAGTTGTAATCCTTTCAAGACTTCCATTTGCAACTTCTGGAGATGCATCAGTTCATGATGGTTGGAACTGAAATACTCTGTTAGAGCATAGCAGTATTCACAGAGATTTTGTGGCTATTTATTGAAAGCTGAAAAATACTACCCTGCATTTTTTTAAAATATCCAGAGTATTGCTATTTTAAATGAGGAAGGAGAATTTCTGTCATAAAGAAGTATATAGAAATAGATCTCATAGTCAAAGATCTCTGATACTACTTTAAGTGATTGAGACTCTGATATCAAAGCCTACCAGAATTTTTCCAAGTTTAAGTCTTACTTTGTTTCTTCCCTTCCCAGCCTTCCTTCAAATGATTCTTTTAGTTCTGTCAAATAATGAAAATACCTTATTTATAAACAGTCACACAAAAAGACTTTGGGATTGGAACTAGATGCTGTATGAAATCAAGACTACCAGCTGTAATCTGTAGCACCTTAACTGCTCTGCACAGTTTACAAAATCCTTATTCTGGTATCCACTGGGGTTCCTCTGCCTTTGTCTGAAGCTGCAACTCCTGCAAAGTGGCTGCTGAGTTAAATTGTCAAGCAGTTGTTCATCTATATATTTGTTCTTTTGTCTACTGCAGCATTTCCTTTACATTTGCAATACTATTGGCAAGGTATATTGATAATGCAATCTATCACTTTTATTTACTCTGTGTGCAATCCTAATAATGTTTTCATCCAAGTGTTAGATGTCTGACTAAGATCTAGGATCCCAATCATGATTAAGAAAGACCCATTGTTTTAGGCATCACAACACTGCTCTGAAACATACATAGGTGAATAGCAGGGGGACCCATGGAAGAATTTTAAGGAGGTTTTCAGCATAATTCCCAGATAATTTTTTTATTTTTAATTAAAGCCCATCTTTTTTAACATGTCTGCAGATATACAATATAGTATGTACAAAGGGATAAATATAAAGCATTCTTAAGTTTGGAGCACATCCAGATAGTGTCTGTGCTATATGGCATACAGCTGGGTGTCAGTAACACTACTGGCATCTGAGCTTGCAATGCCATATATTGTTGATTGGTCAGACAGAAGCGTTAAATTTGCAAAGGAGAAAAAGCTATGCAATTTAATTCTCCCATTCTAAGTTTTGAAATGAAACTAAATAAAGATGATTTTGTGTTGTTTTTGTTTTTTTTTTTTTAAAACAAATTTTACATTGAAAATGTCTCAAAGACACGTTGCCAGTGGCCAGAAACACTTGTCGAACCATACTGGTTTTGAAGCTGTCATATGCCCCTCCCTCGGAGGGAATAGGTCCAACCAGGTTTTATTGTATACCTTGGTGCTGGTGGGGTTTACAGCACTCTGTGGGTTTGTATGGTGGAGAGAATGACATGCATGTGTCTGCTCAGTTACAGCGGCTCAGGTGCTGAGTAAGTAAGCGATGGCAACTCACACGTATGTTCACTTAGACTGCAGTAAGAAAAGTTTGAGAGAGATATACTTGAGATTTGAGTGACAATCCTGTTTCTGTCCCACACCTTCCCTCTCTTTAGGTCAGGGGGTTTCAGTAGGATTCCTGGATAAAATTTAACTTCTGTACCGATTGTCTGAAAGTCATTAAATCTTTCTTCTTGAAAACAAAAGGACATTTTTAAGACACAATCTTCACTCACCTCTGAGGGATGCTGTTGTACGTTGCAGATTCCCACTTGAACTTGCCTGTGGGGGTCTTTGGTGTATTTTGAGAGTGAGGGTTTTTTTCCTTATTCCATATCAATGGGTCTATGAGCCAGGTTCAGCCGAGATAGGTCCTATAGAAGCAAGTTCTGCTTATTTTTAATACATTCTGTGTAATGTTGTTTTCTGAAGCTACAGTCTCCTCTTAAAATACCTTGCACAAGAAAGGATGCATCTCCCTCTAACTTGACTCCAGAAAATGTTCTAGGACCATAAGGTGTTCAGTGTACAGGCCATATTTTATAGTCACAGTACAGTATCTGGATCCCTGTTGCCCATGGCAGGGAGATCCTGATGCAAATAATCTGATAGAACTTGAGGCTGGTTTCTGTGACCTCTTTAGTAAATATCTTTTATGAGACGTTTTTCTCCTACCACTCTAGGAATCAAGAGAAAGCCTGAAAAATAAAATTTCTTATGCAATGTGACATGACAACATTGAGCAGTTGTTGCTAAGGCTTTCAGTTCTCATTAATTATATAGTCATTTCATAGCTCCTTGGAAAAATGTATTTCAGTACTTCTTTCTAGGTGATGGAAGGAAGCCTCCATTATTTCTCCATTAACACTACAGACAAACACTAGGATTATTCCCAGAATCCCGCTGTCTTTTCCGTTCAGTCTCTGGCAGTCCCTGAGAAAAGAAAGGAGATCAAGTAATGTGGTTCCTGCGTTAACTGTCTAATAATTTTTTCACAGATGCAAGATAGGAAAAAAAAAAACCTAATAATTTGTGCTGTGGAAAAGAAGAATGATTTTCCAGTCTGGAGGTTCCTTGAGTAACAATTGCATTGTTACTGCAATAATGATCTTTACATTTTAATGACTGTTGTAAAATAAACTAGTCACACATTAAAGTGATAACCTGTTTAATACTAAATACAGGTTTTAAGTAAGGCCTGTAAGCACAGGTCTTCAGTGATCTTCCTTTGAAGAAGTTAAAAAATACTGTGCCTTATATTGCCATCAATTTTAGCACTAAATGCAATCATATTTGACCACTGCTGTATATCTTGCAGCTGTTGGGTTTGCAGTCAGTAAAACAAACAGCTAAGACACATGCCCTATTTTCTCATAGCTAAACTAATATGAAAGGAAAACATGAAAGCTATTTTTATTCCAACAAAATCTAACGATAACAAAATCAGTTTTCTTCAAAAGCTAAATGTCTGCCTGTCAGATTGACTCTGCTCTGTTTTTAACATATTCTTGTACATTTGTACTAACAACATTCTTAAAAGTTGATGGAATATTTGACACTTGTTATACTGGTAACTCTACAGTGAAATCTGGCGTAGAGGAGAGCAGTTAAAGCAGTACCTATTTGAGTGGACAAGACAGGCTTAATTGTAAATTCTAATTTAAAAAATAATTTTTCTTTTTTTTTTTAAGCTGAAGATATGAAGGATTCATATCTAGTATTTCCCGGAAGTAGCTGATGCTGACTGTATCTGTAGTATGCTCTAGCATTGCACTTTTTAAAAGCATAATTAATTTAGCACGTGAGAGATCTAGCATACTAATGCTTTTAATTCAGAGAGGATTGAAAGCCTTGATTTCCTTGTAAAATTGGTAAATCTAATGGAAGGACTCTTTTTTGTATCACTGGGATCTGAATGTAGTCTTCCCAGTGAGAAACTTGCTGTCTTTGGACTAATACTGTCCACTGGAGTCGAGCCACCTCATTTTTCTCTGCTGGAAAATAAAGGGAAGAATCACAGCAACTCTTTCTCAATACAATTATTTTTTAAAAAGTTTTATTCCTACCTTTCTCCCTTGCAAGGAAGCAATTTGACAGTCAGTGTAACCCAGCCTAAATGCAGACTGCTGTCAGAACAGATATCCCGTTCTGGTCCAGACAGCCTGTTCTGGGTTCTTTCTTGTGCAGCCAGCCACGTGGTCAGCTGAAGCAGCAAGCAGTCTCAGCTAAAAACTGGTTGGTTTCTCCAAGGTTTTTCGCTGAGTTAATTTGCAGCCAGATATGCCACTGTGACTGCAGCAAGTGCCAGTCCTGCAGGCTTTAAACCTGCCTGTTGCTTGGAGGTCATAAGACCCTGTCCTCAGAGTCATCTTCTGCACTGAGGAAGTTACATCCATGACATAATACGCACACTCCCAAATCTGTGATGTAAGTTCAAATTAATCAAGCAATGGATGGAACTAGGGCTTAAGCAAGCTAGACAACATAGCTAGAGCTTGAGTTGGGAGGAAGGCTCTTTTCTACACTGTCCCCAGGATATTTAATTTCAAACTTATTACTGTCGTCAGTTTCCACAGCAAGAGAGATTGAGCATTAAATGAACTTGCACAGCGCTGTTCTGGGCTTCCACCAGTTTATTTCAAAAGTGGGCTTCCAAGCACTAACAGTGTACAAGAAGACAAGAAGCATACAAGAAAAAAAGAGCTCCAGAACACCTCCTTTCCAAGAAGTCTACCTCCCTGTCTCACATTATCTCTTCCATCCTATGTGGTGTAGAGAGCCATTTTCTGTGAGGTCAGTTGGAGGCCATAGTGCAAGTGCAAGTGCAAGCCTGATGGCTTTATTTGGGCTCCGAACCTTATGCCTAAAGAAAGGAGAATGATGTTTGAATTACCAGTGACTTCACTGACCAGCTTCTCCTATATGAAAATCTAAGGACACATTTTGTGGACAATTAATGCTGGAGATGGTTCTCCAGTCTCTGATCACACAGAAAATCCTGTCCTTGACCTGATGCGGCTTGTTGGTTCAAATGTAAGCTTTCAGGCATTCCAGAATTTTCCAGGAGTTGTTCACAATGGTAGCCAAAACTTGCATTTTGAGGCAAAGGTTATCAGAGAGAACTGCCTGTTTGATATCCTCAGCTACATCCAGATTTGCTCTTCTAATTTATCATAGAATCATAGAATAGTTTGGATTGGAAGAGACATTTAAAGGTCATCTAGTCCAACCCCCCTGGAATGAACAGGGACATCTTCAGTTAGATCAGGTTGCTCAGGGCCCCATCCAACCTGACCTTGAATGTTTCCAGGGATGGGGCATCTACCACCTCTCTGGGCAACCTGTTCCAGTGTCTCACCACCCTCAGCGTAAAAAATTTCTTCCTTATATCTAGTCTAAATCTACCCTCTTTTAGTTTAAAGCCATTCCCCCTTGTACTGTCGCAACAGGCCCTGCTAAAGAGTCTGTCCCATCTTTCTTATAAGCCCCCTTCAAGTACTGAAAGGCTGCAATAAGGTCTCCGCAAAGCCTTCTCTTCTCCAGGTTAAACAACCCCAACTCAGCCTTTCTCCATAGAAGAGGCGTTCCATCCCCCTGATCATTTTTGTGGCCCTCCTCTGGACCCGCTCCAACAGGTCCATGTCTTCGCAGTACTGAGGACTCCAGAGCTGGACGCAGTACTGCAGGTGGGGTCTCACCAGAGCAGAGTAGAGGGTCAGAATCACCTCCCTCGACCTGCTGGCCACACTTCTTTTGATGCAGCCCAGGATATGGTTGGCCTTCTGGGCTGCAAGCGCACATTGTCGGCTCATGTCCAGCTTTTCATCCACCAGTACGCCCAAGTCCTTCTCGGCAGGGCTGCTCTCAATCCCTTCATCCCCCAGCCTGTACTGATACCGGGGGTTGCCCTGACCCAGGTGCAGGACCCTGCACTTGGCCTTGTTGAACCTCATGAGGTTCACATGGGCCCACTTTTTGAGCTTGTCCAGGTCCCTCTGGATGGCATCCCATCCCTCAGGCATGTCGACCACACCACTCAGCTTGGTGTCATCTGCAAACTTGCTGAGGGTGCACTGGATCCCTCTGTCTATGTCACTGATGAAGATATTAAACAGTACTGGTCCCAATACAGACCCCTGCGGGACACCACTCGTCACTGATCTCCATCTGGACATTGAGCCGTTGACCACTACCCTTTGGATGCGACCATCCAACCAATTCCTCATCCACCGGACAGTCCACCCATCAAATCCATATCTCTCCAGTTTAGAGAGAAGGATGTTGTGGGGGACCATGTCAAAGGCCTTACAGAGGTCCAGATAGACGATATCTGTAGCTCTTTCCATGTCCGCTGACGTAGTCACTCCATCATAGAAGGCCACTAGGTTGGTCAGGCAGGACTTGCTCTTGGTGAAGCCATGCTGGCTGTCTCGTATCACCTCCCTGTCCTCCATGTGCCTTAGCATCGCTTCCAGGAGGATCTGGTCCATGATCTTCCCAAGCACAGAGTATAGTGGAGCTGCCAAAGCCACTGCAGAAGATGCCGGTTTTTTTAAATTCATCTGTGCTGCAGTATCTTTGTTTGTCTTTCTACATGTTGCAATACAAAGTGTTCTTCTGAACTTTCTTGCAGTACTCCTCTCCGCCACTTCATCTGAGAATCATCATATGCACATGGGAGCTGTTTATGGGCTTAGCTGGCCCCTCAGCTGTAATTTTTTCAGGCTTGCCCGGTAGAATTCAGAGATTTTATGTTGATGGTAGCTGTGCTCCAGTGCTAACCAAATCTCAGCAAAAGCAAAGGGTGCTAAGTAAATTCCATAACTACTCATTTTAATATCCACCCAGAAGGCCATCTCACACAAATAGTATAGACTGATTTTGACTTCTAGAAGATCTCGGGCTTGGGAGAGCAGTACTTGGTCTCTCCGATGTTGAAGCTTCTCACTGTCACTATGCTGAGAAAATACTGTTATTCTCTACACATCTGTACAGTTCCTGCTATTCAAAGAATAAAAGAAAGATTTAATTATTTACGACAGAGAAGATGATTTGGACCCGGTGGATTTTGTTGCTGCTCTGGGATTCTTCAGTAATCACTGGCTTTAACCTGCCAGGGGTAAGGCAGGTGTTACAGTTTCATGGAAGCAGGAAACATGCAAACTGAGTTCAAAAGATTCCCAGCTCGGTACTGTAAGACAACTGCAGTAGGACACATACTGACAATAACCTTTGGAGCACAGTAACTGGCATGTAAGAAAGATTCTTGCTGAATTGTTCTGCTCACAGTGTGTGCTATTTTCTGGGAAGTTTTAAGGATGTTCTCTTTCACGTGGGTGTTACAAAGCACCAGTGATTCATGAAAAGGGCTGTGAATTATTTAACAAATGTGGCCGCAACTCATAGTAGCACCAGACAGATGAGAAAGCGTGCCTGCATTTCACTTCAAATACACATATCTTTGGGTTTATGGCTAGTCTTTCTTGTTCATGTTGGCTGGTTATAAACTGTACAAACCATCAGTTTTTTAGTTAAATGGAACCTATTGGTGTCACTGTAAGACTTTATCCTGACATACTTTAAGTCAGCTGGACAGTTCCACATCACAGATTTAGAATGTGTTAGACAAACTTTAATGTGACGGAAATGCTGTTGAAATCCATGATAAAACTTCCATTGCTTTTAGTGGAATCAGCATATCATCTAAGAGTTGCATTTTTTGTTTATGTTAGCAGAAGTTGTATGCTGGAGGATGTGCTTCTTTCATCCTGTATATAACAAGAACTAGAGAAGAAAAATGATTCTAAGACTAGCTCTTCTTCTATAGTTGGTGTAAGACCCTGTCAATGTTAGGCATGCTTGTGTGTGTATAAAGGAAAAACAGATTCTTGTAATACAGAAGCTTAAAAAGAAATTGTGCTTCTTGTTCTATTGCATGTTTTCCAGTGAGAGTCACACATGCAACGGGTTTGGGGGGAATGCAACAGGGAAGCTTACAGTGGAGCTTGAGAGGCGTTGCCTTAGGGGACAAAGAAATACACTTGTGAGACAAAAAAGGACTTCGCTAGTTCTTCTATTCTGATCTCATTAGCCTATACAGGTGCTTTAAAGGACTTATTTTAGACTTGCTAACTACTAAATGACTGCTTGCAATTGCAAACAGGTGCTACCCCACAGCTTTTGCTCCTTTTACAGAATGTATGTGAAAATACGCTTTTGTAATTTTAGCTGTGATTGAATTAGAAAACTGTTCCCTAGTTCCCAGTGTGTGTCTCATTCAGTGTACACAGATACTTGACTACAATATTGGCATTTTCAATTATGAGTAGTCTTTAAAAAAAAAGCAAAACCACAAAACCCCTTTTTTACAACTATTACTTTTTTTCAGGCAATAATAAATAGCACTATCACCCCCAACATGACATTTACTAAAACATCCCAGAAGTTCGGCCAGTGGGCAGACAGCAGGGCAAATACAGTCTATGGCTTGGGATTTTCATCTGAACATCACCTTTCAAAAGTAAGTATGACCAGTGGCAACTATTCAGCTAGTCAAGTGGCTTAAGAATATTTGATTCCTGCTCGTTGTATCTTGACTCAGTGCTCACTACTGTTGTTATTTTAAAATAATTTACAAAAAATGTTCTGTATTGATCCTTATAATGTAAAAAGGCAAGACAAAGTGTGATACCTGCAAATTTTCTTTTAACTGATGGAGGAAAGGAGGGAGATTTAAGCTATCACAGTGTATGTTGTTAACGCTTTCTAATTACTCATTTGGTAGGTTTCTCTTTTTTTAAAGTTGTTCTTCCATTACAGTTTTCCATGATAGAATTTAAAGGAGTAGACAATTTAGTGTTTCTTCTGTATTTAGATCTCCTAGAAAAAAAATTGTTGGTAGTCTTCAGATGCATTTTTTGTCTTTTAAGCCACATTCACTTTCACTTTTCTACTATGTAGTGCATCAAATTACAGATATTTCAACGTCTGCAGGCTTAAAGTAAAGCTAGTGGGAAATATATTCAGTGTAAAAGAAAACTACATTTTCTTGTTGGAGTACAAAAGTTGAAATGTTTACTAAAGAAACTCTGTGCCATATGTGAGGGTTTTTTTCTGGTCTACTTGTGCGGGAGGGAAGTACACCTTATTCCAAGGAAAGCAGTAACCCCTGTTTCTCAAAGTGATGGTATAGTTCCTCCAAGCACCCTTTCTACATACTTATCACTATTGATACTGCTCTGGTAGATGAGTCCAGGAACCTGTACAAGCCAGTGTCATTTTTCTCCAGATGAGGAATTTCAGTTCAGTTTAAGAACGTGTCTCTACATTAAGCAGAGAATTTTCATTTTTGAAGTATACAAAAGATCTGGAAACCCAAGTGCAATAAAAGGAATGTATAGTACATGTTTAAGTAAGGAATAATGGTTGGCTTGTTATTTAAAAAAAAAAAATTATACCAGCCCTTTTGAGAAAGTAATTGTCACTATCCAAGGTTAAGCATGGGCCTGTTAGAAGACCATTAAAATCAGAACCAGTACATCTGCTTTATTTGGAAAAGTGTTACACTTTTAAGATTTCTTCCTTTCATAATCAGATAGCTTTCATTTCCATGAAGCAACACAAACACAGGAAATTTTGAATGATACTAATATCGCATGTGCATTTGTGCACCTATCATTGCTTCAGTGAACTTGGAAACTTTGTCACTTACTTAAATTGGTGTGTATGTCCTAGAGGCACTTGCTTACCAACATGGTAATAACTTTTCTTAATATTTCAATGGATTTAGCATAAATGCTAATTTAGTTTACCTCTTTCATAGACTAGCTTGTTTTCCTTAATCACAGAATGCTTCTTTGGAGGCAAAGTATCATGCTGTAGTCATGCACACGCTGTGTTCGCCTGACTTGAAACAACAAAGTTTCCCTTGCCAGTGAAAAGTTTTTTATCTGTCCTATCCTTGACTCTCTTCTTCCTCTCCCCACGTGGTACTTACTGCCTTCTTAATTACGGTTGTTTCAATCCCATTCTTTCACTGCCCTCAAACGGATGTCTAAGAGTTTTAAGTATGCCCTTGGCTTAAAACTTTATATTGCTGTTGAAAAAATAATCTGAAAAGCTACAGTAGATATTTTGTCTTAAGTACGTGTTTGATTAGCATTACTCAGATTGCTGTGTTTTATGAAGAATATGCAAATCTGTTGAGAAAAATACAGTGTCACAGACCTTTTCTGAAGCTTATGGTGATGAATCTTCAGGACCTTTTCAGCAAACTGTTCCTGTTGTATTTTATCTTAATTTCAAACTGATACTTATGTGAGTTGAAATTGCTGATCGCTACTAAAATTCATAAAGGTAAAACTTTTCATGTTATTTTAAAATTAACAAACATATTTGATGGGGGAAAGGAAACTTTTCTTTAGATTACAGTCTGTTCAGTCACTGGAGTTGGTAGATATGTTGGTCTTGGAATCAGAAAAGCTAAATTAGAAACCCTGGATCTGYTGTGTAGCTTTAGAGAAGCTATATTCTCTTTCTTGTCTTGTCTCTCTGCTCAGATTACTAACTCTCACTTCTGTGCACTGGCATTGTAGTCAGGTTTATCAGAGCACTCTTTGGTACACCTAGCACTGTAGGATATGAAATCTAATTTAGGGCTCAAGGTACTACTAGATATTAGTAATCGGGCTAACAAATAAACTGTATTAATGGATTAATGTTCAGAAACAGGTTGCTTCTAGAAGTTGCCTTAAAAATTGATTCTGGAACTTCTTTTCTGTATTTGATTTATCAAAGTCCTTAAGTGAACAGCCCTGTTGTATGTAATTTGTTTTGCTGTAGTGTCTCTGGGCCCCAGTGAAATATTTCAAGTTCCAGGGAGCAAAAGACAGCCTGCAATCACAAAACACTTAGTCTAATCTGTGACTGATTTCAACAGGTTAATGAAGCAAATAATCAGAGCAGATAGAATAAACTGTTTATTCTCAGATCATTGTCTGCTTAGCTTATAGTAAATGTTTGACTTTTGGACTATTCATTGTTGGGTCATGTGCCTTTGTCCTCCTAAACTAATTACTAGGGTGAGTGCAACAGTGGTAACCTCTTTCTGTAAAATTACTGTGACTGAGAATTAGCGGAGTGAGAATATCTGATAGAAGAATAATGGCACTCTAATCAACTTCACATACAAACAGTATAGAAGAAAATTAATTAAACATTTATTTATCTTCATTAGACCTTTTCTCAATATGTTAGACCACAAATTCACCTCAAGATTGTTCCATCAGAAGTCAGTGGTACCTGAAAGATGATTCCTATGTTGAAGAATATTCCTTTCACAGGATCAGGATTTGCTGGCAGAGTCCCTCTTGCTGCTGCAGTAGGAGGAACAGAATGTCCCATGATTTTCAGAAAAAACTGAGATGATTTTCTCATTTTGATAGTATCCTGATGTATGAGAAGAAATACTCCCTTTCAGGTTTGCTGTCTGTCTTACCCCTTTGAATTAGTTGACCTGATTTATTCCGTATAGCTTAAGAGTATGCTAAATGGCAGAATTGCCACCACAGAGACTTGTAAGAGCCTCTTGTAGTCTCCCTGCACAATTTTTCATCTTTTCCTTAAAATAGTGATCCTCCAGAGAACCTTTCCTTTCACACCAGGAGATCTCATCTTTGTTATTCAGGAATTTTATCAAGAGATTGCTATCATCCATCACCTGACTATGTCAAGGAATTCTAGTAAATTGATGAAAATTTCCACTACATTAGCCTTATTGGCTCTTTCTTAGAATGTTATCTATTTATCTGTCTATTATATTTTTTTTACAGTTTCTACCACTGTGATACAGAAGATCATATTTACTGCCTTGTATGTCTTCAGCCATTTATTCCAAACATCAGCATCATGTTTTCCATTTACCAATCCTCTGGTCTTAAAGCTGATTTAAATAATAGGTTACCCATCAGATTTTGAGGTCTATGTACAAGTCTTAAATAAGTATTGTCTGGTTCTGGTGATCTGTTGCCAATTTTATCATCTGTTCTGAGATGTTTTTTGTTGCTGGATTAGACCTTCAGGGTGGTATCTTTTGTCTCCTTCTATATTCAGGAAACGCATGCTTTTAAATAACCTGACAAGTGAAATATAGGATACAAGTGGAGAGAAATTATATTTCCTCAAATACAATAGCCTACCAGGAGAAGTAGTTTAAAGACAACAAGGTTTTTTAGGTCTTGCATAGCAAGTGAGGTTCTGATTGAAAATAGTTGAGGAGATCGTGTCACACAAAGGGTAGCCTTCGTCCCTTCTAAATACATGCAGTGCAAAACAATTTCTTTGTATGCTGCTGCCGGAGAGATTTAGAAGCCGTTGGTGAAGCTTCTGATGTTTTTGCAGAATCATTTCAGTCTTAAGCTGGTCATAATAAGATAATGTTCTGTATAAAAGCAGTAGGAAACAAAAACAAATGCTTGGCTACTGTAGCAGTTAGTGTAGTGTCAAGCTGAGATCTATGAAGCCAGATTTTTCTCTAGCCAGAGAAACTAGGCCCTATTCTTAATAAATTGATTTAATTTCTCAAGTTGAAGGGTGCACGTATTTCTAAATTGCTGCTTTAGCTATTTTCTGGAAGAGGTACATGTAGCATAGAAATTAAGCTTCATATGGCAGTTCAATGTGCAATTCTTGAATTTAGTGTTCAGTATATGCAAGTGTTTAGTTCAATGAATTTGTTCTTTAACTTGATTGGTGTCAATGAACAATCGAGAAATGAACTTGACTCAATATTCCCACTGCTGCTTTCCTTATTAGCTATTGAAATTATAAATGCTGTTAAAATTTGGGAAGAAATCAGTATTGATTCAGTCATGAAAGAATAAAGCCCATTGAAAGCTCTAGGCTAATAGTGACCACAGTAGGCTTCAGAACCAGATCATTTGTTATCAGGAGGAGAGTAAAACCTGAACCTGAAAGCAGCTGTGTAAGGCAGCTTGTCACTAATATTAGCCATTTCTGGGGTGAGTTTTTTTAACACTATCAGCAACAGATCAAACTTTGTTGCATCATAATTTTCCTGACATATAAACAGTGTACATTATGTCTGAAAGGTACTGAAAGGTATATCACTGTGTAACTCACTTAAATATCTAATAAGGAGAAAAATTTAAAAATTCTACTGACAGAATTTAACTTTGTAAAATGTTAAGTACAGCATTCTGTTCTGTATGTAATGTACTACTTCACGCCTACTCTTTTTCTTTTTCCTTTTTTTTTTAAACATATGTACCTTCAGTTTGCTGAAAAATTTCAGGAATTCAAAGAAGCTGCACGACTAGCAAAGGAAAAATCCCAAGAAAAGATGGAGCTAACAAGTACACCCTCTCAAGTGAGTCTTATTGTGTGATTCAAGCCTAGTACTTCATATCTGTGCTACCTCCTGTACTGTATCTTAGACACACATGTTGTATTAAAAATGAACGGGGTACTTGCCACTTAACCTGAATCCTCTCAACAGTCATCTAGAAGTGTCAAGAAGTCTAAGAATACATTTAACATACACACGGAAGTGTCAAAGGGACTTGCTTTAAAATAAAATTGGCCTTTTGTTTATTCCCATTCCTTCCTTTGAGATTTCCCCAGAAAATGAGTAAACATGGTGAGCACTTACGTGAGTAAATCTATAGTAAACACCTCTTGTGTTTTTTCTTATTGTATCTATGAAACTTCAGGCAGTGCGCTGTGAAGGACTTTTATAGAAGAATCATTACAACAAAAATCAAAGTTAAAACAGCGAACTATTTTTACTTATTTCCTACTGTGTAGTATTCACTTGTGAAATGTGTTGAAGGAATATGACAGATTCACATGCTGGTTCTGGAGTTTTATTACAGTTAGCCATGATGTAAAAGAAGAGTTTATAAAAGGTATCTCAAACCATGAACTGGGTTAATATAGGCCTAACAGGAGGATGAATTAACGTAGTCACATTTACGTTAGTCATGCCTAAAATTAATTCACTTGAAAACGAACACTTTGAATTTGCTTTGAAAAAAGAAATTGCACGAGGCTTTTATGTCCCTCCACTCCCACCCCTCCCGTCCAGTGTTTCTGGCTCTGTGTGTAGCTATTTGCTTTGTTTTAAGCAATAGTGAAGACAAAGGTAATTCCTTCTCTTGGAGGATGAAGCAGCTTTAAAACTGCAGCAGGGGTTCCTAAGTTGAGTAGGATTAATGCAGCTGAGTCTTTTTTTCTGGGGAGTCTTCATTCATTGAATCAGTGCATCTCTTGGGTGCTTTGCACTGTAATATGCTGCTGATCTTTGATGGAACAAGGATGGCAGGCAGTTTGCAACGTGCTGTACGAATAGTTTTATTGCCACCAGAAAGCTACATCTGGTGTCCTTCCAAGAGAAGTCAGTGGAAACCACAAGAATATACACAATGAACCGACCTCATGTTGTTTTCCCAGTAGGCATTTTGCCCAAGTGCTAGGTTGGCTTTTGCTATTAACAGGAAACTGCTTACTCTACTGTAACAGGAAAAAAATAAGGCAGTCTTTTTTTATTAGTTTTCTTGACTGTCTCTAAATTTCTGATAAATTCCATAAATAAACACAGAGATAATGGAAGTAGGCATTTCTATATTATAACCTAATATACACTTGGCTTTAGAAACAGTGAAGTGCTTCAGCCAGGCCTCTAGTTACTCAATATTATCAGCAAAACTATTCCTCTGCTTCTCTTTTGACATATTGATTAATAGTCTGGACTCAGAACTTAAATGTGACACTGTCGAATGGAGTGACTTCTTATTTGGTTTGGACATAAATTTGAACTACTCACTCAGAGACAAGATGCTTTTGTCTAGTGGCTGCCCAGGGTTAAAGCTTTCTCTTAAACTATATGAGCTATTAATATTGTTCATTTTCCTGTACAGATTTCCTTCTATATTTGGAACCTAACATTTTATACTGTAGGCAGTTACAGAAATGTTACCTTGAGCAATTCTATAACGCATGTTGAGAGCTGCAATTTAATTACTGCACACTTAGGAATAATTTCATATTCAGGCCTTACTTTTCGTCTCTTGGCTTTTCACTGTGTTGATAAGTTAGCATATTATTCTGAAAGATACAGTTCGTGCAAGTGCTGACACATCAGCATAATAGTCTTCACATACTTAATGCTTCTCATTAGTTCCCCAGAGAAAAGGGAGTTGAATCAGGAACTTTGGAGTTTGGAGCAGACGAGAAGCGATGGCTTCATGGCAAACTGCAGCACTTCCATGGCCCTGGGGTTCATTCAAAGAGATTTATGACTGGGGGGGAAGATGGGTGCTTGATAGTGGGGAGGGAAGGTGGGACCGTAGAGACATCTGAAGGAGCACTTGCTGTCATTTTGATCGTCTGCCAAAAAGTGGCTGCGAGGCAAATAATTCAAGTGTTGCCTTTCTCAATCATTTTACAGCTCTTCTTTCCCTTTTGCATAGTGATCCTTTGCAGAGAGGGAGGGTGAAAGAGGAAGGAGATATTTTCAGTGGCCAGTCAAGACTTCGCAGGAACCTGGCTTTTTTAGGAAGCTTTGACAAGAAAGGCATTGGGAGGTAGCATGTGAGTGGTGAGCTCCGTAACGGTAACCCAGTTAGCTACAAGTGTCAATCCCTCTGCTGTCTTGGACTTGCAGATATCCTTCTGCATTAAATTAATGATAGCTGGGAAGATACTGCATATCAAAACTGGAAAATATACACGTCAAACTTAAATAAATTGTTATATTTTTCTTGGTACTGCTTTAAAAAATGCCCTTATTATTTAGCAGTTAATTAAAGTACCAGATACATTGGCCACCTTCTCTGCTACACAATTCTAAAAGAGAAGAAGTACATGTGCTTTTTTCTGCATTCAGTATGTCCCTACAGATTGAATCTTTATTAAAATATCTCTACAACTAGTGTAACAAAACCGTGCACAAGGTATTTGTTGTTCACTATTGTTTGATATAATCCTGCAAATACTACTGTTATGTATGAGTTTCAATTCTGAATGTCCTGCAAAGACTTGCTGTGAAACTAAGAAGAAATAGAAAACAAGAGATAACAACAGAAATATCTCAGAAGTGGAATATGTATTTGTAGTTCCAGTACTTACCAGAGTTAGCCATGTTAAAACTTAAGAACAATCTTACCTAAAATCCACTGAAGTTAGGCTGCTTCTCTAAGGTGTTATGAGCTTTAGCAAAGTGTTGGTACTATTTGGCTAGATATTTCCACCAGAAAAGTGCCTCAATGGCCAGGAAGTAGTAGTGCCATGTTGAATATTTTTTGGATATACTGTTTCATCTGATGGCATGTATTCTTTGGCTTTTTTTAAAGAACTTAACTTGTCCAGAGAAAGACAGTGGCCTGGACCAACAAATTACAAGAGAGATGCTGCTTTGTTATGTGTAAGTCCCACCGAGTGCACGGTGCTTTCTTGAAATGAAGAGGAAAGCATTGTTTCTGTGTCAGAGAACCTGTACTTTCGACCCATCTGTATTAAGATGGATTCATATAATAATACACACTTTATCTATATCTGGTACATCTGGAGGGTTTGGTCTAGAAAGAAGTTGTCTATTTTGGTACTTCTAAGACCACCTATGCACATAGGTACCCCATCTGGTATCCCTTTAACTCAGCCTTAGGTAATAAAGCTTTGCAATGCTCTTATCTTGTTTATATAAAACTAAAATACTGGCTCCCCTGCTGTGCTGTCCTATTTCCCAGACCCATCCTTTAATATAGGGAATTATTTTGCTCATGTCATAAACTCATGGATCTTACAGTGACAAGCCACCCATGGTCTGTTTTCAGTTACAAGCTTGCCTATGTACTGAAAGAGCAGCACTTTGATGTGGAGTTCACTGAGCCACATGAAGCAATAGCCTGAAAACTGTCCCCCCGCTTTTTTTTTTTCTTTTTTAAACTAACCTTAATTAGGTTCAAGTACAGAACCAAATAGAGCAGTTTGTGCGGTTTGCAGTCTCACCCCATCAGTCTTGCAACCAACTGAGTCTGAACCTCAGTTCTTCTTTTTCTCTAAGCAAGAATCTGTCCTCAGATATTTTGTTTGACCCCGGTCATTTCAGATTACGACCTCTGTTAATTTCTGAAATTGTGTGGTGAGTAATTTACTCAAAATAGTCTTGTCTGTGATTCTGAGCCCCTCCTATTCAGACTATCAGGAATAGCTATTGCCTGAAAAGTTTTAGAATCGCAACATTTTTTAAGTGCAAGGAATAGGTTGGTTTTGGCAGAATGGTCGTGGTTTATCACCCGTTGGCTTTTTCTTTGTAGAAGGACAAAATTTACTTACAAAGCTTGTGGAAAAAGTAACTTTCTGGGATGTTGTGTGAATTTCTATACTGGAACAAATGTTTTGCGTGTGTTACGGTATCTGAATCAGTAGCTGCCAGACTTACGCCATTGCCAGTCAGTACTGAACAGAGAAGCACTATGAGGAACAGCAATGCCAGGGAAATGTATGGAATACTTAAGGAGAAAACAGTATAATACTTAAGAAGAAAAGAAGCTGGAATTGGTTTGGTTTGTTCATGATTTTAGAACCACCTACTCCTCCTTTTCTTCTGTTCTGTATTTAGTCACCATTAAAAGGTGGCTTGATCTGTGCTGTGAAGTCTGTTTGTTTTACTTTAAAGACTCTTTTGTGAGTGCATGCATTTTGTTTATAAGGTTTTGAAATTTAAGGCATCTTTTGATGCATTCCCCTCTGTTATGTTTAGTTTATATACTGTAGACACCATCATTTTTATACTGCTTGGCATCACTGGAGTCCTGCATATTCATTAATAGGGCCAGAGCTCCTTTAGACAGTGCAGATATCTGACAAACTCTTAAATAGCAAAAGGTACCTGAGTCAGACTCTCACATTTTCTTGTCATGTAGAAAAACACTAATCCTCAGTACATGTGTAAGTCCAGGACTGGTGAGTGACTTAAAGTTCAATATCCTTCAGAAACTATGTATGATACAATAGTCGTTTTATACCACAGGAGAGCTGTTAATCCTTTCTTCTCAAATGCATGAAATATCTATCTGTAGCTGTCATGAGTGGGAAATATCAGGCCTTAAAATATACCATTGATTTACAGGAGGACTCGTCATTTTCAGTTTAAGCACTGTTTTTTCCATATAGCGTCTATACAGTTGAATGTTAGAACTAAGTTAGCCTGCTGTTCCAGCTAGAAGGGAAGGGTGAAAATCTCTTTTTAAGCTGACCGCAATTTCTTCCCCAACTCTGTAAAGTCTGGAGTGGATGTGTTAAGCTATAATGGTATGGAATAAAAACCTCATTACATATGAGTATCTCACAAAAATGTTTCTAAAATTCTTTTACTCTCTCTAATTAATATAAAATGGGAAGATATTATTTGTAAACATTTGTAAAAATTTTGTTCAGTGTAAGTGACTTTTTCTGTTGTCTTTGGTGCTTTATTCATAGCCAGCTTCATTATAGTTGGCTGCAAATAAATTATTTATCAGGCAGGGATAGTTGTGAGTGTGTGAGAGCACTGATTAACCTGTATTACTGGTGGAAGAAATACATACTAGAATCTGATGCTTCTCTTGTACATACAAAATCAGCCCCTCATGAATTTGCAGGTAGTGAACCTTCAGGTATTACATAGACGGTGATGTTTGTCTGCATTAATTTTTGTYACTTGAATTTCATTCACATTAGAAGTCTATGAAAGTGCTTTCCTGAAAAATAAGCCTAGATGGAACTTGCACATTTGTTTTTCTTCTACTGAAATAATTTTTATGCATTCACACTTAAAACATTTTAACAAGTAGGCTCTGGCTTTATGTATCAAATAATAGTGTTGTAGGAATTTTAGCTTAAAGATACAAGCCATCCAAATTTTGCAGGGTGTGGTATGTATTTTTTAGAATATCTAGTGTAGTTTGGGAAGAGGAAGAAATAAAAGAGAAACTCTTGGGTCCATAAAGGCTTTCATTTAATGTCAGTGGAAACTGTTTATCAAATCAGAGGATAATAATAGACAAAACCATATAATTTGTAGAAAATAATTCATTTGCCTGATTATCTTGCCAACTCTGCTCTCCTTTCACATTTAATTTCAATGCAGTTTCAGTTCAGTGAAATCGTTCTGTAAAATCAAGATTTTATTTTGACTTTTAAAGTATTAACACTGAAGACAATAGTTTTGAGTATAAAATAACAAGATTCTTCCTGAAAGGAGGTAGCAATTTGCATTCATATAATAAAAAAATTACATTTGTATTATAAATAACAGTTTATATCTGTGGAATTAAATCAGTGTAAGCTAATTACTTCTGCCTTTTAATCAGTAGGAATTTAATAAGAAGGTGCAGAATGGAGACACTGGTGCTTGTGCATCGTATAACTTGAATGCTATCACTTGTATCACCCACTAATTCAAGTTGTAGAGTGAGATACATATCTCTCACTGTGTGAGAAATATGACAGAATAAAAGCAAAATTTTGACAATTGTTGTGCTGCAAATGCTTAATGTAATTTAAAGCGCAGTGAAAACGTTGAACAACAATATTTTTGGTTAAGGGACACCAGAAAGGTGTGGAAGGTGATGATGACAGCCAGATCTTACTTTCTTTAAAAGAACTCAGTTTTTCCATCTATTTAAGTCTCAAAGTCAAGGACTACATTTCCTGTGGGTGGAGGGTCAGATTCAGTATTGGCTTTCAAAAAGCCTTATCCTTGTAAATTAGTTGAAGGCTACAAGTGGAGGCTCGAAATTAAACCCTGATCTTGTAAGATCATGACCATCTTCAGATACTTTGCAATTCCTTCTGAGATTGCTGTTCTTCAGCTTCCTATGCAGAGTGTCAAAGAGCTGGGAAGAGGGGCTGCTGGCCTTCCAGAGACTGTGCTTGTGCTTCAGTTTAGTAACGTTAAATAGCAGTTTTATCCGTTCCCCATGCAGATGGTAGAAGGCTGTGTGGTCATAGAAGATGCTTAGCTTTTGGAAATACTGTAATTCAACCAGTCCTCTGCTGTATAGACACCCCTCCATGACATCCATTGAACTCTATTCATGAAACTCTTCTATCTTAGAGTCAAATGTTACCACTTGATTTTAAAATCGAGATGACCTACTTAGCTTATATGACTCGCTTATCTCCTGCAAAAATCATTACTTGAAAAAGAATATAATAGGAAAGAAAATATTAAAATTAAAACACATACGGAGACTGAAAAGCCTATAATGTTCTAACTTAGGATGTGGGCTGCAAGGGTGTATTTTGTTTGTATAAGAAAGAAGTACTTCTCAGTGATTAGAAATTAGCAAATGGTGTTTGTTGGCCAAAACACAAATGTACATGTTGGCATGATGAAGGGTGATTAAAACCGTACCAGTGCCTTCTGCTGGGAGGCAGCCATTAAGTTTTTCAGGTGTCCAGTTACATAGCAGTAGCAGAAGCTGCCTGGGTGTAGCTGGAGTATTCTCTTTCCCAGATAATACCATGACCAGCAAGAGCTAGGCTAGGCTAACGTGCCTACAAAAGTTTTGCAAGGACTCTGCTGAACACGTGTTCTTTACAGATGGCTCATAGATGAAACTGTGAATGCACCACCAATGGCCCTTCCACTGTTCACTTTGGTTAATAAACAATATGAAAGCTAGATTCTGAAACAAATACCAGAATTGTTTGTTTCACCATGTTAGAATATAAAGTAAGAGACAAGAATCCTGGGTGTCAGTAGTCACCCATTGTGTAGCAGGATGAGGGCTGAATGTAATACTAGGTAAGAGAGAGAGGTCTGTAATAAGCAGGAGGCTGGATACTTGCAAATAATTTATAGGTCAGTTGTGTTTTGTACAAGATAATGTGAATCTTATGGTAATATACTTCTAAATTAAATTCATATGATGAAATATGACCATGAGGTATGCTGGAAATCTGAGCCTCACATTAATACTACCTAAAATTTGTGTTATCATTTAAGAATTAACGTTAGTGCTTATATGCACATAGCCTTCCTGAGCAGGTCAGTTTGTAATTTTAATGTGTTGTTTGTTTCACTTAAGGAATCAGCTGGAGGGGATATTCAGTCTCCTTTGACGCCGGAAAGTATTAACGGGACAGACGATGAGAGAGGGACGCCGGAAGTGACACAGAACTCAGAACCAAGGGCTGAACCAACCCAGAACGCATTGCCATTTACCCATAGGTACAGATTCCATTCCCACATCCTGATTAAGTGATACCTGTCTCCTTCCTTGTTAAAGGGACCTTCTCCCATACTGTGTGAAAAAAAAAACCCAAAACCTGCACTGGCTTTCAGATTTGCAATATAGTCTTTGTTTTAAGAAAAAAACATGTATGAGAAAATCTCTTGGAATAAGATTTGGGGGAACATTACTTTATAGTTTAATCAGCTTAACACGAGCCCTTGAACTCTGGTTAGTGCAGGTGTCCCTTTAACAGGAAGCATTATTTCAGCGTCTTGAGTTCTCAGTAAAATTAACTGCTTCATAGAATATTCCAATTAAATTATTTTTGTGCACATTCTTTAAATGACTGATAGGACTGTATGTCAGCCTTTCATTGACGAGTTGTTGGAAGAAAAGGGACTTTTACAACACTTCTGGATTATGAAGTTTAAAGCAGCCTTTAATTGAACAGTTCTCTGACAGTTGAAAATACTTTTCAACTTTTTTTCGAAATATGAGAGAAGTGTAGTTCTGCTTCAGACTGAATTATAATTCGTTGCACTAGGAATGCTGTGCTCTGTTGTTTTTTAAGAAAGCTAGGACTTTTTATTTAAAGATACAAATAATGAGTTAAGATGGATATATCTCACCTATTAGAAATTAGTGTAAATGGGTCACTCTCAATAAAACACATAATGTATTGAGACCATGGAGAGTAACTGAAACATTTAATAAACTTAGAACAGAGCTAGAAATACTAGATTTATTTTTTTTAAACATTGTGAAGTTCAGTTTAAATAGAGTTTAAGAGCTCTTGATCAAAGGTTTGGGAATACTAGGACGTCAGACATGTCATGCAATTCAGAATGAACAGAGATGGAATTGGTTTTTGTAAGAGAATAATACTATTAAACGTATCTGGAAAAAATAATATACATTTTCAAATGAGAAAAAAATTACACTTTTGCACTAATTTTTTAACAGAGTGATTGTGTTTATTTTTATACTTCCAACTGTCACCAGTGCGTCTATTATATGTTTTAGAAGAAATGCTGCTTTGTAAGAGTGCTATGTGCATGTTGAAGGAGTATTACAAATGTTGCACATCTCTCAGTGTTCTGTAATGAGTTCATTTAAACTGTTTGTGTGTTGGAATTCTGTATTAATATTTTTGTGAAAAGGAGTTGTGATAAAGTCCACACATGAGCAGTGTTGTTTGTTTTTTTAAAAAGTGATAGCTGCAAGATCTCCCCTGTTGTTCTGCATATGTAAATATGTTTTCTGCTACGCCGATATAGTAACTACGCTTTGCTCTGCATTGAGCATGACTGAAGGTATGTTTTGAAACTACTCAGTTGTAATTTTTGATGGTGTAGAATAGAGGTTACAAAACTTTTACGTGCTTTGCATTTCCATCTACTTCATATGTGCAGTGTGAGTGCCTGGTTTTAGTTTTTTGTCCTGTTAAATACCACTAGCTAGAATTGGTCTTCTGACAATAACTCTGAAGTTTGAGGGTCACTTCTCATGATGATTTTCAAAAGACCAGGGTTTTGTCTTCCTAATGGTAGCTTCAGGTTTGTTAGTGAGCTATTACTGAAGAAAATGCAAATTTTTAAACCCCTTTGAAGTAAATTGAATTTTGGACTAGAAAAGGTTTTTATTATAATAAATTATAATTTATTTATAAATAATTATTTATAAGTAAATAAAGATTATTTATTTATTATAAATAAGTAAAGATGCATGAAACACATGCATGAAAGAGGTAGAAAGTGAAGCCTCCAGGATTGTGTTAGTCCTGGTTAAATGGGCATGTTTTTGTAGGCATTTCATAATACTAAATTGGCAACAAGGTAGACATACCTAGCTGCTTGTGCTGGCTGAAAGGGTGCTCTCTGCAGACAGTCTGCTTGCGCTGATTTAAAAGAAAAAAAAAAAATTAAATTTAAAACCTTGCACCCCGATCATTGGAGACTCCATGGGCTTTTCATGTGTTAGGGGTACAGAAAGGGATTGTGCTCCTCCTTGTTCCCTGCCCTTCTGATGATGCTGTGTGATGGAGAGGAGTTGCTGAACTGAGCCCTTTCCTTGTGCACCCTGGTAACTCCCGCCGATCACTGAGCCTCTTCCTCCTGCACCCTGTGTTTCAGCAAAGGTAAAGTTTAGCCAGTGCTTCTGGGTGAGGAGGGTAATGCTGAAAGGGCATTTGAGTGTTGTCTTGTGTGTGGCAATGCTTTTTACATATTTGCCTTTACTCCAGGAGCTGTTGATCAATCACTAGGTGCTTTTCAAAAGAAAAGGCATTGTAGTCTTCCCTCCAATGAGTTCAGCTGTAGGGGACATGAGAGTCACTGAGGCTGGCTATGCGTCACTGAAATAACACTACCGTAGGAAGTTCATTTCTTCCATTAATAGGAAAGCTGTATTCTGCTCTGGCATTGACAGCACATACTTACCCTGTGAAGAAGCAAAAGGAGTGGTCCTCAGTGTAGGCTGGAGCACAGGGAAGGCATGTGTGGGGCTGCACGGCAGAAGCCCGGACAGCCATGGGGCAAGTGTTGGAGCTTTGTGGGCAGATTGAGGTGCCACGGCACTGCACGGCGAGAGTGGCTGGTGAGGTGGGAACTGCGTTGCTGCCGAGAGGGTTGGCAAACTCAGCCGAGTGCAAGTGTCTCTGTGGCAGAGGACAGGGGTAAAGGTTTGAAGGGGGCTGCTGTCAAAATGGTGATATAGGTAAGAGGTTTTCATGTCTTTGTATGAACTGGGAGGGTCTGACAGGAGTTAACAAGGTCAAAAATCACAGGTGTGGAGGTCATGCTTTAGTCTACATCTTACTACTTGTCATTTTTAGTCTGCACACCTGAAGAATGTTCAGTTTGATTTTGTTATAACACGTCCTCGCTGGTCAGGTATGTCCTCTTCTGCAAGCGTTCTTCTCTGCGCTTTTTATGTCTTAGTGTAAGTAGTTGGGGCCTGTTATTTCAGCAGCATAAGTGTAGGCTACATTGGTATTTATAATTATTTTCTGACCACTTATACCCAAAAGCTGGAAAACAGCATTACTTAAGTCACCAGAGTTTTGTTATTAGAACTCAAATTTCTTATTATTTCAGTAAATAATTGTAAGTATTGAAATGAACATTCTCCATATATGTCTAAGATCCCATTCATATCCTATGAGCATAATAGAGCAGAAGTCTAGTTGCTTCAATTTATCCTCATCTGGAAAGTCCTAATGCTGTTCAAAAGCAGCGGGACTCTAGTCAACTGCTTGAGAGATAAGGATATTAAACCATTACGAGCCTTGCACAGAAGATAAACTCTTGTAATTAAACGTCTTGCCTTTTTTTAAACTATCTATGATGGTTAATGTTGAATTATGAAGTAATATTACTTGGGAACTCCCACATCCTATAATATACTGTAGCCTGAGCACTGCTCTCATGAGTAAATGTTGCCAGAACAAATGAGAGTAAAATGTAGCCTAAGCCTGGCATTAGAATTTTTAAAAATCGTGGCTGAGACACCGATCAGTCCTTTTCTGAATGATAGCTAGTGCAGGAAAGCTTTTTTCTAACAGAAACTAGTTAATCAAATCTAATATTTAAAATAATTAAGACTAAAAAAAGTATGTTTTTTCATTCTTAAGTAAATCTTAGTTTCCTCAGACATCTTCCTTGTTTAAAAAAGATTTTCCACATTCTTTAAGTTGTGATTTCCGCCCCCCCCCCAACTGAAAACTGTTGATCATAAAATGGGGTTTGGAGAGAAAAAAGTTGCTAAAAATTTTTAACTGCTTCTGATGTGACTGGCTTTTAAATAAAAGTTTTAATCCTGATGGTGCATAGTATACAATTCCTGGTCATCTGAATGAGCCCAAAGAAATACTATGCTAAGCTTATTCAGCCTTAGAATATAATTCAGATATTAAAACTGAATAGTGCATCTGGCGAACTCTGCAACTGCTGCTTGGGGCTTTTTGGCAACTTTGGTGAACTTGCTCTTTCACCCTTGAAGAGAATACAGTTGTTTATAACAAGCTTTATTCCATTTTTGGCACCTTATGAAGCTGATAAAACACACTTTCAGAAACGAAATGTAAGAGGATTCTTCTGGGACAAATCTTGAAAGTCTTCAATTTTCTGTCAACCGTGACTTGAACCTGTTACCTCATTTTTTCTTGTAATACGTAAACTTGGAATTTCTATTACATAATGTTTTGACCAGACAATATATATGTGTGTGTTTGTTGCTTGTTCGTTAAAATTCCTATTTTTGTATTCAAACAAGTTTTTAATAGGGAATTTTGACTCATTGCCTTAGTGAAAATGGACTTACTTCAAATGATGTTTATATCTTAGCTATGTTATTGTCTAGATAGCTTACCACTTAATAATGCTGCATGTAAATCCAATGCTGTACAACAAAGAAAAAACAAAAATCTTGCTGCTAGCTCATGTTCCTTCACTGAGTTTTCATTAAAAGTTGTATGCAGAAATCTGTTTAGTAAATTTTTCACTTTGTGTATTAAAACTACTCACTTCTACAAGCTTAAATATTTTAGTTATGTTACAGTGAAGGTACTTTGTGGGTCATGCTGAACTGTTATGTTGGCTTTAAGGAAAAGTTTTGAGTTTATAATTTTTGTGGTGTTTTGTAATTTGAATTTATACTCAAATGGTAGTATTTGGATGTTCTTTAGGTTATGTATAGCTTCCTTACCAAGTAGTCCTGGGGGTGTGTATTACTTTTTTTTTGGTTTAAATTCTTGTTTTTCAATGTTATTTAACCTGATCGTAGGATAATTTCTTGTTGTGATGAAGCTCAGGAGCTCTCTAATCCAAGCTCGTGCTCAGAGAAGGTCAGCTATGAGATCAGACCAGGCTGCTCTAAGCTTTATCCAGTTGGGTTTTGAAAACCTTCTAGAATAGAGACTGATAAAGCCAGGCTTTTTAAAAAGGTTTCTCTATAATACAAAAGGCAGTAACTGTCTTCATATTGCACAGTACTATAATGAACTGTGACATTTTAGGACACACCAGAGGAACTCTGGTAAATTCAATTACTCTGTTGAGAAGATATTATTATTTCTTGAGGTACACTCAGAGAAGAAACTCAAAGGTGATATGTTCCTGCTGGCAGTGTAAGCAAAGGACTGGTTAATTTAGCAACTTAGACGTAGGTCTTGACTTCACCTCAACCAACATTTGTTTGATGTTGTGAGGGTCGTAGCTGTACTGTTCTTCGGCCTCTTGTGCTCCACCGGCAAGAGCCGGGTGGTCTCTGGAAGAAGCACAAAGGGAGGGATTGCTCTCCCGTCCCTCCCTGACCCAATTCCTGCTGCTTCCCGCACTCCCGCACTTCTGCCTAAGCTGCTGGGATCTAGCTCAAGTAGGCTATCCTTCAAAATAAAAGTTCTTGGTAGGAAATTATTAATTTGAAAGGAAAATTGTACCTTGTGTTTGTGTAATTTTTTTTTTTTTATGTCTCTGACTTTCCTGATTGTGACAATTTCTGAAAATTATTCTTTAAGGTATCTTTGGAATGCATAGCAAACCATTACACGGTTTTAAACCGGTAGCATGTCAAACACAGCATAATACAGCTCATCCTGTAACATTTTTGTAAGATATCTCTAGTAATGGAAGGAGAGGTGGAGAGGACTTGTATCTGCTATTGGAAGAATGGTCATGGTGTATGTGTTGCTTAGCTCTTCGAAATGAAGAAACTCTGCAACTAATAGAGCTAATTTTAATGGCTGGGGGAATGGATGAGAGCCAAAACTAAAAATAGCCTAACACTTAAGAGAGTAATTTCACCATCTCCCTTGTGCACCTAAGCATGTTCTAGTTTGGAGCATTTGAATTACCTACTTCCTGCCATTTATTTAGTGAGAGCTCCAAGGGGTGATTCAGACRGTGTGAGCTGGGTGTTTGAAATTAGATGATATAAATACCATCCTCAGGGACAAGTGAGCACTCTTGAAATGTATCTGTCAAGTACGTTCTTAGAAGGGGAATGTAATCCTTATGCAATTTATATTTAAAAAAAAAAAAAACAACAAAAAAACAAACCAAAAACATACTACTTGTACTATGTAATTTTTTAATCACATACATAAGAAAAAAAAGCCCAGTAAAAACGAAGGAAAAAAAAAAAAAAAAAGGAACTATCTCGGTTAAGGAATGGACTTTCATTTTCTAAAATACATCCATTGTGTTCAACCTATGCAAAGTATGGATGACATTAAAAGATCGTTTGTTAATATTTCAGCAACGATAAACATTGGCTCTGTGAATTGTGATATATGATACTTAACACTAAATCACATTCCGTAGGGTGAGTGGTTTTGGGGTTTTTTTGGTTGCGTCCATTAATTCACAATCATTAATTTTGTTAGGTATTTCCAAGAATACAGTTTTCTGAAATGTGTTACTCATTTTAGGAGTGTACTCTTAGCACACAGTGACTTTTTTGGTCATTTTTAGGTATTGATGGAGGAGCTATTATCTTTATTCTAGATTTTTCTAGTAATTTACCTGAATAATGAACTGCAATGATAGTTACAGAAGATCTTACGTAGACACTTGATACCTGATGTTTTCTTTACTCCTACTTCCATCAGTGTTTTTGATACTGTTTAGTGTCATCATAGGAAACCTTTCAACCAGTAAGTAGGGATAAGCTGCAAACTGAACTTTCCCCGGACACCATGAAGGAGTCCAAGGTGTTGTCTTTAATACACCAGAGATCTCTCTGGGTAAATTTTGCTGATTAGGTTAGCATTTCCAACTATAACCAGTGTTTTTTCAAACAATTTTTTCAAAACTGGGAAGTGTCRTTAGTATCAAAGAGAACAGACACCAAAGAAATGCTGCAGGTCTCAATGCACTATTCTCCAGAAAAAACACAATGAAAAATTTTGAGAGGAGATAGCCACTTTGTAGAATTGCTTTTTATTTTAAAATCATCTGTGGAAAGACTTAATACTTTGAAACTACAAATGTCATGCCTTGTTTGGATTGGAAGCCTCAGTGCATACTTAGCATTTTTCAGCCACCCATTAAAGAAACAGAAACAGAAAGCCAGTAACACCTGAAGTTACCGGGGAAAAAAACCGCACATAGCTACTGATCCCCTGAGTCTCAAATGAATTTTCTAACAGTCATGACCCTTGAAAAGAGAAGCCTTTTGTGAAAAACAAAGGCAGAGGGGATGTTTTGCAGGGCAAACATATTTTTCACAAAGTCTGATCACTCAAACTTCACTGTCTCCTCCTCGTTGGTTAGGAAAGTTGATGCATGAAGGTATTTCACGACCAAGATCATGTGAACCATTCAGGCCCATACCTTCAGCCTGGGATTAATTCTTGATGAGGAGGTGGGGGGCTTTCTTCAGAGCCTGGAATTTTGACTATTTGTAACAAGACCTTCCTATGGCAGTCTGTTCTGCAGGTAAGAGTATCACACAGTTTGCACCCATCTGCACACACATGCTTTGCCTCTCCAAAAAGACCTCTTCAAATTATGCCCCAACAGCCACTCAAATGTGTGTTAGGAGATAAAGGCTCCTTGTAGCTGGTGTGTAGCTGCTTCATTTCAAGTGCAAAACTCAGTCCACTTATCTTTACCAACACAAAATACAACGCTTATGCAACCATCTATATGAGTAGACAAATGCTAAAGAAGCTTTTCCAGACTTGTTCATTTACTGTTTTCTGTCTCTACATGGACTCTGTAGTTATAGTCTGGTTCTATGAGACTGGAGAATAGTCTAGGCTTGGGTTTCAGGGTACATATTCCCATCCACATAGAAATTATTGAAAAGGTTACACAGTTTTAGAGAAAGGAAATTAAAGAGAATTGAAGATTTGTGGCCTTCAGATCACTTTTAAGTATGCTGCAAACAATCTGCATCACTATCTTATTTCGATTCTTGTGTATTTAACTCATCTCAAGGTTCACTTATTGTCAACTTTGGATTATTTTGTAAAATCAATATACAGAACATGGATGAACTTGTGTAACTTACTTACAGTCATTGTAGTCATGGTAGAATGCCTCTGTCATATTCCTTAGAAGTAAAGGAAATTGAAGTGTTGCTGAACAGTTTTGAGTTCAAAGTCCACAAGCTAAAAAACAGCTTTAAAAACACTCAGAAAGCAAGAGAAAACTTGGCTTTTTGTCAGTTTTGGTGTATTAAAATATGTTATAACTCACAGCAACAATATATTCTCAAAATACAGCCTTACTCTTTTAAAGCCCACATAAACCTGCCCCCCAAAGCCATACTTTCTTGAATATTTGTGAAGTGTGAGTTTTTAATGAAGAAACATCTCCAGTTGTTCAATTGCTCAAGTACTTGAATATCTTCACCCAGATTTTTTATGATGAGTGTAATGAGACACCAGAACATGTTGCTCAGAGAAGTTGTGGATGCCCCATCATTGGAAGTGTTCAAGGTCAGGTTGGATGGGGCTTTGAGCAGCCTCTTGTAGTGAAATATGTCCCTGCCTGTGGCAGGGAGGTTGGACTAGATGATCTTTAAATGTTCCTTCCAACCCAAACCGTTCTACAATTCCGTTCCAGGAATTAGTTTCCTGTTTTACAGAGAAGACAGGAGCTAAAATTAAGTCAGCTGATACAAAAAAAAAAAAAAACAACTCCAGCAAAACAAAAAAAAAAGCCCAAACCTTTCATTTAGTGGCTCTTTTCAAATGTAGGCTCTTTGTGTTTCCAAGTCACTTGGCCCCTCTACCCTGCACCAGCTATAGTGTCTGTTTTGCCTGCTCCTCTGCTCTTCTGAAAGACCTCTGTGTTGCTGTACCTCATCTGTCTGCTTTATTCTAAGAGAAAGGATATATGTTAAGTTTTTTAGGCAGCAGGGCCAAACCCAATGGAATACTTGAGGGAAGTATTTTTAAAAAGGGGGAAAAAAAGAAGAAAAAAGTCTGTAACTGAGTACATTTTAGTGAAGGTGAAGCTCCATTGAATGCATCTGATTGATTGATACTAGTTCAATCCTTCTCTTACTGATACCAACAAGTTTCTGTGCCTTCTGTGTTATCTCAGGTGTAATGGTGGATCATGAGATACATGGACTTCTCATATGAGAAGCTGCACATAAATATAGATAGATATCCACTTCTGAAATCTCGCATATGCTGTGTGGTTATGGTTTCACTGCTGTCTGGAAGGCCTGATGATAAACATAAAACTATGATGATAACGTTAATGACTAAACAATTACTATTCTTGAAACAGTGTAGAACTCATTTTTCTCAAAGTTCCAAGCGGAATATGAATAAACGTACCTTCATCCTTTAACAGCTCACATTGGAGATGAAATGATCAATTTACTTTATGGATTTTTATATTCCTTTTAGTCTTTTCTGTATTACTCCCTTCTTAGCTGCCCCCTCTCCTCAGAGAAGAGGTACACTCTGGAAACAGAAATCAGTCTGGCTAGCACCATCTTCTGCAGATGTTTAAGCTTAAGAGCCTGTCATTCATTTTATTCCTACTGTCATTTATAAGGATACTATTAGATATGGGGTAGGGGAATTTACATTACATCTGACCTGAGTTACAAGATGCCAAGCATCTTAAGTCATGGAGTATTTCCACTTTAAGTCTTGGTGAATTATTAATTGTGGATTCACCTAAAATGTGCTACATGGATCCTTGGATCCATGCGTTTTGCTATTTATAAAGTGCTTAGATGGTGTTAATGAAGCCCATACAGACCTAAAAATCAGCTAATTTTTAATCAGTTAGATAACTTTCTCCTAGGGGATTGACCATGACAGTCAGAGCCAATGATAGCTGGCAACAAGTATTTAAGTTATGGATTCTTTTCCTGTTGAAGATACGAGATAGATGTGCTGCCATGCCAAATTCTGCTTGGTTAAAAGGAAACAGAGATGGAGCGTGAGTGTAGGAGGTGGCTGCAGCTCCTATTTCTTTGCTACCTCTCTGATGCTGTAGTTAAAGCTTTAGAATTAGCAACTGTGATTAGCAACTGTACCTTGAGCAGCTGTTGTGGGCTCCTCCAGCAGTCACACAGAAAGGAGGATTGGATAGAGCTGTATCTGATAGAATGCTTCTGTCCCCTGGAATATTTTTCACTCCCAGGCATATGTGGCTTAGGAACTAACTGTGCTGTGTCTGTTGACTTCTCCAGTTCAGAGCCAACATACAGTTGTCTGCGTGGTGCAAAGAAATCATGGTGAACTTGATGAAGCCACTTGCTGGTCTTAGATATTTATTGATAGGATTCATCCAAATGGATTACCTCTGCCCACTTCTTGAAAGAATGCATATTTAAAAACTAAAGTTTGACAAAGCAGAGAAAAGCAGTTTAGAAAACTCTCTGTATTAAAAATACATAGCGTGAGTACTAACTTAGTATATTTTTTTAAAGAATTGTTTCAAATTTAAATGAATCCCTTATACAAAAAATAGCTTTCATCAAAGTTATTTTTTTCTGGAATTTATCTACAATAGAGCTGATTGAAATTCATAAGCTGTGTAGCTGTGTATTCTTTGAGGGATCACTTTGTATCCCTGCAAGAGATGTAGGACCAAGGACCAGGAGCTCTTAATTTTCACATGAAGTAAAAAACTTGGTTTCAAGTCTAATCCAAAAGATCCATGCTGTTTTACTACTATGATACTCTTTGGAGTGTGTTGTTTTTGTCAGATGAATTAAGATTGCTAAAGAGTTCTCCCTTATTTAGAGGTAGGCTTTACATGTAAACCTAGTTAAGGTAGTAATTCCTTTGGAGGGTGCTGTGGCTTGGGTCCTCTGGGGGCGAACCAGCAAACTCTGCCACATCCATGTGACACTGAGGTTGAAAAATTACGCCTGAGGGGCTTCTATAGTGCCTGATGCATTTCCTCCTAGATATGGACCTAAGACTGGTCAGATGAAGTGCCATCTCAGGATACTTAACCTCTCTTAGCTTTTAAACATCAAAACCTGAAGAAGATGCATTTCATCCACTAAGCCCTCTTTACCAGGTCCGGCCTTAAATTGTACCTCCTGCCAGCGTTATGATCCAGAGTTGTGCTTCCTGTTTTCTATGGAGGCAACACAGTGTCGTGTTCCCCGGCATTGCTGTCACCGTGCCGTGGCTCCCTGGTGGGCTGTTTCATTCACTCTCCCTACTCTCCAGGTCATGGTTCCGGTACTGATAGCGTAAGCCCCCGGAAGACTAGAGTAAAAGCTTGTTGATCAAGTAAAAGTCCAAAGTTGCTTTATTGTAAGCCATTTCAGAATGTGTCTGAATGTGCAAACAGTATTCAGGCTCTACCTGAACAAGTTGTGTTATTGAACATGGTTGTGTCATGTTGATTATTTCCTGTCGCATTGTAGTAGGATGACCCCTTGCAGTGGAACTTCGATAGCATCGACTGACTTCCTGCAGACACAGGTAGAGGTTAGGGGCAGGCACATATAAACACAGAAGTGGAATATTTTGTCTGTCAAAAATATGAAGTACTTAATATATTCTCTTCTTGAGGTAAGAGTTAGCTTGAAGAATAAAATGGGGAATACAGCTAAATGGAGATCAACGTTTCCTGTAGTTTTCCATCAGCTTTATGCTTTAGGGAAGCTTTCTGTACCTAAAGAGTCACATCTTTTGTGTTCCTTTAATATCACTGTAGATGCCAGTGACATTTTGTACTACAGGCAGAAAGTGGTTTGTGTTGATCAGTGTTTTGATCATATAACAGGGGGCTCTGCTGAGATGAATTTAAGTTGCTGAATAGCACTTTGGTGAGATGTGGACAACTGGCAATTCATAAGCATCATCAAACTATTTCACAGTGACACCAAACAGCCATTAAGTTTTGTGTGTAATGAATTGGGTTGGCACAAATCAGCAATGAACTAGAATATAAGAGGGTTTTTTTTAATCGGCTCTTAAGCCATTTGGCAAATGAAGGAAGCTGGAGCTGGGGGAAGGTGCTGAAATAAAATGTCCGGGATGTCTAGGACTCTGTTCTCTCAAGTACACAATAATAAAACATTACGTGTGGTCCATTTGTTGTGATGAACTTCGATGTAGGGTTGTTGTTTCTGCAGATTTTACTCTGTGGCACTGTGGTGTAACGATGTGCTGTCTTCCTGTCATGAAATGCGAAGGGTTTGGTTTCGAAATTAAAGTTAGAATAGTGGAAACCATTCTTCTGGGAGACTGCAACCACATAGGAAATTAAGACGTAATTTTATTTAAACAACATGGCTCAGACAAAAAAACCAAACCAAACCAAACCCCTAAAACTGGATTGACTGAACTGTAATAAGTTATCCAACTCTGTAGTTTGCCAAAGGAAGAAAAAGAAAAGGTTTTTTTTTTCCCCTCACTGTAGTGAAAATAGGTATAGAAATCAGATACGGGTTCGTTGTTTGAAGCCAAATGCTTTTTCATGTAGGCAATACATTTGGATTAAGTTGGCGTGAATTTTAAGAGGATAGCTAAAATAGTTTCCTACATGCCTGAAGTGTGATCTAACTGATCACTGTGTATGACTGCGATTTACCTGTTCACTTTATTTAGGAAATACTCTGAAATTTAATGTAATTTCATGACACCACCGATTGTGTAGCACCTTCTTTCTACACTCTCCAGAGATTTTAGTATTCTTGTTTAATTCTGCTTTAGCACTTTAGGGATCGTTTGTGCTGGGCTTCTGTTCAGCACAGTGGGAGGCTCAGGAAAGCCGGCTTTTAAACGTCTTCACACCATGCTGTTTGCCCTACCCTTTTCCTAGTCTAGGTGCCTTACCAGGGAAGGTGAAATAGAGCTTGCATATTAGAAAACAAACATGCTGAAACAGTGCTGTGGCACATAGGCATAGCCTCATGAAAGGATGGGAGCTCAGCATCTGTTCTGCTGTCTGTGAATTCACAACTAGCAAAACTCATGCGCAACTTCATACTCTTGGCATCCCTGTTGGGTTTGTGACAAGGTAAGTACGATGGGGTGGGGAGAGAAGTGGGGAGCCAAGCTTTATATTCTTCTTTGAAACTGTTGCATCAATTAAGTGTTGAATTGGGAAGAACGGGTCTATAAATTATTATATTTTTAACTTCCAGATGAATTTTTGAGCCAAATCATCTGACCTATGCATTACTCTGAAGAGAAGCTGAAGGAGACCTAAGATCACTTAGTCTAGACTGACTAAATAAGAACTAGCATCTACCAGTGAATTAAGGAAGGTGCCATGTTAGGTTCTTTCTTAAAAACTGGGATTTTTTACAATAGGGGAGAGCGAGAAACTTATATAGGGACTCCTTCCTCTGAGTGTTAACCTGTAGTTCATAGAAAAAGTGCCAGTATCAGAGACTTCCATGTATTAAATTTAATCTTTTTCTCCTCCATTTAATCTCTTTTTAGTAAATTTGACTCTAGGATCAACATAGTGCAAGAAATTTAGTCTTTTCTTAGATTCAAATTTGGTTTAAAGAAGGCAAATTTAATACTTCCATTCTCTTAAAAAGCTGGGATGGAAAAAAAAATCAGTTGCAGTACCCACTCAAGTGTTGCAACTCACTCGCAAGTTGTTTTGTTCAAACCTATGCAGTAAATAAATGTCTTACTATGATCATATAGTTCATGCGACTTACTGCTTATTCTTCAAAGTAGTTCTGACAGCTCCGTAGATGGTTTAGTTTGGGCTTTATATATAGGCTATTGACTCTTAAGTAATTGTGTGGCTATCACAGGAGATAAATGAAACTTAATTAAATTTGCCATACTCTCACACAGCTTCTGTTCCCCTAATGGAATAAAATTATTTTGTTGTCAGCCTGTAAACTGAGAGTTTTATCTCCTGCACTAACAGTGCGATTAATGTATGTTGTTGTATTTACTGGGATAAGCAAACTGGCAATTGTAGTGCAAAATGAATTGCACGAGTAGTTACTATTTGATATTGTAAGATAACCTAATGCACTAGCTGGGTGGAGGCCAAATAGTCGTAATTCAGAATCTTTATAAAACTGCCTAATCACATAGAAGTATTTCTGTAGGTCATTCTATAGAATGTCTTTCTGGTGCTGGTAGTGGAGTTGTGAGGCCCTGCAGCTGTAATGATTGTTCGGCCGAGTTCAGTGTTTGCTGTGAAAGTAAGACAGCATTAAGGGGTCTTAGAGGCTGAGCTATCCTGTGGTATCACTAACAGAAGGTTCAACTAAGATCTAAAATAGGCACTTGCAAATTTTTCACATTCAGCCACTTCTAACAGCTTCTGTCTTCAGCAGAGGCACAACACACTGCAGTTAAAGCTGTGACAGTACCTAGAAATGCAGGCAGAAGCTTGTGCTGAGGATCTCCACCCCTTGCATGTGGTGTATGTCAGATTTACGGGGTTGGGAGAGGTCCTTCTAGCCACCTCACTGCTCTGCATGTGGCTGCAATTGCTCAGAGCATAGCTCTTACTGTCTTCACTCTGTTGTTGCAAAGCTGAGAATCTCTGCTGAGCTCCATAGAATCGACTTGTAGCTGCAGCAGCCTCATGGGCCACATCTATACTGCTAGATAAAATGGGTCTTGGCACTGAGGGCTGTGGACTGAACCATTTCCACATGTTACAGCAATGACCCTGGATCTCTTCTGCACCCATGCAGTGTCCTTGCAGCTCTAAGACACAGTTACTGTTTTGTATGGAGTCCTTTCCCAGTTCCACATACCTGCAATGATTTGAGGGCTGTGTTGCCACCCACCGGAGTGGTATTCTCCTTGCACAAAAGCACAGATGTGCATTGCATGCCCAGAAGTGTTTCAGATGGGCATGGGAGGGTTGCAGATCACATAAAGCCTTGGAAGACTGTAGAAATGGAAGGGCGCTAAACCTGACTATGTGCAAACTGTGCTTGGGATCTGTCTGGCCAGCTGACATGGACTAGGGCAGTTTGCAGAGAGTGCGAACTCCCCAGTCCATATGGACTTCAGAAGCTTGGGGCTTTTTGGACCTGTTTTACTTAGTGGCGGAGGTGTGGTCACCGGGAAAAGAGTCATTCCTTGTCCATTCGCTGTTCCACAGCGTTTTTGTGGTGAAGCTGGGGAAGTTTCTCAAACTCGCCAAGGTGTAACTGAGAGCACAGTTCAGTGAAACCCTTAAAGAATAGCACTCAATAAATGAGAGCCAGGTGAGGGACGTGTAGGGCAGTCGAATACTCTCTTCCCTTCTGTTCCGTTGCTGACAGTGCGGATTGGTTCAATGCACACACAAGTTGTTGTTATAGGTAGGGTTTTTGAAAGAAACATAGGGTTTTGTCTAGCCAGGGGCCTCAGCAGAATTAATCCGTACTAATTCAAAGTGTGAATTTACAGTTAAACTGCTTTAAATTCTTGTGTGTACAAATGAGTTCCAGAATGAAAGTGCTCATAATTCAGATCATTTTGGTGACAGGGTCACCGTGTCCTGGTATCTGACTTGCCGATAGCCACATCATCTAATTGCTTTCATAAAGTGATTAAGTGCCATAGGAGCCCAAGGCAATTTGACTTTCTTCACAGCCAAATACCTAGTCATTTTAGAAAATGGGACGTAAGTTCCTAAATAACTTAGATTGCTTTTGAAAATGTAGTTTTGTTGGAATATTTGAAGTATTCAGCACCACAGCAACAGCAAGGAATTTTGCCTGGTGTTTAATGCACTAGAAAAACTTATTGGGTATCAGTTGTGAAAAATATGAGATACGTTACAGGCGTGAGAATAAACTACTTCCAGTGATACCAATAAGCAATTTCAGTAAAGGAGCAAGGGCAAATCTTTTTTTACTTTTTCAGAGTATGTGATAAAATTTTAGGTCTGCAAGGTCTCACAGGCATGAGAATAAAATACTTGCAGTGATACTGATAAGCAATTTCAGTAAGGGAGCAAGGGCAAATCTTTTTTAATTTTTCAGAGTATGTAATGTTAGGTCTACAAGGTTTTATTGTTTAGTGCAAAGAAAGCTAGAAATTAATTAGCTATGCTTGCTCTTGCAAAGGGCCAAAAGTTGTAAGACAGAGTTACTGATTTTGGTTTATGCACTATGGCCTTCATGAAGAGATAACCTAGTGTCTCTTTACTATATAAAATTAAATGACTAAGACAAAAATGAGATCTTTTTAAAAGAAAAAATTTCAAATAAAAGTTGAGCCTCTTCAGAGAAATCAGGGATTTTCTTAGGGCTACTGTGATGATTCAGGTTAAATACAAGTCTTTTGCATTGTGATACAGTGTACAAAAGACATGCATAAAACTGTTCTTAACAGTGTAAGTTTAAGGAGAAACAGAGTCTAAATGTCACCTATGTAAACACATCCGGTGTACACTAGCAGACAATCCAAGAAGCTTGGAAACGTCATTGTTTCTTGTGGAGAAGAGTGACTCTTTTCTTTGTCCCTCACTTCAACTTGGGTCAGGACTGGGATCTAAGGCCCTGATTGATAAGGATAATCACTGAAGCATTAATTTTGTGTTAATACCTAATCTTCTGCATCCCATGGTATGCCTTTCATGAGCTCTTCTGTTGTTAGTGACTCTTAGTGTTTCAATAAGCAGTGAACACCACCATACTTGGGCATTTTTTCTATGGCTTTGTTGTCTTCTGCAGGAATACCATGCTGGGTTACAATAGAGAATATTTCTGTGAAATTTTCCTTCCTTAAAAGGAATTTAATGTCCAGTCTATTCCTCAGTGACAAGCTTCCATATTGAAAGGCGGTCTGTGTTCTGGTGGTTTCTATGGGCCCTGTGATGAATGAAGGTTGTATTACAAAATACAGAACATAGATTTAGGTGGTGGATCTAAATAGGGTATAGCCACCAATTTGCATTGCATAGTGGTCTGCTATATAGTGGAAAGAGTCTGTACCATTACTCAACCTCTTTGGTCATCTTCTTCCATCAAGTCTGCAAAGATCTTGACCCTTCCTCAATGAGCCAATAAAGCGTAGCACAAGAGATGCCTAAGAACAGGACTGCCTGTAAAAGAACTGGAAGGGCAACTCTTCTTCTGTCCATGGGCTGCACGGGTACTTTGGACGATTCAGAATCCGAGAGCATGGTCAAACTGAAAGGCTAAACAAAAGTGAAAGATCATATATGAAACAACTTGAAAGAGAAATCTGTAATACCTCCATAAGCACCCCTCTGCCCAAATTTGCAGAAGAAGCTTCTGCATTTGTGTCTTCTACACTGACATAGAAATTGGGAGTTCAAGCATATTGTAGCTCTGAGTTGAGCAAAGGGGTGTGCAAAACAAAACAATATATCCTGGAGTGGGATAAACCTTCAACATTTGTAGAGAATGATAGACTCTCAGAAAAGTCATGCTCTCACCTGCTGATTTCAGCCATTCATCTGCCTTTCTCACTTTCCAGTAGGTGTGTGTGGCTTTGTTATTAGTCACCTCACTTAAAGTATGATGTGCTTCAAGGGCCTCCTTCATCTTTTTTACTATGATCGAATTTGTCATTTAAGCAACCTAAAGAGCTGATTCACAGCTATGTTTCCCTGGTTTTGTGCTGATGTAACTCCATTGAGATCATGTAGATATTCCTTATCCCAAAGGGAAGAACAGATCTTTCATGTTCCGTTAATGTTCCTACTTCTCTCCCCAGAGGAGCTATCCTCCTTTGCTAAAAATTCTTTTGAATACTCTGATTAAGGATAGGGATCTCTTTGAATATTAATTAGTTTTTCATTGGCCTCACTCATAATATTTAACTCAAAGCAATTTCCTGGTAATTATCTCTTGATTATAACTTTGAGAGGATTTGCCCTTTTTTAATAAATTCCAGTTTATCAAATAAGACTTCCTTTTGTACGTGTCCAGTTAATCACAACTACAGATAAGACAATAAGCAGTAGCTGTAAAGAGGCAATTTTGTTTTTTTCTTAAGTTTTCTTCTTATAAAAGCTGTCATTCTTACCATAACTTTCCCTCTTTTGCTGGTCTTTAATTATTTAACTATACTGTAGATGACTGTGTCCCTCATGCACATAAGTTCGGAGTCTTTTGAGTGGCTGAATCTACTGGGCCTGTACAAGCAGACAGCTTTGTACGAAGACTAAAATGGCAGAACAACTCAAAACTTTCTTTCTTGCCTCTTCCTGGAATGGTGAGATAGGACCTGATCCGCTCCACTGCTCCTTCTTCAGCTTCCCACTCATTCTAGGACTCCTAATTAGGTATAATTAAATAAATGAAAAAAACCCTTCTGTTTCCAATTTTGCTTTGAATGTTCAAGAGAGGGGAAGAAATTTCCATATCATTACCGAGGGCATATGGTACTTTGGACTAGCAGCAGGACAAACTCTAAAACCATCATGTTTAAATCCTTTCTATCATGAAGTAATTTTACACTTTTAATAGATGGCCAAAGAAGATGCCTTTTGAAATCTCTGAAAAAGGGTGAAATGCCCAAAATGCCTGTTTAAAATTTCTTCTAAATCGGGACATGAAGCGAGGAGCTTAACTTTTAATTCTCAGCATGAATGAGAGGAGGATTATTGTGAGCTTCTAGGAATACCTTGAGGGATGCTGCACTCATCCTCTGTGCCAGCAGAGTCAACATCTCCATCTAATAGGACAGTCACATCATTCCAATGTAGGCAATAGCAAGTGTAGTCTGTTGCAGAGATCTCACCCTTCCAGCCTGGGACCTCAGCATTATGTGAAGCTTATTCCATCTGGAGGATTTCATAAGGACCTTGTGCAGAATTCCTTCCCAAATGCACCAGGGAGTTTTACATAAACCCAAACACTTGCCTTACACTTCCAAAGAGGAGAAGCTACACTACTTGAGTTCACTAGAGCTCGCAGATACTAGTGTAACAGAATCAAATCATTCACAATCCCCCTTTGCTTCCTTAAGCATGAAGAGCTGCTCCGTAAGGCTCACCAGCAAGGCTGTCAGAAAGGATCACTCCTTGCTGCCAGCATAGCTGATGCATTGTTACCAGTTGGTTGACATACCTCTCCCGCTGATTGGTAATGCTCACTCCACCAGACTCTTGGGCTGCTTCCAACGCATGCCACTGTTTATAATCTGGGCAGCAGCTACAGGGACTCTGCTTTGTTCATATTTGTCAAGTCTTACGGATTTAGTTACTACACCAGATGCCAAATTCTGTAGTGAAAGTACTCCATTCCGTCCTCATTTCTGCTACCCCAAGACAGTGCTGCTCACCATATACCTGCAGTGCAGATCACAGTGACACCTGAAGAAAAGAATTTACATGCTCTTGAGTAACTGTAGTTCTTTGAAACCATGACTACGCTATAGTAAGAAATACAATTTTTTAATTAATTCATTTTATGCAATGAATCCAATATTAAACCCCATAAAATATTAATAAAGCAGAATTCTGCACACATTTTCTTTCTATAAATCTGAAATAAAGCTTAAACCATGTTTGATAGTGTTGGTACTACATACAACTCGGCAAACAATGAATAAGCAATACTGATTAAAAAAGCAGAAAACATCTCTTGATTTGAACTGCTGTGCTGGTTTTGGCTGGAATAGAGTTAATTTTCTTCATAGTAGCTAGTATGAGGCTATGCTTTGGATTTGTGCTGAAAACAGTGTTGATAACACAGGGATGTTTTTGTTATCGCTGAGCAGTGCTTACACAGAGTCAAGGCCTTTTCTGCTCCTCACACCACACCACCAGCGAGTAGGCTGGGGGTGCACAAGAAGCTGGGAGGGGACACAGCTGGGACAGCGGACCCCAACTGACCAAAGGGATATTCCATACCGTATGACGTCATGCTCAGCATATATAGCTGGGGGAAGAAGCAGGAAGGGGGGGACGTTTGGAGTTATGATGTTTGTCTTCCCAAGTAACCACTACGCATGATGGAGCTCTGCTTTTGTTTCTGTGTTTCATGAAGGCATCTCTCAGAATAACTTCATTCTGAATGCAACTCATTAATGTGTGCTCCCCGCCCCCTGCCTTCGCAAGCCTTCTCCAACTGGCTAAATGTGGTGACTGGAGCTTTTCGGATTAATTTTCCTTAAGTGACCTACTTTGCAGAGAAAGATCATCATGCATTTATAGCTTCTGGCACTCTATTCAGGTCACAGATGGACAGATAGCAAAGCTGTTCCTCAGTGACTTACTGGGGTTGTAACTAATCCCCAGTGAGAAAGGAGATCAGCCTGATGTTAATTGGTCAGAATGCCTAAAAGTATGGAAGATCATTGACTCCTACTTCAGTTTTCAGGGGGTGTCACAGTTAGGCTGTATGATACCAGCCAGCAGTTGTTCAGGAGTGTTTTGTGGTAGCGATCGAATCACTGGCTGCCATAGATGTTAAATATCTGACTTTAAATCCTTTGCCTTGTTGGTGGAGCACCATGCGGTGTTCTGACTGCGGACATGTCTGACGTTACACACATACCAGATACCATGGCCAGCACCAAGGATCAGAGATTTGGGAGAGTTTTGATCTTTTGCTCTCTAACAAGTGCTTACGATCCTGTGAAAAGTTGCCATTGTAAAGGTAATTTTCTGTGCAATCAGACCTAAACCTCTGTTATGAAAGCATTTTTTTGTATAGCATGATCAGTTGAGCCAAGAAAACTCATATTTTGCTATTATCCATTAGAGGCCCATTCTCCCTCTCGTATTTGGCACTAATGTAGTGATGTATGCAAAACATCACTTGTTCTCTAATTTTCAGATGTTCAGAAGTTTCACGAAGGAAATGACCAGGCTTTATGCTCTCCTAGGATATTTTTATATTGGTGGAGCTTTTTATGTTGAGAAACGGGCAAAACAACAAGCAGGAGTGTTAAGGATCTCTCTTTTTTGAAGGACCATCTTGAAACTTTGAGTGTGCCAGGCAGTCAGTGATGTTAATTCTGACAGGTCTGAAGACATAACTGTTAAAATTGTGACACTGCCAGCAAAGGGATGGATGGCTTTCAGAACAAAACAAAACATGTATGCAGGTTGAATTCTTGGACCATAGGATTGCAAACGTGTATGCCTGTGTCCCCCAAGGTATACATACAGCTTTGCTCTTTGCACGGGAGTGCAAAATGGAAAGGTGTTCTGGTAGAAGTTGCACTGCAGCTTGGATCACTTTGGTCACTGAGTAAGTGTTTGTATTTCATGTGTGTCCTAGAGCAAATAACCTCAGAACACGAGGAATGATTTGGGTTTGGTTTAGATATTTACAACTATTAAGACAACCTGACAGAGCTGTGCGTGTATTTCCTATGACAGAATCTAATGCATCGAGGGCAAAAGCAATTCCTTTTAGCAGAAAGCCTTTCAAACAGGAATTAAGTAAAAGGTTTTAGAGAGAAAGAGTATGTGCAGCCCTCCCGTACCTATCCTTAGGGACTGTAGTGCAGCTGTTCCACCATCAAAATTCTGGCCCTGGGCTCTAGCAGTTGTTGGGAGCCCTTTGAATTTTCCACATGTCCTTCAGCTTCTGGATCTGTGTGTTCCCTCTCCCAAGGTTTAGCCCCGGCATCTTCTCTTCTAAGGGAGAATTCTCATTGTGTCTGAACTGTATGTTTCTCAGCGTTTCCTCTGGAAGTATTGATAAATTTGAACCAATTTAGCTCTACAGATACAGGCATCAATGCAGATACTCTTAGTCTAGCTTAAGAACAGCCTGCTGTAGGTGTGCTTTTATCTGGTCCTAAAATAATTAATGTAAATCCAAATAAATCCAATTTTAACCAAAATAATCCACAAAGCATTATTTTAATTATCTTTTTTTTTTTCTTTTTTAGTTTGTCAAGAAAGTATTTGAAAAAAGTAAGTCAGCACTGCCAGGATTGGTTATGGGCTATTTTAATCAAATTACGATTTTAGGAAACAAAAAATTCACATCTTTGGTTCTGTGTTTCCTGGTATGATACCATCACATGGTTGTGTTTATGTCAGAGAATGTGGAGTTTTGTAAGAAGAAACAGGATAACTTTAAATAGTTGGGAAGTCATTGTGTATTATCAGATACAAAACTAGACTAATTTAAGTAATATGTTACTATTTTATGGAGCCACAGTACAATCTGTAGAAGATACAGTAGAAATTATTTGTAGAAAAAAAACAGTATATGCTACAAACAAATAACATCTGCATTACAATAGACATGTTCATGCCCACTATGTAGATCTCTTAGGGATAAAAAGTATGATTGGGAAATAATACTGGTGCATTCCTATTGAAAACAATCAATTTAAAAATAACCAGCTCCAAAGAAACCTCCTAGCTTTTGAACCAGGGTAGCCATAGAGTAATAGAAAATACATGCTTCATATTTAATGCTGACATTCCAGTATGCAAGCAATAACTTAAGAGCTCCTGACTGTTTTCTTGGCAGGGTAGTAAGGGCAGTGGGCAAAGGTGAAGGTGAAACACGCCACGAATCCCCCTCACGTTATTACTCAGCACTACCTGAGAGTCTGTCTTCTGGGATCTTCATGGCTTAGAAGTTTACCTTGTATCATTGTGGGTATACAGATTATTACATTGAAGAAAAATCCGTTCACTTCCCTGTTTGCTTATTAAATTAGGATATTAAGTGATCAAACAGTTCTCATCCTGTCACTGTCCCGGGTACAAAGCTTTTAATCTGTGCTTTACATCAATATAAAATCTTGTGTGTATATTTCTTCTGCAGGGAAAGATGAGTAGTAAGGCACATTTTGTAAACATGTATAGGTGTCATACACACACAGTTTACTACTGGTCCAGTCATAGCAGGACTACTAAATAGAACTACTCACTTGCATGAAATGGCTGGAATGGGTATTTGTTTGCCAGATCAGAACATCAAGGAGGAGTTACAAACTGGTTTTTTTTAGCATGTTTTTTACAGAATTTGTTGATCTGCTGTGCTACTCTAAGTGAAAAGTGAATCTGATTAGAGGACCAGAAGAGTAGACGTTGTTGCAGAAATTTGTTCTCATCTTCTTTAATATGTGAGTCAGTGCTCCCTGATGAAGTAGGATTATCATTATTTTAGTTTAGTCATTTAAGATTTAAAAATTCCAGTGGTGAACTTCTAATTAGTTGAATAGATCATGAAATGCTAGAGCAATTTGAAAGAACCTGTGTTCTCTTCTGAAGGAACTTGTATTCCTGTTCAAGGGGACGAAGCAGCATATTTGGAAGGAAATGCTGGAGCGTGGAAGAATGGGACATCATGTTTTAGTGAAACTGTAGATGTGATCTGAATTGGTAATGAATGTTCCTTGGTGGCTGGTTGATCTTGAACAACTAAGGAGCATTTATAGGAGTCATAATGTTTTTGAAATATGCTTTGGTGGAATGGGCTGCGCATAGGCATGAAATGGAAGAAAGAAACTCGGTGGACAAAATGGTGGCAGAATGTTTCATTGTTCATATGTACAAAGTTCAAATAAACCTATAAACTTACATGCAAAATAGTAATATTTTATAATTAAATTAAGCATGTTAAAATATATTTATTATAATAAATAATTAGATTATAATAATTCCTCATAATTCATCACAAACCTATATGCAAAATCATTTTGGCCAGAGTTACAGATCTTTGGTTTTCAATGATGCCTTTAATAGTAAGCCAATGAGACAAAATGAATTATTTTCTGTATGTATTTTCCATGTAGGTGTGCACCTCATATGCTGTTAGCTTTATACAAGTAAACATTAATGAGCTATTTGCATACTAATACATTCACCTGATGTGTCTGAGATGTTTTTCCCTTGCATACTGAGTTCAAAGATAGGGTCTGTGGATGATGGCAAACTAACTACCTGTGAAAATTAAAGCTCTGTGTTTGCTCAGAGATTAACTAAAACTGTAGGCGAGGATTGTTCCTCCATAGGCTACTTTAGTAAACTCCAACATCGCCTTCCTCTTTGCAATAAAGCAATAGTATCTCTATGCTCCTTGATCTTTAGTCTCTTTGCTGATATTATTGAGGAAAGGCATATTAATAGTATTATGGTGTTGAAATTCAAGATCTTTGAGTTTGCAAGAACAAATTAAATATGGTATTTAATAAAGAAAGTATATTTCAGGTATAGAAGGCTTGCATTAAGACAACTAAGCTGTAGTTCATAAGCACTACATTAGCTCTCTTAAGTTGGTGACAAATCTTTTTCTACAATATATTTCATAAAGTAGTAGATTAAAAAAGCACTTTCAATCAATACATATATATTAAAATAGTGACTAATCATATACATATTCTAGAATTACATGCTGTTGCCTTTGGGAAGCTGATGTGAATTTCATCATCTTTAACATTTTATTAAAAAAAAATACCCTGTTGAACTGGGAGGGTAGAGGTTGTTTTTCGATGACTATATATATATATTTTCTGAATTTGTAGTTTTGATTATTTGAGCATTTGGATTCTCATTTGGACATTCAGTCATAGGATTTTTGCATAATTCTATTTTTCCTGGATATTTTGAAAAAAAATTGTAAGACATTTTAAGAAGAAAAAAAAAAAAGACATCTGGGGAGTCTGACCATTCTTATTCTGTCTGTGCAGTTCGACAATCAGCAAGCATTGGGAGGCAGAACTGGCCACGCTCAAGGGTAATAACGCTAAGCTCACTGCAGCCCTGCTGGAGTCCACTGCCAATGTAAAACAATGGAAACAACAACTTGCTGCGTATCAGGAGGAAGCAGAACGTCTTCATAAGCGGGTAAGTCGAGGCAAACGGCCAGGATCCTTGAGGTGGAAGTACTGGTGACTGTATTCACTCATTTTCAAGTAAAACAAGTAAGTTTATTGTTGGGACTTTAGGTTAATCTTTGAGACAGAAATTAATGATTACTTTAAAGCACACAGGGTTCCTCCGTTGGGAAATTCTTTCCTTTGTAACAGTTCTTTTTCTGCAAAAGGTATTGTTGCAGGAAGAGAACCTTACGACATGTTTGCCAGTTTTCACTCTTCATTTGATGCCATCACATCTGTTTCAGGACCTTCTCCATAGCATTACACTTTAATTCCTCTTGCATTTAAGCCCACAGAAACTTGACATCAAATCTGTAAGTTAAACCCTGTTGTAGTTTCCACATATAACAAGGATGAACAGCTTCCTCTCATCCTTGCACCTAAAGAAAACTGAACATAGATTCAGGATCACTGTATGCAATTAGAGATCTGCTCCCGGTTTCATACAGGAGGGGCTGGGTCCTGTTCCCTTTACTGTTAATTTTGCAGAGGTCATTTGGCAAACCAGAATTTAGTGCACAGTGGGGGAAGGAATGACAGCGTTTGAGGGAGGAATAAAGCATGCAGGATTGAAGGCTGCATTATGAAAATAAGTTAACAATATTTTCATTTCTCTTCTCTTTTCACATGTAGCTCTTTATATATTGTATAATCTATTCACCTTTATCCATAAGAATTTGTCATCAATTTTTGTGCAAAGTGAATGCAATATTAGCATGTGTATGGAGGGAAGATGTCTTTGATGAAGCTGTATTACTTTTGTTAATATCAGTTAACTCAGAAAAATATCAAGGAGACGTACTTAGTTAAGAAAATAAAAACAAAAGCATTGCTTTTTTGCGTGAAAACAGGTTTCATGAATATGCTGACAAGAAGGGAAGGGTCAAGTTGCAAACGTGGCAGACCTTTTAATTTGGTTCTGTGTGCTGTACTCACCTATGTGAAATAAGGTATGGCAATTACAGTTAGCCAAATCCTGCAAATTGCCAAGGGTTCTCTTAGACCTGCACTGGACCTGTCCAACTGGAGACTGTCAGTAGTCCCAAGAACAAGGCTCATATTCATCTGAGGGGGGAGAAATTCAGCAGGCTACATCTAACCTGGGGATGTGGAAGAATAGCAAGAATTCCTTTGAGCTTGAGAAACCCAGGGAAATGGCAGGTTGCTGGGGCTGTCCTATACCTAGATTGAGCTGCAGACAAGGATCCTGAAGTCCCAGCCAAATGATTTGATAGGGAAGAATGACAATTTCTGATGGACTGTAGCTGTGTATGCCACAGCTGGCTGGATAAAACGCATGAAGTGTAATTAAAACTGGTGCTTTTTGCAAAGTGCTTTCAGTTCAAGAAATTGGCAGTAGCTGACAAAACTGCTTTGCTTCAGAAATTTTCCAGTCAGGCACAAGCTTGTCATGTGTGTTTGTACAGAGGGAGACTTTCGCTTTGTCTGTCATCTCATTTAAGCTTCTCCTTTGGAAAGGTGGGAGTTCTAACCTGTGCTCCCGGTTTGTGAATAGATGATAGTAGTCATTGTTGATAAAATTATTTAAATTACAACCTTGTTTTAAAATTGCTATAGTGCAGACGTTCAGGTGGATTTGACCACTAGACAGGCTTTACAGTGAAGAACTCATTGCTAAAACGTGGACATAATGAGGTGGCATTCTTCCTAATAAAAGGTATTAACAACTTTTGTTGCAAAGCTGAGACAATACAGTCCTTACCTAAGAAAGAAGAGAAAAGTAACACACAACCACAACAGCTGCATTTGCTGTGGGGAGACCCAACTAGACAAGACGGGCAAAGATCCCGTTTTCTTGATGTTACTCTCACTCTTAGTCAAATCTTATTTAAAATATCTTATTGGAAAATACAATTAATGAATATAGGAATTTTTAGCATGTCACTTTGCTTTTATATGATACTACAGTTAACAGAAGTAGTAACCAAGTCTTTGTAGCTACATTCATTAATAGCTGATGATTTTTCATAACCTTTACCCAGCAAATTTCCTGCAATTATTTTGTATTTCTGAGGGAACGCAAAATCTTATTACATGGGATCATCTACACTGTGGTCTTTTGATCACTGTTTACATGCCTTTATTAAATGTTTGTGTAATCTGTGACCTCGGGGCTTGTTGATAAGTCATATAGAATATAGGAACGCTCTGTGCCTATGTCTCTCTGGGCATGCCTGTAAATTACAACAGGATAGTTCATCAAGAGTACTGCCCTGTTGGAATTGCTTTTAGAAAAATACAGACTCAGCTAACCCAATAAATAGAACTCTCTAGGCAAAAGTATGCAGATCATGGGGRAAAAAAAAAATCAATCTCAATCTGTTACCCATACGGTGCGATACAAGAGCTCTTCTAACCTGCATGATCTTTCAAATTGAAATAGTGCCCCATTTCAAAAAGAAACTGCAAATCACGTGCTTCTCTCTTACACAGATCAAAAATGTGCTGTTGAAATGGCAGATCTGGAGATTGTTGGTTATGGTACATGTGGTAGCAAGCAGTGTTAAGTCACCGTGTTGTGTTTCTTTCAGTTCAGTTTATCCATTAAGCTCAGTATAAACATGTAGCTGCAGTTGATCCAAAAAATGTTCCTCAAACTGGAATCTGTCTCACCTGAGATATGTAGAAGTTATATATCAAGTCTAAGATGGTCGTCCTTTTTTCTTGTAATTTTTGGGGAGACAAAAGCATGAAGAGTAAGTGTCCCAGTCTTAAGAAAACTAAGGTGTTGAGTTGAATTTTCTTCTGTAAGTGCTTGTCTTTCTCCATGGGATAATCATCTAGATAGTCCTATAGACATACTTTTAGTCAGATGAAATAAGCTCCATCCTTAGTTCATAGACTCACAGAATAATTTAGCGTGGAGGGGAACTTTGGAGATTATCTGGTCCAATTCTCCACTGAAAGCAGGGCCAGCTTTGAAGTTAGATCCAACTCCAGGGCTGGATCAGGTCAGGGCTCAGGGCTGTGAATCAAGTCTCAAATAACAGAGATCCCACAGCCTCTCTGGGCAGCCTGTTCCAGTGTTTGACCACCCTTGTCAAATTATTTTTCCTAATATCTTATCTAATTGAAATTTGCCGTGCTGCAACTTGCATCTGTTGCCAGTTCAGAAGAAAAATGGGATTTGATCCAAAAGAAACTTTGGTCAGAAAAGTTGAATAGACCAGATTTTTAGAAATACTCATAGAAAAATTGATTTCAAGGAGAAAGAAAAATTTGGAAATTAGTTTGCATGTTTAGTTGTAATGTAGTTGTTGTTTTATATGGAAAAGTTGGCTGTCTCAGCATCATGCCCACTGGAGAAGAATGTGTGTAGATATGTGTGCATTGGAGGGATACGCTCACTTACAAGATCATAGTTTTGTGTAAAACAGACCAGCCTCCAAAATAAAGAATGGTACTGCGACATTAGCTGCTATATTTAGTTCAATTTAATAATACATCGTGTGGTTCATATATAATGTAATTGTGGTACTCACTTATTACGTGCTTTAGGTTTATATACAAGTTTTGGTGCCTGAGTCATCTGTCTGCAAGCTACAGCAGGCTCATATCCTCTGTCAAGTATGGTGTGTGGGGGGAAGTAATGCATATTGATTAGCAAACTTTGCATTATTATTTCCATCTTTAGTTTCTTCTTTATGTAAATAGCCTTATAAATAGCCTTATTTCCATAGTTTCCTCTTTATATTTAAAAAAAAAATTATTGCTAATACTGTCTTACTAGTTGACTTCTTGTGGTACCTTTTTCCACAGTTTGAACTTTGTCATGTTTTATTTATAAACATCCTTTGATTTTACATTATATCTCATTCTTTTCTCTTCTATTTTTTTCATTCATTGTGGTAAACTGGGTCTTTCGTCTCTTGCAGTATTTGTTGTAAACTTTGCTTTTTAAGTTGTTTTAAATTATTTTAAGCCCAACATTTTTATTCTGTAACTGGTTTAGAATTTGACTGAAGTAGTTTTTCTGTGAATCACATTGTTTACACTTTTTAAAATACAGAAACAAAGCTAAAATGCCCCTTTCTTTGATTTTGATTGCATTTTTTAAAATTAATTTCATTTATTATTTGCCATTTCTGATTAAGTATAAGATTTACTCATCTATCAGTTCAGTTTTTCCTRTTAACCTACATTTATTTGCTTTCTCTGAGGCCTTTATCTTCCTTCTTCCATTTGTTCTCTGCATTAATAATGCCTAGAGCTGAGACGAAACAGAATACAGATTCAGTGTGGTGGAGTGCAAAATTCTCAATAAATTAAAGTTTTGTGCTCTCTTCTGATATATTGTGAGCTTAAGTCAGAAATACTGTACTTTGATATTTTGTCAGACATTATATTTTTCAGAAGTTTGCTAAATGAGTGTATGGATTTTTCCCTCTCAAATACAAAGAGATAATAATTCTGGGAAGATGTGATGCCCAGTCAAGAGCTTAACTGGGAGCTCTCAGCCTTCTCTCCTCTAATCTGCTCAGAAGCAACTTAACAACAAGGATTTCCCTTAAACAGGGTTGGGGAGCACTCCTACACACCTTGCGTAGCTTTTTGAAGTCAAAAGGGATTCATGAGTTTAGAACAGCTCAGTAATAGAAAGAAAAACCCTGAAGTGAGCTACTTCAGACAAATAGAATAGCATTGGTACTAACACTAATCCTGATACCACAAAAAGGAAAGGCTTGAATGGTGATACGAATTATGGAAAGTAACCCAAAGTTCTGTCTTTGTCATTGTCCTGGTTTCGGCTGGGATAGAGTTAATTTTCTTCCTAGTGCTGTGTTTTGGATTTAGTATGAAAAGAATGTTGATAAGACACTGATGTTTTTAGTTGTTGCTAAGTAGTCTGCTAGTCAAGGACTTTTCAGCTTCCCATGCTCTGCCAGGTGCACAAGAAGCTGGGAGGGAGCATAGCCT
>JAYKAV010003179.1:356164-426991 GCA_035582835.1 Phoebastria nigripes | reverse complement strand
TATCTCAATCCACGAATTGTACTTTTTTTTTTCGATTCTCTCCCCCATCCCACTGAGGGGAGGGGGGAGTGAGCGAGCGGCTGTGTGGTGTTTGGCTGCCGGCCAGGTTAAACCACGACACCAGACTTCTGAAATCTCAGTTCCCTTATTTAGGCCAGGTGGGATACTCTAGGATATCTCAGATGGCAACTGTATCCCACCCTAGGTGCCTAAGCTGTCATCATAGTCCACCCAAATCCGTCCCAGTGGAATCTAGAGAGCTATTAGCTGTCTAAATGTAGGTTAGGGTGAGCWAGGTAGCCCTACAGGCTTCACTGACTGTATTAACTGAACAGTCTCCATTGGCTAAAATTGGCTTAACATCTGCTTCATAGCTAGGCATATAACTCTTACCGAGACATTCACATTTAGGTGTCCACTTTGAAGATGAATCCCATCCCCAAATGCAGGGTCTCAATTAGTGCCTTAGCATAGGCCTTTAGTGCCATTTGAGATGGTGTAGGACATCTGAGATACCTGAATGTCATTGGAAGACCTGACTTGAGTCCTATGGGAAACCTGAACCCTTCTGGACCAGTGGTGGGAGGCCAGGCAGAACAGCTAGGTTGCCCAGGGCTTTTCAAATGTCCCTAAACACTATATTTAGGAAAAAGGAATCAAGAGCTGTTTATTCAGCATCTGAACTTGAATCATGCCCACTCTGTCTGCCCCATTAAGATCTTCAAGAACAGACCCACATGCATATTCAAAGTCCATTCTTGTGATAGTTGTCTGCCAATAGACACCAAGTCTACAGGGCCTTTCAAATCAATTTTCCAGCTGAGGAAAGATAGGAACAACTCTTGCTTTAACCCCTGTATTACAAACGTGGACGTGGACCCCCTGTGACACGTCATGCTTCAGCAGGATGGAGGGAAGCTCTCCCTCAAAAATATCAAAACAATACCAAAGTTCAGTTTTGGGAAAAACTGTACCTCAAGAATTTTATCAGCATAAATATATTCTGTTAGTGCATGGATATCTTACTTGTCTTACTTATCAGCCTTATCTTACTTGGATTAGTAAATCAGGGCCACAAGCTGGCAAGACCCAACAAATCTCAGGAGCCAAGTCCTTCTCCCCTGCTAAGAAAAGAAACCTGAAAGATTACATTTAACAGTGTCACCCGCTGATACGTTTCATATCAAGGCAGTGTAGCTGGTGTGGGGACTCAGAAATAGTACCACTGCTTGGAAGATTCCTCCTGCTAGTCTCTCTTTTGCTGTCATGATTTCACAGGAGAAAATGCTGGAGTATTACAGCACACCTACACAGCCAGATAACTGACCTCCCCCATTCACTCCAGCATCCTGAGTCCTCTGAGCACCCACACTGCAAAAATCCTACTTTGCTACTAGGACCTCTTTAGGAACGAACTATCTAATGCCCTTCAAAACAGAAATCAAGTGGACTTTGGGGACTAGTTCACTGTGGGGACCACTGCTAAAAGACAGTACAGAGCAGGCTGATCCAAAGTTGAATCCCTCAACCCCGCACTGTCCTGCTACACTGAAAAATACGAACAAGTAAGTGTGCACCACTTTTCCCATGGGCTAAGGATCATTCCCTAAGGCAGATTCAGCAGTCAATGTAAATTTAGCCTTAGACACTAGCCCCAAGGGAGAAATGCAGAATTTCTTCAACTGTTCTTCGTTCTGCTGGGATTTTTCATTGTAGACAAGATAGGAATAAACCAGATAGATTGGATTGTCTTTCTAAATGTCACACTTTACCCAGATGTGACAAATGCAGAAAAATTTCTGTTAGGAAGGTAAGTATCAGGCAAACTGTGCATGCTGGATTGCAAAAGGTGGTCTGTCATTAGCAATGCTGAAAGCAAGAACAGCTGTTGAAAGCAGCTGAGGAACCTCAAGAATATGGGGCAAAACTACCTGACACCAGGATAATGATGAAAATAGAGAATGCTGCAACTTGAAGGGGCAATCTACCTCAAATGATGAGTTATCATAATTCAGGAAGATGAGAGCCAATACGTGGTGCCTGGAAGGAGGAATTCAGGGTAGGAAGAGGAAGGAATGGAGGAAGGTAGTTCAGGCTTGGGAGTTCTCTGACTTTCAGGAGACCCAAAGAGAAAATGCCTCACAGCACTGGCTTCTGTATCTCGCAAAACCAACACCCTTTACCCTTACCTTTTCCTTTTTATCTGATCCTGCTGTGTGCAATCTTGCATCAAATGCTGTGAAATACAAGTCTTCACGTCAGCTCAGGAGTAGCAAATGTCTGGCTTCACGGAGACACATGGAATCAACTCACTTATTTGGGGGCTCTTTCCTCTTTACAAAGGGTGGCTTCTCTAATGCTGTTTAGACCACAGAGGAGAGATGGAGAGAAATACCTGCATGTTATCATCAGGTTTTTTTTAAGACAAGGCAATCAACCAATATTGTGCAATAAGTACAGTTCTTGTGTTGTTTTATTTAGTAACCTCTTCTATTATTACAATTGAAAATCATAGTTAAAAACCCACCATATGGTACAGATTAATCCCACTTTAATTTACAACAATTGCCACTGGATTGCAACCTGTTTCCCTGTACTAAGTGTTTCTTATAAAATTGCTAAGAATTGGAAAAGAAACCATACAATGTTTAAGAAAAAACACAAGCACTGGTCATCATCCTGGAATACAGTAGCAAAGCCTGAGCTAAACTAGAGAGCTGATAAATACATTAGCACATATGCACAACAGTGCATAATGAAATCTTTTAAGTAACATAGGGAAAAGGAATAAAGTTATTAAAAATAAATGTCTTTTTCTACAATGGTACATGCAAGGGGTCTCCACTGTATTAAAGCATATAAAAATAATGGAGAAGAAAATTGAGTTGTGAGCACTGAGATTTTCTACATTTGCTTATTTTTAATGTAGAATTCAGGCAGGTGTCTAAGGCAATATACCACAGTTTCATGTATAAATGAAGCAGTAAGTTTCAGTAACTTAAAATTAATTTAGATTAAAATTGAAGTTTAGCTCCAAATGGAATTGAGTTGTGAAATAGTCCTGTCAAAAATGAATGGAGATCTAAATTTAAAATGACTGTTGGCTAACAGAATAGTAGAATATTGGCTAAAGACTGTGATTTGAAGCCCACACTTACTAAAAAGCAGATAAAACCAAGTCTTTAAGGAGAAGTATCTGGACCATGTAAGCCATCCTTTCAACTTGTTACCAAGTTAGTAATATTTAATTTCCTTTTTAATTTTTTTAAATATAAAAGCACCTTTAAAATGCCACYGTACAAATCTTAATCTGACTTTTATGCTAATGTTTCTGAAAAAGGTCAAAAAATGAAATATTTCTTTATGTAGCAGTAATGCTTTTAAGCCATATTTGCGCTCTTTATTTAAAAACAAGCAAGAAAAAAACCCCTCAGTTTCCTTATGACAGTACTCACCAAATCATTTGGCTATTTTATTAAAATATACATCAATAAGAAATGTTAAAAATCAGAAGTGACATTATTTTGGAGGGTGAATTGCTAATAAAGCAACACAGATTTTCATCCTGTGTGAAACAGCTGGACCATGACGAGATCACATTAGCACTAATTAAAATGATATTTTTTTGTGCAGTTTTTGTTAATCCAGCTTCATWGGACTCAAAAGGATTTTTGAAATCTGTAATAAAAGCTATTATGTAATCTTACTCTGGTTCTCTTGCATCAGGTTACTGTGTGAAATTTCCCTATAATAAACCATATTTTCTTAAAACTCTTACTCAATAAAATCAATATTAAGTTTTTTACTATTATAGCTGTTCTTTCCCAATATATGATCCTCATTTAATTAAAAAAAATTAAAGCTTTAATTTATTTTTGCTTGATGAACAAGAAAAATATCATATTAAAGGCAACATTTTGCCATGTTTCTCTTTCTCCCTCACTTTCCCAGGTCCCTGTTGTTCCCAATGTATAATTTGCAAAACATATTGCTTCAATACTTACAATGAGAGAGGCGGCCCAGCTGTGGGAGGGAAAGGACAGCAGTCTCCAATATTACCATAATAATCTGCCTAAGGTCCCATGAGCCCTCTGGAGTATACAATTCTCTATACTGCAGGCCCCAGCTGGAGAATGTTCTCTTGACATGTATGCCAACCTTTGCCTGCAGGCAAAATAAAAAAAGGCAGAGAAGTAATCATGAAAATAAAAAATCTTGTCAACTGTGGTAGGATGCAGTTTCCATGTTTTTTTGCTCACGTAGGCAGTCATTGTGCTAACAAAATGATAAGAGACTTTAAAAGAGTGCAGCTGGTACATGTTTTGCTGGAGAGGGGAGAACATCATGTGCCACGCTAATTCTGCAATTCTAACTTTGGGGGAAAAAATGAGCAGTGATATTGTATTACTGTCAATATGCATGACAGCTTTATTTACCTCCTCTTCCGATGGCTGCTCATTACAGGATGGAAGCAGGAAAGTGAAACCCTGACAGTGTTGTGCTAATTGCAAAGGGCCAGATTGTGATCCTCATTGTTTTGTGTTGGGTGGTTGGGGTTTTTTTCACAGCGATGAGGGCTCTCAGGCAAATAGTCTTGCTGGCTCAGTGGGACTAATTGGGAAGTAAACACCCATCACTGTGAAAGCCATGCAATTGGCTCAGAAAACTTTCCAAGAAAAAAAAAGCGTGACTTTAAATCAAATAATGCAATAAACGGAAAAGGTGGTTGGAAGACATATGTATAAGATCAAAGACCAAATACATGCTTTTGCCCTTCAGTTTCAAACTCAATTTGAACCCAAGAACCCAAGGTCTTTCTTCTGATTTCATTCAAACAGATGTAAGTAAGAGGAACACCAGCATCACAGAGCTCAAAACAAGTCCCACGTTTTTATAGATTTCTAAAAAATTAAAAAAGAAAAAATGTGTGTGTACCAGTTGTGGGTTGGAGGCTGTATTTTCAAAACAGTGTTGTTAAAGTACGAAAAAGGGCTATTTACCATTTCAACCCTAATTAACATTAAAACAAGATTTCCTTCTATTTTCCTTTGCTATTAGAAGACATATTCCCACTCAAATGCATGCTATTTCATCTCACAATAATCTCATGGATTTTACAGGTGTACTCAAGGTGGAAGATCTTTGGTACTAAACCAGTACCCAAACTGAAAGCCTCAACCCTCCTGTCTGAATGAGTTCAGAATATAGCATCCATCAAAGAGAGTCATATATTTCTTAACCTAATGCATTTTGGATAGAGCAGATTTGTATAACCATAAACCTGTATGCAAGCAGAGTGAAAATGGCTGTGGAAAGCTAACAGATCAGAAGAGAGATGCTTCAGGCTCAGAGGACACAGGCATGGGAGAGACCCAGAGACAGGGGCTGCTTCCAGCAGGGGAAGTTCAATGCAGTCACCATCTTCCTCCTCCCTTCCTACTCCCCACTAATCCACACAGAGTTTTTCTTTATGCGGTTAATAAAAACAAGCCTGTTAATTTAAAAGTACTTTTCACCTATGTGTGTATGTAAATATGTATTTTTTTTTTATTCTCCAAAATCTGTTTTCATCTCCTTTGCCTCCTTTCTTCAAGCCACCTAGAAGGAACAAGAACATGTTTAGCTCAATAATTGCTCTTGAAGGATATGTACAGTAGCAAGTTAAAGAGTTCGATTTGTTGTCTGAAAGTGGAAGTCATTACTTACACTGGGTGGACTTGGGAGAGACCCTGTCTGTCTGGCACATGAATGAGATCATTCTTTAAGCTTGCCAGCCAAGTGGAGCTTAATTGAAGACACTGGAGAATTTAAAATGAGGAGAAAATGAAAACAAAATAAAATATATATTGAAACTACTGGGCCAAGATTAAACAGTGTAGAGAATATTCCACATGGATGTAAAAGAAAGAAGGAATCACAGCCAAAGCCTGTTTAGACAGACTTGAACAATGTCCCTCACAAAACTGCTGGAACTGAAGAACGTGACTCTCCAGAAAGAAGGGGCTTTCAGAGTCCAAGGCACTAACCCTTAGGAGAAGTTTTCATGCAGTGCAGCTTTGGATATAGGTGTCTAAACTGTCTGCATTTCATCGTGTGTAATAGGACATCGCAGTCAAAATGAACAAATAAATGCCACTTCTTACCATAGAATGAGTTGGAAGTCTGGTTACCATCACCGTGGGTGAGTTAGATATATAACCTTGCTACCAGATTCATCTATGTTCTTACAAGAAAGAATACAGGTTTGGGAAGGCATTCCTTCTCTGTTTTCTTGCTTGTGTTAACTACTTACTGCTCCGAAGTCACAGCTCTGTCAGCAAATCAAACAYTCCCCAATGCACTCCCTGGCACTGTGGACAACCTGCACCACACAGTCCAGATGAGAGCAACTAAACACAAACGCTACTACTCTCTGCAACAGGGTGGCCTTATCCAAGCTGCCCGCTGGGAATCAGCAGTGCCCTTCATAAACTCCCCRATCGTCCCCAGGAGCAGTTTCAGAAAGCATTACTCAGCATGGGCCAAAACCACAGGCAGAAAGATTTCCAATGCTGTTTACCAGTACTGATGTAGCATGAACACATTTTGCTTGTATTTGAAATAAATTTAATGGAATTTTTTCAGGTTAGTGAGACCACCATAAACGCATAAAAATAGTTACCATCCTGCAAAGCTACTGTAAGTAGTTCAAAAGTAGACTATAACTGGGTTACAGATCTCTGTGAAACATTTATTCTTTATTTGCTGGTTCAGTCACCTAAAAATAAATAGCGTTTGATATGATATGTCATTGTGACATAAAAAAACAAAATGAGTTTTCACAAAATGTAWCAGGAGTATATGCTAGCTTAAAAAAATGTGGTTGGTTTGTGTCTGAAACAATTTTATGAATCCAACCCAGAAAGAACATTTGGACTTACCTGAATTTGCATTTTCCTTCAACTAGATGTACTCATTGATATTAGGCATGGCAGTAAGTATTTTGGTTGATAAGCAATATGAGTAGGACGGGAGGCCAGAGTCGTTAGCAATAAAAAAACACTGTCTAGCAGAAAATGTGTTTTAACAAGTGTAGCCCTCCCATAATCTCCAAATTACACAATTACACAATTCTATGGTTTCATCTTGATGGTAGGAATACAAGTGGGGTTTTTGCAAATTAATCTTCTCTTACTTTCTTCACCCAGTGGGATAAGAGAGACTGGTCTAACCCATTTACCTTAGGCACCTATTTTTGCATAGGATGAAATCTGGAAGTTCTTGTCTCTCTGCAGAGAGAGTCTAGTCAGCTAGCTTATTAGACAGCCAAAGTTAGGTAAAATGAATGGCCTGTTTCTGTTACTTCAAGTTGATTTGGAAAATCCCTCTAGGCATGAGATGTGCCAAGTGCCTTTAAAAATCCAGCTCCAGATCTCTGCAAAATCCCAACCACCTGTGTTATGTGCTCAGTTTGCAAGTACTTTTCTGTGCTTTCCAAACTCCCTTGGCTCATGTCAGCAGAAAATATTTGCCACCAACCCAAACAGTTACAACTGCAGATGCTGCTGAGAAGCTGGCTCACCCCTGCAGGAGGAGGTCGGGAGTTGGCACAATACCGCAGGACACTGACAAAAGCAAAAGCAAAGCAAAACGTGTATGCATGCAGCCAAGAGTTACCCAACAGCCCTGCGATGAAGGGAACCTACCGCTCAAGCCTCCCATGCACACGGCATTGGGCATGCCGCAGCGGCTACCACAGACCTGATGCTGAAGCAGTTTATGGTGGGTGTCCGCCTAAGGAAAGAATAGGAGATCAGAGCGTTCACCCAAACAGAAAGACAAAACGAAAACAAGCATTTCTGAAAGTGGGAATAAGTATTTCTACCCTCCACTGAGTGAGAAAGAATTGGGGATCTGCTACTTTTCTCACTGCAGTGGGCCTTCGGCACCTAAGCTCAGCCATGCAACATAATTGTCCAACAAATGTAGTTGCTACTCTGGGGATAGCTAGCTTCCCACATTTCCTTAGAAAGGAAGTAGTAGACAACTACGTATTCATCCTGGAAAGATAAACGCTTTGTTCCCTATGTTATTTTGGAGAGAGATCGGGACCAATCACTGAGTGCTTGGCAGATTAAAAAAAACAAAAACAAAAACATACAATTAATGTCTTCAGTCTCTGCACTGTCAAATATTCTCCTGTCGTCTCACAAACCTTTGGATGATTCTGAAAACCCTCCAAATCTCTGTTATGATGCTTATCCCAGAGCCTGGGAACCACTAACCCATCAAGGGAATATTTGCTGATCACAACACACCATTCAGAGACATGACTAGGAAAATAGGATTTGTGAGTTGCTATGGAGGAACCACTGAAACCCTGACTGCAAAAGGAAAATAAAATATTTCCCTATGATACCAGAGATTTTCAAATAAATGAAAAAGAGAAGAGAAGGTCTTACACAAAAAAATTGTCCAGCAACATCTGAAATACTGAATGCAGCATAAACTGGGTGGACCCCTTGTCGTGGTATGTTGCACTTCTGCCAAGGGTATGAAATAAAGGGAGAGGGAGGGAAGAGTAAAAACTGACAGACTACAGTTCACTGAAAGTCTGATCCAAAACCCAACGGAATAATTGGATTTTAATGAGTTTTGATTCAGTCCCAACAAGTTTATTTCTGTGTGTGAACAACAGTTTTGGAAGTAAGCAGTAACACTTACAACGCCATGAGGAAAAATGTCTACAGATGGTCAAATTAGACGCTTCTAAGAGCATTATGAAGCATGATAAGCAATAGGATGGGCTTTTAAAGTTAATGAATGGGCTTAAAAATAAGGTTAGTATGTTAAAGTTTAAAAGTTAGTGATAGGACCTTAAAAGAAACCCCCTCCACAAAGAGGAAAATAAGTATAAATTGCTAGGAAAAACTGACATAACAGAGACACTCAAAAGATGCAGAGATTTTTGTTTGGAAAAAAAGAGGAGAACTTGGAGTATTGAAGGAAAGCAGGATTATGATGTTAATAACTAGGTGAAAAGAAAGTTATGTCAGCTCTTGGAGTCCTTTCTGTTTCTGAATTGTCTAGTATCAGTTAATTTTATGCTCTCCTTCTCTAGGTTTCCTAGTGCTGTCACTATGCTGGGCTCAGTTCACCTCTGGTTCAAGAAAGAGATCATGATGCTGTGACTGAGCTGGTTACAAAAGGAAAACTGACTGTGATAATTCAGATTAATGTACAGGCATCAGTTTTCCTTGGCAAGCTGTTAACGCAGATGCAAGTCTTTACAGAGGCTCAGCTCTCCTTTCTGCTTCCAGACTCTCCCCTCTCTGATTCCCTGGCTCCCAGTGGAAGTGAAAGGGACAGTGCCAGGGCAGGTCATTTTGCTTCTTAGTTGCTTTCCTTGACATCCACTTACAAACCTAAAAGCATATTTATTCACTATTTGTTTTGCTGTCATAACTAAAGCCTTCCATCAGATACAAGAACCTCACTTCGAAATACACCAGAAGATTACCTCTGTCTCAGAAAGCTCTTGGGGGCAAGTCTAATTTACTTCTGTAGAGTCRAAGGGAGGGGAGAAGCTAGTGATGGAAATGTCATTCACTGGAGGGCCAAAACTAATAACATTGCACAGATATAAAAATATAAGTCTGTCCAAGCAGGAAACATAAGAATGCAACTCATACAACCGTAATTCAAAGATAAGAAAAATCTCAGATCTGGAAGGGGGGGAAGGGGGGGGCAACTTATCTCTCAGACAAGGAAGTAACTTAAGTAGTGGCTGCTCCTAGGCAAGTCATTTAAAAAAATTTTCTAGTGCACAGAAGGCTGATCCAAACACCTGAGTTTACAGAAACCATGAATTCAAACCAGGGCTGTGCTGTTGGTGTGTGGAACAGTGCTCCTATGGTGGAGCAAAGGTTAGGGAACCATGGCTACAGAGTCACATCCAGAAAGAGACTTCAGCAACCATGGGACAACCTAGGCAGAATTTAAAATCTGTGATACAAGGCTCATTAATCCAGAAGTCCAAAATTCAAAGCCTAGACTTAATGGCTGAAGCATCAAGTTCAAGATATGTGTGAAGTTCTGCTACTGGGAAAATGCCAGATCTAAAAAAGAGCCACTGGGATCCATGAACTACACGAGAAAGTGTAAGTGCTGTGTGGTTTCAATTTCAATTTCCATGCTTTAGAACCCCTTACAAAGCAGTGTGCAAAGACAGCAAGTAGCATAAGGGAGTTGGTGTCACAGAAAAAAAGCATGCTCAGGTTGTTTGCCTTACACTGCTTAAGCCAGAACTTACAGCAAGAAATCAGTATCAGTAATAGCATTGCCCATTATTAAGGTCCAGGGACATGTTCTGGCCATATCTCAGCTACACGCTGGGAGCACTAGGCCACTGCATGCAGCAGCCTCATACTTTTTTATGCTGCTATTATTACTTTGAGTTCAATATAAGGAAACCCAGACTGCTGCCTGGGCAGGATGCAGTTGGATCCAAACTACTCCCCAGTCTGCATGATCAGGGGATGAACGTTCCTATACATACAGAGAGGTGAACAAATGATGCTGGTGAGGGAGTGCCAAGTCCCATGTGTGACAGTTACTGTCATCTAAGAGGCCAAGGCTCATGCCATATCCTCCCCACCCCTCCACACCTTTTGTTCAGAAAGGACGTTTCTGGACCAGAAATGACGAGTAAGGGAACCTTGCCACTGCAACTCTTCGTTCTCTCCTTACCGTCTCTCCTTACCATTCTCTCATTCTTCTTGAACACCCGGTCATCCTCTCTGTTGGCCTGAGAAGGATCATCAGCTTTTTCCTGGCAAAGRTATTTGGGAATGGGTTAGTAATGATGCTGCTGTCAATGCTAAGCAGGAAAGTATGCACCCTATTAGCCAAGGAAAATCCCTGTGGTTATTTTTGATATGGTATACCACATTCTTTATTGAATAAAAGGGACCATGGAGTACCTGCTTTCCTTAAAGACTTGTTTGGGGGGTTAAAAAAAAAACCCAACTACTTTTCTAATGGATTTGGGTTCCATGCATTTGTTTATCTATTCTTCAGTGTCAGGAATAACTGATAAATGCAATAAATCTAAATAGATAAATTAATAAAAATTGTAAGTGTTGCTGTGAGAGTGATGCCAGCAGCTGTGATACAAGGGTGGTTATATATCAGTGATTACATATTAGCTCTGTGTAAAGCATTTTGAGATCTCAGGATATAACAAGAGCAACAACAAAAGCCCCACAATGTGACTGCATTATTTATTCAATATAATCTACACCACATACTGCATTTGCATATAAAGAATACCTTATACTGAGTATACAGAGTTACAGAAAGAAGAGGTAGGCAAGGGGTGTTGGATCATCTCTTCCATCTCCCTGCCAACACAGTATCATTCCCTACTGGGTATTTTTAGTGCTTTGCCCAGTCTAGATTAAAATGGAACTTAGTAGTTAGGCTTCTTCCAGGGACTCTTCCACAGCCCAATAGATCTCACAGTCATATTAGATCTCTATTTTTTTCATCTCTCCACTGTACCTAATTACCCTCAACTCCCTTTTTTTTCAGAAAACTTCAGTCATGAGAGATTCTGAGGTTGGGACCCAGCAAGAAATCAGCTTGATTATTCTTCACGCTTTTTTCATACTCATGAACAAGAGATATTTGTATACCCTATATCACATATATGGCAATATTAACTTACACAATCATGTGATAACTATATTTTTAGGAATATTTGTCTCCTGTATGCAACAAATATCCTTATGACTAAGTGTAACATTCCAAATAGGCAATAGTCAGTCATGTTAAATTTGCCTTAATAAAAATTTGTTCTCACCAAAAGTAGAGTTCTACCCCCAATTGCAAATGTCCATGACACAAGTGTCCAAAATTCTTCTCAAAGCGATAACTTTTTTTCTACATAAAAATGTTAGGTTTTTAAGCATCATTTCCCAACCTGCTGGTGCTAGAAGTGGGTGTTTTGTGCCTTTAAGGGAAGGAGACCCTTGGCTTTCCAAGGGAACATTTCACACGTTTCTCACCCTGCAGTGCCATGAGGTAACAGACTTGAAAATCATGCAATGATATGCAGATTCACAGAAGAGCCATCTAAGGTGGCTTCACAAGGGGAGTAGTTTCAGACATACTGCAAATAACATTGCTTACAACTCTCTAAAACAGCAAGTTCCCTTAAAATACCTTGACTGAATCTCTTTCCCAATGTGTGACTGCTTGGCATGGTCCAAACCTGTCATTGGCATTCATTTGCAGATGACCTGCACAGCTTATTTGAGATTTTGCTACCTGCTGACTCTGCACCTACACTAAACACATGCTGATAAAACTCCCCGCTGTATCACCTTGCAGTTTGGACAGGTAAGGGCTGAGAGAAGAACTTCCTTCAGGCCAGATGTAGTTGTTGGCTTCCTCACCTGTAGCACATCTGCTCACCAGCAACTTTCACTCTCTAATGACACAACATTATTTCAGTTGTTCACTCCAGTTAAAGAAAACTGAACATTAGCAAAAAAGGGACACTTAAAGCCTTAAGCACCAATCTCTAAAACAGATATATTGAGGCACTAAAGTGTTCTAAACATGACAGCCAGCCTACATGAATGGCATCAGTTCCTACTTCCATACTGACTGGATCATTTATTCACAGAAGGTTATTGGTTTTCTTTTTACTGAATGTCACCTTCTTACCAAACACCCTGCCCCTAAGAAAGAAAACCTAGTCTCAGCGATACCCCATGGATTTCAGGCTTTTGTCCRTAGTTTCTAAGGTCTCAACAGAAACGTTTCAAACAATATGCATGAGCTCTGCACCAGACACCTGGGCCCTAACTGAGCAAAACACTTATTTTTCTGGCTGAAGGTCATCCTAAAAACAAATTAATGGGCCTTTCTTGGCTGAAGTGCTATAGAAATAGTATAATCACGTCTTTATTCTTCCGACTAGGCATCTCCTGGTCCCATATCACCCATTGTAAGACTAACCTATTTATAAGGAGAAATTTTGGCATTTGGTTCTTTTGCAAATTATTTCCCTGTTATGACAATTAAAATATYCTCTCATTAAAAAGGTAGGTACATATGTTGAAAAATATGACTATATGAAACGCAAGCATGAAAAACTTGAAAACAGAAGTTTTTGTGCCTTCAGTGGAAAGGTCAGTCAATCAAACTTGGGATTGCTATCTCAGCTCACCAGCCCATATGGATTTAATATACAAAAGACCCATGTTTCCTGTGGAAACACAGCCATCCGCAAGCATTCATTTCCAAGTAGTTAGGTATATTCAGCTGTGTGCACACAAACTTAAAAGCAGAGTCATATTAAAATATTTAAATTAGAAGTAACCCATCATTTACAATGTAACAGTATTGTGYGTACAAGGGCATAGTCCCTGCCCATGGCAGGGGGGTTGGACTAGATGACCTTTAAAGGTCCCTTCCAACCCAAACTATTCTATGATTCTATATCATGGTACCTGTATCCGCTGGTAGATAGGTAAGCAGATATGGAAAGGCATTTCAACAGATAGGTGTGGTCTCACAACATGACTATTAACATACGGTATCCTTGGCAGCAGAAGTGGTCATTTAATGAAGTCCACTGTAGGCTGTGCATGTAATTTACGTTTTAACTTTTGTAAACAGCACCTAGTTGCTATGGCTGGAGGCTCTATATAAATCATTACACAAATATATTCAACAATTTATACGAAGTCAAGAAGCAGGAAATCTCCATTTCCGTATTTAAATCTGCCTGCATGTACATCATTACTGTATTTTATTAACTTGCCAATATATGCACCCCCATCTGCATACTGTACCGAACAGTTGTCTTTTTTGTATCCTATACTTATAGARTTTTGTATGGAGCTGTAGAAAAGTAAGTTGTAGTGATGGTTTGTAACCTTTCTTTAAGTAACCAAGTCAAGAGACATCCAYGACCAGATTAATAAAATTGCTATATGTAAAGAAATGAGCTATGGCTGCAAATTGCAATCAAATCGGGACTTACAGAGCAAGCATATATGATCTCTTCCAAGCTCACATCAGGCCTCTTCCAGAAACTGAAAAAGCCAGTCCTACAAAGGCTCAAGCACAGGCTTTAAACTTAATGTGAGTAATCACATTAGCATCAGCTGAACTTCTCTTGTGCTTAAACACATGTGTAAGTCTTCGTAGGATTGGTATCTAAATTCATACGGTTAGACTTTTATGGAATACAGAAACTGCAGAGTGCATAACTCTAAGAAAAAATGTACTTTTATGGTTGATTTTACTCACCCAAACAGTTCAGAGTTCTAATAAAAGGCACACAGAATAATAGTATAAAATTATTCTTATCCCTTATTCTCAGTAGCATCAGTCAATGAGAAGAAAAGACTATAGTCTATCCATATTTAATTATAAAGAAGGTTTCTCTCCGATTAATTGAATCATTAAACATGCACAGATACATTTCATGGTATTAAATATTAGTTACCTTCCAGTATATTAAGAAGTAAAATTCAGAGTGGATTCAACGGGAAGAATTATTCTTAGTGTACATCTTTCAGTGCACAAAACCCCTCACTTGTTTCCCAGGAAACGAAAAGGAAGCGCAGACATTCAACACAGAACAAGAAAATGTGCGTAATCTGCAGAACAACTGGCAAAAAATCTTGGCCTCTCTTTAATTTATTTATGGTTTTAGCTATTGTGCTGTTTATTCTAGCCTTTACAAAAGAACAATTCCAGCACTACTCATATTCCAGTACTGGCAGTTGGAGTTTCTATTAAAAATACAATAAAAATACTACTTTAAGCATTAGGAGATACGGGAAAACATACCCAACTAAAATAACTGCAGCATATGTTCATAATAGGGAAGGATTTATCAAAACATTTTTATTTTAAAACCCTGTGTTTTAAGTGGCAAGTAACTGCATTAGCAATCACTGTGCCTCAGTTCACAGGGTTATATATATATATACACACACATACATATACATACATACACACACACACACAATTTACATCGAGAATTCATTTCATAGAATCACAGAATCATACAGTGGTTCAGGTTGGAAGGGACCTTAAAGATCATCTAGTTCCAAGCCCCCTGCCATGGGCAGGGGCACCTTCCACTAGACCAGGTTGCTCAAAGCCCCATCCAACCTGGCCTTGAAAGCTTCCAGGGATGGGGCATCCACAACTTCTCTGRGCAWCCTGTTCCAGTGCCTCACCACCCTCATAGTGAAGAATTTCTTCCTTATAGCTAATCTAAATCTACCCTCTTTCAGTTTAAAGCCATTACCCCTTGTCCTATCACTACACGCCCTTGTAAAAAGTCCCTCTCCAGCTTTCTCATAGGCCCCCTTCAGGTACTGGAAGGCTGCTATAAGGTGTCCCCGGAGCCTTCTCTTCTCCAGGCTGAACAAACCGAACTCTCTCAGCCTGTCTTCATGGGAGAGGTGCTCGAGCCCCCTGATCATCTTTGTGGCCTTCCTCTGGACTCACTCCAACAGGTCCATGTCCTTCTTATGTTGGGAGCCCCAGAGCTGAACGCAGTACTCCAGGTGGGGTCTCATGAGAGCAGAGTAGAGGGGGAGAATCACCTCCCTCGACCTGCTGGCCACGCTTCTTTTGATGCAGCCCAGGATATGGTTGGCTTTCTGGGCTGCAAACGCACATTGCCAGGTCATGTTGAGCTTCTCATCAACCAACACCCCTAAGTCCTTCTCCTCAGGGCTGCTCTCAATCCATTCTCCGCCCAGCCTGTATTTGTGCTTGGGTTTGCCCTGACCCAGGTGCAGGACCTTGCACTTGGCCTTGTTGAACTTCAGGAAGTTCACACGGGCCCACCTCTCAAGCCTGTCAAGGTCCCTCTGGATGGCATCCCTTCCCCCCAGTGTGTCAACCGCACCACACAGCTTGGTGTTGTTGGCAAACTTGCTGAGGGTGCACTCAATCCCACCGTCCATGTCGCCGACAAAGATGTTAAGCAGCGCTGGTCCCAATATGGACCCCTGAGGAACACTACTCGTTACTGGTCTCCACTTGGACATCGAGCCATTGATCACAACTCTTTGAGTGCGACCATCCAGCCAATTCCTTATCCACCAAGTGGCCCATCCATCAAACCCATGTCTCTCCAATTTATAGACAAGAATGTCATACGGGACAGTGCCAAATGCTTTGCACAAGTCCGGGTAGATGACATCAGTTGCTCTTCCTTTATCCACCAACGCTGTAACCCCATCGTAGAAGGCCACCAAATTTGTCAGACACGACTTGCCCTTAGTGAAGCCATGTTGGCTGTCACCAATCACCTCCTTATTTTCCATATGCCTTAGCATTGTTTCCAGGAGGATCTGTTCCATGATCTTCCCAGGCACAGAGGTGAGGCTGACTGGCCTGTAGTTCCCCGGGTCTTCCTTTTTTCCCTTTTTAAAAATGGGGGTTATGTTTCCCCTTTTCCAGTCAGTGGGAACTTCACCGGACTGCCACAACTTCTCAAATATGATGGATAGTGGCTTAGCAACTTCATCCACCAGTTCCCTGAGGGCCCGCAGATGCATCTCATCAGGTCCCATGGACTTGTGCAACTTCAGGCTCTTTAGATGGTCTCGAACCTGATCTTCTCCTACAGTGGGTGGTTCTTCATTCTCCCAGTCCCCGCCTTTGCCTTCTGCGACTTGGGCAGTGAGGCTTGAGCACTCGCCAGTGAAGACCGAGGACAAAAAAGTTGTTGAGTACCTCAGCCTTCTCCATATCCCAGGTAACCAGGTCTTCCATTTCATTCCGGAGAGGGCCCACATTTTCCCTCGTCTTCCTTTTATCACCGATGTACCTATAGAAGCTTTTGTTGTTGCCCTTGACATCCTGGCCAGATTTAATTCTATCAGGGCTTTAGCCTTCCTAACCTGATCCCTGGCKGCTCAGACAATTTCTCTGTATTCCTCCCAGGCTACCTGTCCTTGCTTCCACCCTCTGTAGGCTTCCTTGTTGTGTTTGAGTGTGTCCAGGAGCTCCTTGTTCATCCACGCAGGCCTCCTGGTGATTTTGCCTGACTTCCTCTTTGYTGGGATGCATCGCTCCTGAGCTTGGAGGAGGTGATCCTTGAATATTAACCAGCTTTCTTGGGCCCCCTCTTCCCTCCAGGGCTTTGTCCCATGGCACTCTACCAAGCAAATCCCTGAGGAGGCCAAAGYCTGCTCTCCTGAAGTCCAGGGTAGTGAGCTTGCTGCACACCCTCCTCGGTGCCCTAAGGATCTTGAACTCCATTTCATGGTCACTGCAGCCCAGGCTGCCCTTGAGCTTCACATTCCCCACCAGCCCCTCCTTGTTGGTGAGAACAAGGTCCAGCATATAGCACCTCTCCTCAYTGGCTCCTCTAMCACTTGGAGAAGCAAGTTATCATCGACGCATTCCAGGAACCTCCTGGATTGCTTATGCCCTGCCGTGTTGTCCCTCCAACAGATATTGGGGTGGTTGATGTCCCCCATGAGGACCAGGGCTTGTGATTGTGAGGCTGCTCCTATCTGTCTATAGAGGGCCTCATCCGCTCAGTCTTCCTGGTCGGGTGGCCTGTAGCAGACCCCCACCGTAACGTCACCTGTCCCTGCCTTCCCTTTAATCCTGACCCATAAGCTCTYGGTCGGCTCCTCATCCATCCCCAGGCGGAGCTCCATGCACTCCAGCTGCTCATTGACATAGAGGGCGACACCCCCTCCTCGTCTCCCCTGCCTGTCCCTCCTAAAGAGCCTGTATCCCTCCATCCCAACACTCCACTCATAGGAGCCATCCCACCACGTCTCCGTGATACCAATAAGGTYGTAGCCCTGCAGGCGTGCACAYGTCTCTAACTCCTCTTGTTTATTCCCCATGCTACGTGCGTTTGCATAGAAGCATTTAAGTTGGGCCCCCAATGAAGCTGACTTACTGGCTGGAGTGGCTGGAGTTCCCTTGTGTTGCTCTTCAGGTGCTCTCTTGCTGACCTGTGATCCTTCTCCAGGCTCTGGGCATCTATTGCTGGCCCTGGCATCAAACTGGTAGGAGTGGGATGGATCGAGGTTCCCCTCCCCTGGCAACTTTAGAGCCCTCTTCACCAGCTTGGCAAGCCTATGGCCAAAGATGCTCTTCCCCTTCTCTGACAGATGGACCCCATCAGACCCTAGTAGACCAGGTTTCTCAAAGCGAGTCCCATGGTCTAAGTAGCCAAATATTTCCATATTTCCAGCCGAATAATTGCATATTTCTGTCCAATAACTTCATTAAAAGAGAGTATAAAGGGGAAGATTTAAAAAAAAAAAAAAATAAATCAGGTGCCACTCAAAGAAATGACAAGGCTGAGAGAATAGTTTGGAGCGGAGGTTTTAAGCTGCCATGCTGTGCCTTTCACAGCTGCCTACACTTCACGTCATTAATAACCAGTAAATAAGATCTGCAGGTGGGCATATAGGGCACCCTGAGCCAAGAAGCTGTAGCTAGGGCTTCTGTCTCTAAGATGGGTGGCCAGGCTCATTTGCACAAGGCTGCTTATGTTTCCATACAGAAGTGTAACCCTATTTAGCATAGCTTCAGGGAAGCTGCTACAATACAGAGAATGCTAATTACTGTAACCAACTGGCAATGATGCATCCAAAATTAAATGGCCTGTGACTGAGCAGATGAACAATTTTTATAGCCCTAAGTTCAGGGAACATGGATATTCTGTCAAATTAACAGACAGTCTGTTTGGTCTTAATAGGTAAATTGAAGTCTTTTTAAAAGACATTTAGATGTGCTATTAAGTTATCAGTGTGAGTGCAGTTCTCCTTCCAGTTTAAAGGTGTCCAATTTGAAACTAAAATACCCCTAGCCTATTACAGAAAAAAAAAAACAACAAAAAAAAAACCAAAAATAAACCCAAACCCCACATTTTATGGCCCTTATAAGCTTCATTTTCAAGTGAAGCTGCAATACGGCCTCTGTTCCTACTCTAGGTTCCTGTTCATCTCTTTGTACTCAGGCAAAATTCCCACTGAAGTCGGTAGCAGCTCTGAGCACAGAGGCCTTCAGGCACAGACATTGCAGGCTGCCCCCTCAGCCTTCAATTCCAGTGAAATTTGGGGTTTTTTTCAGGAGAACATTGTAAGAACAAAGTTTTTACTTGACTTTCTACAATGAGCTTTAACAAGTAAATCAAAGCCGAGGCCAGACATAAATAGTCCTTGATTCTTCCTGATTGCACTTAGTGAATGAATTACCCATATATTTCAGCACAGATGATACAGCAGTCCAGCTTTCCTACAAGCACTCTCAACAAATATATGTATTCATCAACTGACTCTATTACCCTCTTTAAAGCTACCAAAACTCTTTTTCTGAATAACAGAAAATACTTGAGAAAAGGAAAAAAATGGTAAATAAACTATGTATAAAAAAGTTCCAAAAGACATATTTTATTGTCAGAGTGCAATCCTTTTCAAAGGATGTTTTGGAGCAAGTGAGACTTACAAGGAAAGCTACTAGTGCAGTGTATCTGGCAGAATCGTTCATTTATAGATTTATCAGCAAGCAAGACTCTGGCTGCTTTCAGGAAAAGCAGAATTGTAAGCAAGTCTGGCTTAGTCTCCCCCCAGATGATAAACAGCTGGATCTAAAACCCACTGCATTTAGGATATGATTACAGAAATGTCACTGAAATCAAGATCTTTAGTTACTTGTCAGAGTTCCTTTTTTGCCGATCATACTCAATTGAAACACAGATGTCTCTTCATCCCAGCTTCCCAACACAAAGTATGGGATTCACCTCATCAGTCTTAAGACACATCTACAATRTCTGGTCTAGTCACCCTAGAGTCCCTTTATAGGCATAGGAGAAAAACTAGGCACTTGTAGAATACAAGTCATCAAATCTATTTAGGATGTTTGTCTGAAGATACGATGCATCATATCCTAGAAAGCTCTGTTTCTCTGCAGTGACTCTCAGATGTGTTTGGTGAAATTTGCTCATGTGTAGATACCTACATCTTTTTGTTGGGTGAAGAGGAATCTACAAAAAAATTCTCACTCGTTTTTCAGACACCCAAGATGAAAGCTGCGTACCCTGCATGCCCTTCAAAGGGCTCTTTATGGGTTCCTTGAAGAGTGCATGCACACTGGCAGAGCCCCCCTTCGTGGCCGCCAGGACTCGTGCAGGGTCTCCTTCTCCTTCACCCCCATGAGCGCGGAGGGGTGGGGGGAGCTGCAGAGACAAGCTCGCCAAGGAGCAAAGCTGGCAGAACAGCTGCAGCTGCCGTTCAAGCAGGAATTGATGGATATTGATAACATCGTCAGAATATCTCTGCAGTTTTCACATTGGCCCCTCTCTCCCCTTCGCTTATTGGCCATTCGCTCCAATTGCTTCTATCTTTCCTTTTCCGTTTCTCCATTTACCTCCTAACATAACCCCCCTGGATAGATTTGAAAAACAATAACACAAAGCTTATAAAAACCCAGCAGTTCCTGGATATATGTTATATCCTTCCCTCCCTTCTTCTCCTGTCGATTTAAGACCTGTACAGTAGTCTATTTCTTAACTGTCTTTTTCCTGAAACTAGCCTCAGAGGCTAAGTCTACGTTTACCTGAGCTGCGGTGTCCCAGGAGCGCACACAAGTCTCTGAAGTCGTGTCTGACAAACTATCATCAACTATTAAAAATGGGGTGGGGTGTTTCTGTTTTAATCCGGCAACATTACTGTAACAGACAACAAGAAAAATTACTTGAATACTAAACATCTTTGCTAAACRTTATTGTAATGAAGAGACAGAGAAACCGGGAGTACAGATCTCAGAGGTAAGTCAAGCAGGAAAGACCTGGGACCAATTTGGATCCGTAGGATCTTACACATCTTGCTGATGAATGCCTGGTCCTGCAAGGAGCTGTATACAATGCCCTGGTTGCCGCTGCACTCCAGAGGTCCCTGATTCTGAGCCAAGAGTAAACATATATATTGTCAAAATGCAAAACAACACTTTTTTTACATTTTTAACAAGAAATCCATTAGAAAGCCTTTCAAAGATCAGCTGAACTTATTAAATCAACTCTATCCAATTAATACAAGATTTAGAGAGACAGAAGTATCTACTGAATATACTAGCAGGAAAGACATTATTTTTCTCTTACATTATTATGAAGTTAAAACAATTTCATTAAAATATGCAGCTTTGCATATTCTGGACTAAAAGAACTCTTGAGTATTTAGGGAGAGATCGATTTTTTTTTAAAAAAAGAAAGATGCATTTCCATAAACAAGTAGCTCATATTCAGCAACAGGATTCATTCTCAGAATTGCTGAAGTTGTTGAGCACTGAGTYAGTGACACAATACTTCAGTGAGAAAACTCCAATTGGGCCATTTTGCAGGTGTCTGCAGCAAAAAGCCAGGAAGAGCTGGGGCATTGTTACAGTCATCTCTCTTGCTTTGCAGCTTTTCCTTTTCTTCTTTTTTGCCAGGAAAGACTGTCCAGGATTACCAAGCTCAGTACAAAACTTAACACACGGCTCACATTCACACTAGCATCTGTCAAATCACTGGATAAAGACAGCTGGTTCCCACTGCCACACTATTGCAAAGAAATGCTCAGAGGATGACATATTTACTAGATCTCCTTAGCATCCCTCCTGTTTGAAGACATCAGCTGCAACTAGACTCAGAACCCACTTCTGATTACGCAACATACAGAGAATAGACGAGCATCTTTTTAAGGGTRTAACTGGAGTAACTTAACGCATCCCCTGTTACGTGTGCTCGCTAGCRCTTCTCTGCTGGAAATGACTGTCCCCGTAGCAGACAATACCCTTCTTGATTTGCCACAACACAAAACAAACAAATTATGTCCAGCATCTCAACAGCCCATGGACAACGAAAGCGAAAAATGAGTTTGACTTAGCAGCAAACAGATGAAGAGAACAGCAAAAAGCTCAGAGGTGCTAAGATCTTAAACCATCACAGCTATTTGTAAAACAAATGGGTTATTTGGATGCCCTCTGCACATGTTGTCTCTGACATGATCCTTWCAGGATGACTTTTCTGAAAGGGCAGAAAAGCACTGCATGTGACTGAGAATTAAAGGAAGGGGTCTGAGAACTTGCTGTAGTGTGACTTCATTTTTTACAGGAAAAACTAGTGCCGTGGATATGCCAAATGTATACGAGGATGTTACATTTCAGCAGAATACATAGTAAATGAGTAGTATACATTGATTGGGGAATAGGACTCTGAAAATTAAACCATTTTTTTTCAATCATCTTAGATACATGGATAGTCACAAAAATGATCCATTCTCCATAGTACGCACGTCCAATGACAGCAAAAATAAGGAATGCTGACAGGGGTTCGCATGACTCCATACTGATGCTGAGGAGCACACCAGGATGCTCTGTTGCCTGTGATTTGAAGCTGTATTTCAGAGCCTCTCAGAAGAGCTGTGCCAGAATAAACATGGTTTTGGAGTGACAACAATGGGCAACCAGTTTTGATTTCAGACGTCGAAGATGAGGCTAGGGATTTTTCAGAGATGTAAAAGATAACGGTTGCTACATGATCCCACCACTCCAAAGTCCTCAGTCAAGTGAGATTTTAGGGAACAGTGACTTATCTTAACATGTGTTTTAACAGAGAATAGGACAAAGAACCCAAATGTACTGCAGAAGCTGTAGCAAGTCTGCCATTCAGATGTTCCTGGCCTGGAAAAATTTGTCATTGTCAGCATGAAACAGAGCATTCAAACTAAAGCACAAAGTATGCGGTGGAAGAGGATTCATCCTGCTCAGTGAATGCTTCAGGTCACTCTTCAGCCGTGTGCTTTTACCCCTTACATGTCCATATCTGTGTTTCTTAAACTGTAACAGCAAGGACAAAACAAAACAAAACAAAACAAAACAAAAAAAAAAAAGAGAGAAGATTTAATTGTCAAGATGGAGATTATTAGCTGCAATTGGACCAGGAATGTTAAGTAACATTGCTTGCATGTTACTGTTTCAGTATTGTTTCAGGTGTGCTGAACATGCCATGAGAAGGATTGTGTCCTCTCCAGATGCTTGGGACCAAAGAGTCCACACCCCTCCTTACAGTGTTTCTCTTCAAAAATCCTTAGACTTTGTGTTTACAAATGCAACTCCTGCAAAAGCAAGTATTGGGTTTACTCCCCGGTGCAAGACATGCAGTAGCGGACCCTGCAAGAGCRCTTCCAGGTACCCTCACTGCCCTGGGATGGGTGTGACCTCCATGACAGGGACTACAGCAGGGCTGGGGACATTCAATGTATGTACYCACAAACACACACCCTCACACGGCTTGTCTGACACTTGGGAGAGGCCAAAGAGCAGCCAGAGCGCTGTATGACCATCAGGAAGGCACTATCATCTGTGATGGACTACCAGGAATTGGGACACGGCCACTGAGGGTGGGATGGGAARCACCAGAGCCCTCTTTTCTCCCCTCAGAAAAATCCACACTTACTCTCAAATTACTCCTTCTGCCTGGCATGGACAGTGGCCTGCAACTTCCAGCTAAAGAGGTTTTATAGGTGACAGATGCCAGTCAGCAAGCCCTACGGTATGAGCTGTGGGTACGCAAGACCTTTCAGGAGGAGGTGATCAACCTGCCAAAAGGTGGCACAATGCACAGTGGCTGCACTGTTGGCTAGCTGCTCAAATTAAATTTTAATAGAACTTTTAAAAATAATTTCAGCGTAAACCACAATGTATGTGAGTGAGCCTAAATTAATAAAAAACTGTCTTTCAAGAATGAAGAATAAATGTAATCCGAGATCAATATTTATGAAGCTGTGATTAATTGACTGATGACCAAATGATTACAAACTTCTGTCTGAGGCAGCTACTCAAACGTATTAGCTTTGACGAAAAAAAATTAAAAAAAATACAAACTGGGTCAATGAAAAAATGCATTCCTAATCAATTTTTAATAGCACTTAAGATTTTATGATTTTTTAAACTTTCCTTTTAATAATTTATCAGAAAAATGAATCTAATTTAAACAAGGTGGTGTAAGGTGTTCTGTATCTGTTTGATGGTGTTCTTAATGAAGAAATTCAATTAGGGCTGACTTTTCATTATAAATCTCTGGTTTTAAGGAACACTCTGATTGGCTGGTAAACATTTGAGACTGGGAGAATAACGGAGGTGAACCGCACCGCTCAGCACAATCTACTCATTAAGATTTTACACTGTTAATTCCAGCCTCCCCTCGCTTCCAAAAAAAAAAAAAAAAAAGGAAAAAGGAAAAGAAAGTCCATGATCTCTGTGATCTCTGTAGCTTTTTCGAACTTTTCTGGTGTGTTGCAGCGCTTTGCCTTGTTCCTTGCTACATGCCGGGGGACAGATCCTCAGCTAGGTGCAGGCACCATAAGGTGTGCCAAAAGGCTGTCATAATTACAGTTTAAATCAAGGCCTGTTGCACCCGCGTGTATATTTTGTCAGTAACATACTCCATGGTGCAAACTCTAGTGTAAGGAGGAACATTAGAGGTTCAGCAGCAGCCAAAATTTGCAGAATAATGGCCCAAACTTGAAGATGTTCCCTGTGTGGATAGACAGAAGCACCATTCTCCTGGAGTCAGCTAAATCTCTGCAGATGGAAGGCTCAGAGAGAGATCTTCTATGCATAAAAAGTAGCTAAAATTCACCCCTCTTCTCTGTTATATTGCCTGTTTCACAAAGGCTCTGTATATACTAGCAAATAAAATAAGCGCAGGACACAAAGCATGGCCTGTTCATCCATACCTCTTGATGGTCAGGACACTGTCTGGTACAGCTATGGCTCATTGCAACCAGCCTTCCCCCAGACAATCACCTGAAAAGCCCATGGATATATCCCTAGGCTGAGACATAGCATTACAGGTGGGTTAGAGAGTGCCTGCACAGCATAATACTTCTGGAGCTTCTTCCTGCCCTCAGATGTCATTCTAGTATAATTCAGTTTGTTCGGATAAAATATTCATCTGAAAAAGGGTCTGATGGGAAATCAACCTCTTGCATGACCCTCAAAAAGAAAAAGGGGGATAGCCTAAAGTCCTAGGCACACAAGCTGCACCGACTTCAGATATAACCCAGCATTTCTATTTACCTGCTCGGTTCCTCGCTGACACATGGCAAGAAAAATGGAAAGTATCAGAAGAGCAAGATCAAAAAAATCTAAAAAAGGTCATAAAGAACGGGCTTTTTCTCACTGAACTTTGGACACCCAGAAGTAAGATGTCTAGGTCTGAGCTAGTCACTTTGAATTCCTTTGTGGACCACGGAGCCTGAGAGCAGGTATATTCCACTTTAAGAGGACATAAAGTTACAGTGGTTAAACTCAAAATGAAAACTACATCTGTAAAAGCGGTTTGTCATCTTTTACTCTCATGTGAAGAAGACTAACTGCACCAAGCCTTCACAAGACTGTCAATCTCAAACATTATTAAATCGCCAAAGCCACGCTCTTACTCTGCCCCCAGCTCACTTACCCAACAGCCAGAGATTTACCTTCTGGCCTCTAACATTCATTTTATTTCCTTTCTGGCAGTGCAATATTTTTTTCCACAGACAAAACCCAAAACATTGTTTTAAAGAAGAGAGATGAAATTCGCCTTCGTTTTAAAATGAAAGCCACACAGGAACTCCCAAAGAGCAAGGAGCAAGCAGCAAGCACAGCCTACAGTGCTCAGGCAGTATAGACAGGGGGTATCTGAGTTACATATTTCTGCTGAATGGCCTCTAAATGGCATCAAGAAGAAGGGATCAGGCAGCCAGTGAATCCCCGAGCCGCTGCCTCACAAGCAAGGCCGTCACTCTGCAGGGCTCGTCAACAGTAAAATCCTGAGCAGGGGGGAGCTGTTTTCACCCTTTCTGAAAGTAGTATGTTTTAAGGACCATGGGTTTGAATTTAGGCACCCAGAATCCCACGCTTAAATCACTTCTTTATGCTTGGTTTTAGGCAAATTTCACTCTATATTCCCCTAAATCATGCAAAACTACCTGGGAAACCCTTCTTAAAAGTTAAAGATCCAGCCTTATTTCTCAAAGAGGAAACTCTTCAAGGCAAACTCGAACAGACTTCACTGTTGCAGAAGTGGATACTGAATGTAGATAGCCTGGCTTGGCAGCTTCCAGTCATTTCTACCTCAGCAGAATGAGAAAGAAAAAAAGAAATCAGTGTTTTATATCTATTTGTGCAGATGTAAACAATGACCTTCAAGTTAGGTTTTCATGGCACAAAGCCACACATCCAAATGTACGTGAATTATTAGAACCAATACAACTGTATTAGTTACTTCTCGCTTATCAGCTGGGCTAATCAGCCAAGACAACACAAATTTCACTGTTCACACCCTCACCCATGCTCCTCACTCACTCTGCACAATGTGCTGCTGGGAAACATGCACAGCTCTAAAATACAGGTGACATGCACTTTAAGCCAAAAATACAGTAACTTTATTTGGCTTTATGAGTCAAACAATATGAGTCTCAAGTTGAAAAGACTTAATTGGCTCAGTTTAGCACTCTGACCAGTTTATTTTGTCCTAAATCGGTTCCTTTCAAGCTCTCATCAAAGAACTTTTTGTTTTTGTGATAGATAATGTTTCATATTTTCACTATTAATCATCTCAAGGTTTCTGAGATTTCAAGAGCAGGTAGTGAAGTGGCTGAAGCATTTCACAAATAAAGTCCTAATCCTGGGAGATCATTTGTGATTAGGTTCTCAACCTTTAACCCATTCTTTTAACCATCCTTTCTCTGCAGATTTACTAACATCAGTGGCCAGACACCCACTCCTGCCTGCCTGTTTGATCCTTACACCCCAGTGCCTCTGCAGAGGCATGCCAGGCATTCCAGGAAGTTTTTTATCTGTTTCATCCTGGCTCCAGCCCTACTGCAAAAGCACCCTCCATGTTACACGGACTACAGTGTTAGGTTGCCTGGACCTTTTAAACAGGTCCTTTGTTACCTCCTGCAGTCACATTATATTTCTCAGCTCCCCTTAGCTGCAGCAGATTGTTACCCCTCCAGCTCCCTTCTCCTCGCTCTCAGCGGTCTCTCTCTCTCTCAGCACTACAGAATTAAGTATTTTCCATGCCCCTGAAGAGTTGGTAACATCATCCCATAAATTTCAACTAAACCTCAGGCGCTACTAGATCACAAATAATTTTTGAAGTATTCGTTCACTGACTAGGAATCCAACTTCAGCAGAAATCTGCTAAACAAATAAGTTTAACCTCCTTACACAGAAAATACATTTATTTAGCAGCTTTTAGCAGCTTATTCAGAAAAATACGTTCCTTTACAAGCTATTTTTGGTTGAGAGAAAATGTATTCATGCCAACAGAGCTTGTTCTCTAACAGGTCACTTTCCAGTTCCATACACTTTTGAAGCAGTGGAAGTCATGCCTTTGAAAGGGTTCCTGCTTTATCCCAGTTTCATTTAAAAGAGTTTCACATGTCAACTGTAAGATGCATTTCCTTGCTTTTGATTTCTCTTTCACGCATTTACCCTTTCTGTTCTTTATATTGTCTATTCACATTTTTTTCAATAAAAATCAATATAAAAATAAAGCTAAGAAAGATAAATAACAGGGATTCACTGCATTCCTGTGCAGTTCGCTGGCTGCATGATAAACACACTCAACAAATTTCAGGCTCCAGTGGTTCTCTTTAAAGCTCAAAACCCAGTAATTTTACATTTCTCTTACAAAAATTCTCTGAGCACCCTCCTACCTAAATGGCAGGTCAATCGTGCCAGGACTGAAAGCATCTCCTTGCAGTGGATGTCCACTCACTCCAGCTTATGATAATTAACAGTATGTCCATTATGATAATTAACAGTATGTCCATTATGTTGCTAATTGGTTCTTTTTTTACTTGACATTAAATCATTTTTTCTGAAGTTTACTAAAAAGTGTTGTGTTTTAACACGTGAATACTCAATCTTTATCAAGCGCACCTTATTCAAACCTGTCTTTTCCCACCTAAGGATACATTACCATCAAAGCCACTAGGCCTCTTCTATGCTGGAATGTCACTGTGGATTAGTTTGCTTGCTTTATTTGCAGCGACTTACCTATATCAAATTGAAATGCATCTGTGCAACTCTGCTATGTCGGCCTAAGATACTTTCCTTGTTAATCATTGCATCCACAACTTTACGCTTGTTTGAATTAGCTGCTCAGCATTCTAAGCATTTATCATGTGGCTCAATGTTAAATCACTCAGGTCTGTAATTTTCAGCATGCTGTGGCACGTTTACAAGAAACTACAGGAATCCTGGGACTGAGGTCAAGCAAGCAGACTCCTAGGTGCCTCCCATCCCACCAGCACCGCTTCCCAGCTGTTCTCTGTCAGCCCGGAAAGCGCAACACCAAGGCTCCATGATCTGGGGAGTCGTCCGTGTGAGCCGGGCGGCAGACGTGAATTTTCATCTGTGGATTTGGCCCCTCAGCTTCCATGGATCAGGACAGGATCTTCTATCAGGCATCGTTAGGCAAGTGCCACCATGCACGGCACTCGCAGGCCTTGGGGGCTTATCGCAGTCCTCATTTCCTTGTCGCCCTCGAAGCCGCAGCCGCGTGGGCTGTGGAAGTCCCACCTGAGCCAACAGGCAATGCTTTGGGCCAAGAAGCAAGGGGGTTCGGCCAAGCCGCCTGTGCAGCGGGAGGGCAGCATGGGAGCCGAGGGGCAATGCCAGGCACCAGACTGCTGCCGGCTACGGGCTGCTGCAGCCGGACACGAGGCGATGGGGGGGGGGGGGGGGGGGGGGGGGGGGGGGGTCATGCCCTGGGAGTTTCCTCTGGAACGTGTTCCCATTTGCTGTATTGCATTTTGGAGTAGGAAAAAAAAGGGATATGGGGAAAAGCAGAAGGCTCGGGGGGAATTAACAGGATTAAAACGGATGGTTTATTTAATTCAGCACAATGACACCTGAGCGAGGAATAGGTTTATAAGGGGAAAGGAGAGCCTTTGTAACTGTGTCGGCCTCCTCCTCCAAGGGCCCTTTACCAACCTCTCCCGACGGCGCCCTGTTTCCCCTCAAGAAGACCGCGCGTGGGCCAAAACTCCGCGGGCGCCCCAGGCCACCTCCTCGGGGCCGCGGACCGGCGAGGCCTGGCCTGGCCTGGCCTGGTCTGGCCTGGCCTGGCCTTGCCCGGCCCCGGCGGTCGCGGCGAGCCCCCGCCTGCCCCGAGGCCGGCCTTTTGCGGTGGGGAGCGGCGGCGGGGGGACGCAAGGCGGGCAGCAGCCGCCCGGCGGCGGGCAGGAGCCGTGAGGGGGCCACGGCTCCCGCCCGCCCTCCAGGGGAGCGCTGCAAAAGCGCGCGCCGCCTTCCCTCCGCCGGGCGGCGGCTTGGCCTCGCCGGCTTGCCGTAGCGGGGCTGGCGGGGGGCCGCTGCCGCCGCCGTTACCGCCTGCCTGCCTGCTTGCCTGCCTGCCCGCCCGCCTGCCTGCCTGTGGGRCTTCCGTGCTGGCGGGGCCGSGCCGGGCCGGGCCGCCGCGATGGCGCAGCACGGGCCGAGCGTCACGCTGTCCCTCACGCTGCCCATCACCTGCCACATCTGCCTGGGGAAGGTAACGGCGGCGCCGCTGCCCTTCCCCCTCAGCCCCCCGCGCCTGCGGACGGCCCGGGTGGGGTGGGGTGGGGTGGTCCGGTCCGGCCCGGCCCGGCCCGCTCCGGCCGGCGGCTGCCCGGGGGCCGCGCTGTGGCCCGCAGCCCTGACCCCGACGGGTTTGTCTCTTTTAAGGGGCTCCGGCTCCGCGCTGGGAAGAAAGTTGGGGTGGGGGGTCCCTTCTCCAAGGGGGGTGTCTCTTCTCCTCGGGGTGGTGGGGGGGTCCCGCCTCGGGAATGAGGGGATCCCGTCCCCCGCGGCAGCCGGTCCCGCTGCGGGCGAGGTTTGTTGCCACCGTTGGGATGGTGAGAACCGTGCGCCATCGCGGCGGGAGCCTCCCGGGGGCTGTTGGAGGGGGCTGGGGGCCCCAGACCCCGAGGCACCGGTCGTCCCCGCGCCGACACATGGGTGTATGGCTCCTAGGGTGAAGGTTTTGAGGGTTTTTCTTCTTTCGATATCTGTGGGAGCTAGAATGTTTTAAAATACTAGGTGAGTGTGTGTTTGAGCGTGGTGCTGTGTCGTAGAGGACAAGGAAAACGAAGAGGGGGTGTATAACCGAGGGGATTTTAAAAGTATCGAGCAAAACTGCAGCAGTCCGGAGAAGAAGTTTCCGTTTCCTCTTTCTGACCCTTTCTCAGTACCTTTCTCTTCTCCCTCGGGAAGCGGAGGGCTCTTGCTAGTCTGTTCTCTGAAAGCCCCAGAGCTAATTTCATAGCTGTCCCCAATTGCTTCTCAAATTCTTTGCTCATTCCCCACTACTCTTTTTTTCTTGTTTCATTGCTCTCCAAAACAAAACAAACCTCTTAAAGCACAGTAGTAATTACACGGGAAGAAATAACCTTTTATGTTTGTACTCTGGCATTTACTGTCCGGTTTCTTTCTGCCTCACGTGGCCTTTACTCCAAGACCTTTTCTGCTGGAGTGATAACAAAAGCATAGGTGCGTTTGATGTATAAAGTAGGTGTAGCGCTGGTAGTGAGAGTAGTCAGACATCTCCCTTCTCTCAACTCTCTCGACTCTGACAGTGTGTGATGCTTTTAGCAACCATGTTTACTCATTTCTTGGCTTTTCTGTGGAAGCTGAGCAAGACTTCCTGGCTGTGGTCCTGTTCCCTCTCCTTTTCTATTTATCTGTTTAATGAAAATGGAGGAGAACACAAATTTACTGTGTCTGTAATGCAGAGTGGATAGTCTTGAAAAAGAGGAGAGCGAAATCAAACGGACAATGTATTTGCTGTTTGAATCTGATCCTAGTGACTTTCTAATCTAAACACTTGATAGATTTGTTAGGTATTCACTCGTATTTTGCTATAAAGCCACTGGGTTATTTCAAGCCACTGTTTCATACTTCCACTTCTTTTCTGGAGCTGGTCAGGAATCGATGTTCCTGAGTTTGTACTGGAAGAGATTTCCACACTCTTCTTACTTTGTATCTTGCACTGAGGTGATATATTAACATTATATAAGTGAATCTACTGGTGATATCTGTAATAAAGGTGTTTGAATGCTTTCCTTTTTAGGTGTGTGAAGCTGTTTAAATTTTGCCAAAGTTGACAGCTCTGGCTGTCCTTTTTTTTTAATACATATCTTTGTCTCCAGCTTGGAACTTCATTGAAAAACTTTATCAGAAAAAAGTTCTTCTCTTTTCAAGARTGAGGTTAGAGGAAGAAAAAGTTATTTAGTTTAATTTAAGGGAAAAATCTTCCCATTTGGCCCTATCTTGTAGGGGGCAGCAGAAAGTGTCATGGAGGGTTGACATATTCTAATACTTCTGTGGTTTGTAGCATAGGCTTCAAATTGAGTAGAAGGCCTAGACTACAGTCAGAATGTACCTCTTGCTATCTCTGCAAAATTTACAAAGGACTGGCTGCAAAATAGAATCTATTCACTGTGCATAATGGTAAGGGGATAAAAAGAGATATTGAAGAGAAACTCACTCAATAATGTCGACCACTCATTATTTTTAATGAAGCAGAAATCTTGGGGGGCAGGGGGGAACGTTAGCCCATTTTTGTTAGTGTGAACAGTGTCGTAAAGTATATTGGCAAGATGTGCAAATAACCATTTATAATTAATAATTGCTTGGATAAATTTCATGTTTGTTACCTGAATGTTCTTTTAACACAGCCTGGGCTATCTTCTAACATATCTGTATTCATAATTAGTGAGCAGATCAGAAGCCATCTGCATCAGGCAGTTAGGTTTACTCGTCCTAGAATGACTGAAGGTCTCTTCTGTTGGTTTTGGTGTTGACAGTCTGCTTGGGCTCCGGCACGTGATTCTGTGTGTGTTGAAACCCCCTAGGATGTCTGGGGATTCGTTCACTGGTATCAGCGTGCCTGCTTTTCCACACGCTTGCTTCTTCATTAATGCTTCTTGAAGGTCCAGAAGTGCTTTCAAAGTGACATAGATGTGTACAGGATTTGATTTTGATCTGCGTAGGAATCGCATTATGTGTGGGGAAAAATTAGGAGATTCCTCAAAATCACCTGGCTGATCAAGCCTTCCCAAATAAGCTGTAGTCTTTCTAGACATTATGGTCAATTAAGGAACTGAAACTGTGCTGTACTTCAAGTGAAATGCTTTTTTAGTAATGAGTATGTCGCGATCCCCCACCCCCTGGGCTTGTCACAGTCGGTGGCTCAGAGACTCGGTGAAGGGCAGTGGCACCCCCAGCCATTGTGTGACATTTCAATAGCGGCTTCTGCTGTTGTCGCATGGATTGCTTTCTGTGGATCCTGAGCCAACAAAAGTGTAAACCTCAGCCCTGAAATGAAACTTGTAAAGGTGTGTAAATCAGAAGCACTGTACCCTGGAGAGTAATAAATGTGACTTAGTATTTTGCTAGAGATATGGAGTAATCATTCACTTGCAAGAAGTGCACTTCCATGTCAGGTTTGGGGTAACTGAAGGTCTCTTGCTCCCCAGGGGGGAGACCTGCACTCCTGAAATGTCTTTTCCTGTTTGGATTATTCTATGTTATTCTGCTCTGTATCCTATCATCACCATCCATGTAACTATTCTCAGGCCGTTTCTGAGGAAGAAAGAAGTACGGCCAGAGAAGAAGTTGGGTTTTTTTTTTTTCTTCTTGCTGCTGGTGGGAAAGCTGGAGAAAGCTCTTCTGGTAAAGAAAAGCAGTAAATAACAAGATTTTTTTTTTTTTAATAATTGAAATAGTAATACTTAAACGTTTCCAAAGCATTGGTGCGCTAATGCTTGCATTAATCACAAAAAAAGCCTCCTTAATTAGAGCTGAAAGTGTGCAGACACTTGGAGAAATCGCTTAGTCTCTCTCTATTCACACCTTCAATAACTTGAGTTTCTGTTTGTGTATAGATAAATCCTTTGGCTCCCAGGACTGTCATATTGGAGGTTTTAAAGATACTGTGAATCCTGTAATGTGACAGAGGCATAGACAGTAAATTGGAGAAGCAGCTGACAGATCTGAGCCTTAATTCAGATCCATGTGTATGGTAAAACACTTGGTTTTTAGCTTGTGCAACACTGATTGTATGGGTATGATTACTACAGGACACATCTAATCTGTTGTCCGAAGTGATTTTTGGCTGTCCTTTCCAGTTGCTTGCTTCTCCCTGCCAACGTTTCGTTTTTCCTTTTTAGTTTGAGTACTTTACTAGTAGAATGAAAGAGGAGGATCTTGGGGATGATGAGGACTTCTTTTAAAGTTGAAAGAATTCTCTTGAACTTGGGTTTTAAGTGCAACACAGTAGACTCTAAAGTAATAGATACTGCTACTTCTGTGTCTCAAAACATGTTTCTTGGGCAAAGATAGTGGTGGAGGAAAAAGGAATAATTATTTCTAAGACCCCTAACACAGATAGTACTGTTAAGTCTTAAAAGATTTGAGAGTGTGTATTACAGTAAGCTGTAACAGAAGCTGCAGTAAGGCATAGATATAGGGGAAAGTCTTTTTCTTCTGTATTGAATTTGGTCCCTCTATGCACACTTACTTTCAAACAGGGTTTATAGTTAAATGACAAGAGAGAATAATGCATTGTCATTAATATTTTCTAGAAGTTTGTTTACCCTGCTGTTTTGGAAGGGGGGGGAAAGCTTCTTGAAAGGATCTGTGTCTGATTGGAATATTTAATCCTTCAGTTAGCTGCCCCATTCTTGGGTAATGACTTATTTAGTAGCAATGCATATCTAGCAGGAGGCTTGAATTAGTGATTGCTGGTTCACGTTTCTGTTCTGTGGGTTTGGCCCTTATCCTTTCTAAGGCTGATTTCCGTGAAGCTGATTATGTGCAGGCTAGAGTTAATCTGTAACACTATCCGTTTCAGGGACACCTCTTCCAAGGCAAAGTGTTGGTTGTTGCCAGGAGCAATCCCTCATTCCCTCACTTTTGGAAGTCAGCTAATGTGTGTCTTTTGGTCTCCTTCTACCTAGGGAGGCGAATGCATTTCACTGGAGTGGTTGGCTGGAGTTCTCAGAGATTGTGGGGTGAAGGAAGGGTGCCTGCCACACTGTGTATTAATGAGATCTTGGAATCAAGGACCTTAGTTTTGCAAAAATGGTTATAGCTTTGGTGCCTTCAATAATAGGGAAGTTTGGTGTTGTGAGTCAGGAGGTCACTCCTAGCTAGCCCTGTGAAACAACAGCGTCTCTTTCCTGCAAGACCAGACTTGCACTGAGAGATGGAGTAGTGTACTTTCATATTCTGTTACCTGAAAGAGTTTTAAAGTATTCATAGTGTTTTTCTGTTTGTTTTCTTTTCTCTCCCCCCCCCCCCACTAAAAGGTCCGTCACCCAGTCATCTGTGTCAACAATCATGTCTTCTGTTCCATTTGTATTGAAGTGTGGCTGAAGAACAATAATCAGTGTCCAGCTTGCAGGATTCCCATTACGCCTGAAAATCCTTGCAAGGAAATTATAGGTAAGGACAACTTCAGGCTTTGAAATAACTTTCTGGTATTTACTGATGGAGGAGATTCTTTTGAGTCCAAAGATGTCTGGATATTCTTTCCTCTGTGTTTTTTTACCGGTGTCTAAGGAATATCTGACTTTAACTCTTTCTGGAAGCATACATAATAGCTACAAGGTAAAACTTCTGAAGATGATGTGTGTATTAATGGCTAGATTATTCAAAGGCAGCAAGCACCCTGCGGCTCTAATGATTGTTTTTTAAATCTTGGTTGGATGGTGCCTTTAACTGGAAAAAATGCATCTCGCTTGAAGTACTCTACCTATGCATTGCAACCTGTTGACCTAAGAGAATAGCATTTAGCTGAGAAATAGTGTACTTAAATCCAGAATCTTGAATGAGTATGTGGTCTTTTTTCTTTTTTTTTTGTTTGTTTGTTTTGTTTTGTTCATCATTTCCTCTCTTTTGCTTTATTTTTAAGAAAATGTCTCTTGGCACAGAAGTCAGTCAAAGCTACAACACTTGAATGAGGAYCTGAACTTCCCCAGAGCTAGGAAATACTGTGATCTTTATTTGACATAAAATGTCAGCTCTGCTATTTGATTCTGAGAGAAAAATATATCTTAACAATCCCACTTTAGAAACTTACACTATCTTGTACTGTGCTTGATTTCCCCCMCCACCACCACCACCACCCTTAGCTCTGTTTTAATAGTATGGTCTTAAATAAGTTAGGATTCTGTCAAGGAAAATACAAACTTGAAAAATTCAAAAGTTGTCCTCCTGCTGTGAGGCAGGATTTTGACTTCTAAACATCACTAATAGGTACTCCTGTTTAACCTGTTCTGAAAATGAAAGGACTTTAAACCTCCCATGGTAGTAGATTGGTCCCATATTAGCTGTATTTGGAGTTGATAATATGAAAAATGCTATAAGGTGGATTACTAGTATTGAATTGACTGAAAAAGAAACAATATTAGTGTTTCTTTCATCCTGTGTTGCTTTAGGAGGAACAAGTGAAAGTGATCCTATATTTAGTCCAACAGTCAGAAAACACCTACGTAAAACAAGGCTTGAATTGCTTCACAAAGAATATGAGGTAAGGACATGGGGAGTGTTGTGACTTTCCAGATGAACTGCAACTGTTAAATTACTGCATACAACTGGTCCTTTTGCTTTGAGTCCCGTTGTTTTTGAGTAAAGGTTTATACTGAATCTACATGAAACTCAGCTGCATTAAAATCCCACCTTCTGGCTACGGTTACGAGAGAGCATTTGCTGGTGCTTGAAGTGATCCTGTTGAAGTAATGGTGGTATTCTTTCTATGCTACAGGTAGCCAAGTACAGCCAATTCCATAGTTTTGTGGGAATTCCACCCCCAGTGGTATGGGAGGGTTTTCTTTATGCATACTGGGTGTTGGGGGCTTTTTTTTTGGTCTTTGCTACAAATGCAAGCATTTTCTGAAGTAATTCCATGTTGCTCAGGGAGACTAAATTACTTCTTAAAGAATATTGCCCACTGTAACTATGGCATAGGTTAATTTTTATCATTGTTGCTTTATGGTTTTCTGAAAGTGAGTGAATGCTTGGAAGTTTATGTCCACTCTCCTGCTGGAAAAATACTCTCTTAGGAACAAGGTGAAAAGGTGTTAATAAGGAATATACTTAGTTTGTTTTCTCAGCTGTTGTTTCCTTAGTAGCAGCAGTGTGAAGACATTGCATATTTTGCAAGGAAACCTATCTCAGGGAGGAGAATGAGAGAAGGGAAACGGACACTGTATATATCCTTAACACTGGGGAAGTAAGGGCTGTCTTTTATGACAAGCTTGCCTGTAGCTCAGCTTCTTTCATCCTCTATGAAAGGAGGAGTCAGGAAAAGGAGGTTTCCTGCCTTTGTATTGAATCAACTCCAAAATCACACAGATAGGCAAAGAATAACATAAATCTCTTCAAAAAACTAAATTTAAAATGGTTGTTCTCATGCTGGGGGGGGGGGGACAGGGGGAAGCTTGATTATTCGTGCAAATATGCCTTGGATTTATGTAAATGCCATATATGACCTCCTTTAGTAATCTGACCTTGAGCAACTCAAGTATTTAAGTTGGTGAACAGTGTAGAAGACATGTTTTCAGGATAAATTATTTCTTTTATCCTTTTAACAATAGGCTTTTGAAGGTTTTTGCTTCTCTGTGGCTTCAGACCAGTACAGCTAAGAGCTTTGTTCTTTGCATTTTGAGAGTCTTTCCTAAGATGTTGCTGCTTCTGTGTAGCTGGAGCAGCCTCTTCCAGGCAGTGTTCTGTCCATTTTGAATCTTGAGACTTTCAGCACCTGAACATGTGGTGTTTCAGAATGATACGAGAGAAATGTTCTCAAATAACAGCAAATGAGTCAGCAGAGGACGACCTTAAGAACACTCTTGATACAGGAGATCCTCCCACAGAGTGCCCTAATAATAGATTCATGTTGCTGAATGCTTTGAAGCTTTTGGTCTGCCCGCCAGTTTGTTCAGGGTCCTTTATGTAGTCAAGGGATTCCCTTCACTAAAACCTTCACTATGCTTGAGTGTGCAGGTTGATTAAAATCCTGCCTAGAGCATGATACATAAGCATACTTRGATATATGTGTAAGTGAAGGCATGCATCTGGGCTTGCCAGAGAACCCATGTTTTTAAAGCGCTGTGGGAACTTGCCAGTATTACTTAATTAATCTCACACATTATTTTAATTCCTGTGAATTTCTGACCCCTGTAGGATGAAATAGAATCCCTGCAAAAAGAAGTGGAAGATCTGAGAGGTAAAAATCTCAGTTTACAGACACAGCTGAAATCTCTTTTGGATCCTACGGCATCAGCTTTGTCTTGCCAAAATGAGGAAACTAGCCAGTCAGCAGATGAAGCAAGTACCAGTGGCCCAGAAACCCCAGAGGAATGGAGCAAAAAGCTGAAAGCTGCCAATGATATATATGAAAAAGTGATGGATAATGTGGAAAAGTTAAAGGAGGTAATAAATACATTTCTTCAGCTATCTTGTAGTGTAACTGTTTCGTGTTAGTTAAACGGGAGCGAGAGCTAGCATGATGTCTAGGTACTTCATAGATCCAGAATTCAAAAAATTGAATTCCAGTGACTGTTGGTGTATCATAGAATTTCCATATAGCCTTTGCAAGTGTCAGATATTATTGCTTGTTCTAGTGAGTCTTGTATGTGACTCTTCTTCAACTCCTCTGTCACTGTATGATTGGGTAATTGGATTATAGTAGCACTTGTCACCACTATTGATGACCAGATTTTTCAGGCTTGCAATAATCTATATAATATATCTATTTTACAACATTCAGTGGCCAAACGCCATACAGTTGGCTGAGGCAGATTTTGCACTATTGCCCTCCCTGCTATCCGATATTTTTGGTGCAATTTGCTGAGACAGAGTAACTTGACCCTTTGACCGAAAATAGACAAGCTTCAGCATTTTATGACCAGAAGATCCTTTACTGGAAACCTGTGGGTTTTTTATACATCTTGAATGTAATATAAAAGAAAACCTGATATTGCAGAAGGAGGGGTGCAGGAGATAGTCATGTGAAAATACATCTAATAAAAATATCTTGCAAAATCTACCTGCGGGCACAAGAAGGATCACCTCAAACACTGAAGAGTAGTGAAATTTCAAGATTAATTTGAAAGGCAAGGTGGAAAGAACTGGACTTGCATTTATTCAAAATGCTGCCTTTATTTCTTCTATTAACAATCCTGGGTTGCCTCCTGCAAAACCGAAGTGTTACGTGTTTAGGACTTTTTTTTCCTTTGTAAGCATTAATAGTGTTTGCACTTTTCCTGTGCTACAGGCTCAGAGGTCCACGTTATACTGTTCTACCATTCTGTTGTTGTTAATGGGACTCTACTAGATTTGCCTCTGTGTAGTCTAAAGCAAATTGTGGCCCTGATTGGACTGCGTGATAAACACTAAAAGGAATAAACTGAGTTTCCAAAATTAGCTTTTTCAATASCTTGGCTAGACTCAGACTTCAACTTTACAGGCTGGACACATCTTCTGCCCTCCTAAGAGGATCCCAGGAGCTTCGGAGTCACTTGTAGTTGGCAAAAGGGGATTCGCAGCAAGGAATTCTTGTGCCTAATTTTTTGTGGGTTTTTTTTTTCCCATGAAGTTAAACTGTACTGCCTCTTTTTTTTGTGGTGACTAAGGTTTTTAACTTTTTCCCCAGGGAAGTAAAAAGAATATAGCAGGGACTAAGGGAGGGGTGTGTTTGGGTTTTTTTCAGTATAATTTCAACCTTAGCAAGAAAAGGGTTTTAAGTTTATGGAGTCTCTGAATTTGGTTAAGGGTTAGATACAAATAGAGGTTTAGGTGGGTTTTAGGGACCAAGTCTTAAACTGTGATCCAGGCACTGTCTTCCCATCTGTTCCCTGTTCAATAGCTGCTCAATTCCAGAAGTACCTAAAATCACTTGGCTCTCTTAGACCTTGTTTCACTTCTGAGCATGCAATGACCAACCCCAGTCTGAACAGCAAGACCTCTTTCCTATGTACACCAGAAACCTTCTTATCCCCTGAAGTACCTGACCCAGGAGCTTCCACCACCCATGGCTTCCCAGTGAGACAGGGTCCCTCAGAAAATGCGGTTGCCATCACTTTCTTTTTAAAACGAGACCGAGTCAGGAAATAGCAGCTGCCTTTATCATCTAATGTTCTAGAGCAGAGACTCCCGAAGTAGGTATTAGGACTTTGAGTGGAGTCATAATGAGTGTGGAAGTGGTGATACAAACCCAGGAGTAGAACTACTAGACAAAGTACACTGATTAATAATGTGGTTACATGAGCTCATTAATCTAGATGTTGTGCTGCAAGTGGGGATCCCTTGCAGATTACTGGCTTGGAGGGTAGAGCACTTTGGAAGAAGGGCACCAGAGAGGTTCAGTCCTGCCTTGCCATGTGCAAGGTGGATGCCCTACCTACCAACTCTACGCAAGTCATGCACTTTCCTATTTGATTGTGTGGCTGGGGGAACTGTGTCTCTGGAAAGAGAGAAAGGTCTTGGCCATGTTGTCAAATGGTTTGATGTTCCTTTGGAAGTGAGGTGTCCTGGATTCTTACTCATTGCTTTCAGGATGTTTTTTTAAATACCAAATAATTGACACTCAAGCACCCAAGCCCTGGGCTCACCCTTCCCATTCCTTCTTTACCGTAAGTCTCTATTTACTCTTTCTGCCCCTAGGAATATTGTGGTGTTGGGGGAGGGGGGGTGTGTGTTTATTTTTTTTCTGCTCTATTCCCCCTACCCTCCACTGTCTTAGCCTCACCTGGAGAGGTTGCTGGGGATATTTGTATAAGGATTTAGAGTTTTCTGCCTCTCTTCTTGCACTGTTTGATGCTTCTGAAAAAGTACATTTCACTCCTGAGCCCAGTTGCATAGCTCCTTCTTTGGATCTAACTCTAGATCATACTTTTATTATGCAGTGGAAGCGTCATCTAGTTGAGGCTATGAATTACGAGTCCTGGACTGGTGGTGCTGTTTTCAGCATACAGAGATTGAGCAGACTATGAAGTGCAAAGAATATTTTCTACTTGTTAGGATGGTGGCATTCATTGTTCTGAAACACGGCAGCAGGAAAACTTCTCTGTATAGGAAGTATCTTGTTAACAAGGGTGTCCGCTGAACTGAGAAGAAGGAATTGACCTCAATTCAAGGAGTAAGAAGGGTTGCGAATCAGGAGTCTTTATCACAATGTCCTGGAAGAATATGAAGAAAGACTGCAAATAGCTTGTCGTAATGGATTTACATCCATAGGATAACTATGCTTTAAAAACAACAAGCCAAAAAAACCAAAGTAATCTTTCTCTTCATTTGGAGTGGAGGAAGCTGTTCAACATTAGTTTTGCTGATACCTGCACATTATAATGTTAATGTGCTTAACATATTTAGTCATGTGGAAAAAAAAAAAACATGGAATTGCCATTAGTACATCTCCTTAATGACTTTCTGTACTAACTAACATAGCTGTGTTTATTTCCCTAGATAGGACACTTGCGATGTATTTTGGGAATATAAATAAAAAATGTCTGTTCGCTATTCAGTTTTGCAAGCCATTTCCCATGGTGATTTTTAAGTGGTGTCCCTGTCTGAAGGCTGTTTCCTGCCTTCACATTTCTAGTTCTGTCTCTTTAAAAAGGAGAAACAGCTTGTCCTATAAATATTAGAAGTCATTTCTGTTTTACTGTATACTTATTTTTTTCCTTTTCTTTTCCTTAGGCAAATAAGAAACTGAGCATGGAAAACAATAGCCTTTTAAGAGAGAATTTGCGACTAAAAGCTGAAGTTGATAGTAGATCACCCCAAAAGTATGTGAATATTTTAAAAGCTACCATATTTTATTTATAGACTGTTTAACTGTTGTAGGACTTTAACCTAAAACTGTGGTGGTGTACATGGTGTTGCATATGTGTCTCCAGGTAGACTTTGGAATTTTTGTCCTCATGGACTTGGGTGACAAATGCAACTTACAGAATAGCAGCAAGTCTACAGTGAAGGAATATGACATGACTACAAGTGCTATTCCTTGCATTATCTGGCCAATATTGAAGGACTGGATTTATTAGTTGAATTCTACAGTTAACTTATTTTTGTTACTGGGAAATTTCTAAATCTGATATATAGTCAAATTAGAAGGTCTGTAACCGAGTGCAGAGGTTCTAGTTGTTTGTATTTGTTTTGTTTTTTTCTTCCTTTTGCTGCCTTCAGGGTTTGTTCTGTGGACTTAGGCTCCCTATTCAAGGAAAGTCCCTGATAGCTTTGTGTCTGGGCAAGATATGTAGAATCAAGCTTTTGCAACATGAGAACATCATTCCCAGAACTGACACCTGTGTTTAATACTCTGTCTTAAACAGTTAAAACATCAATGACAATGACCTCAAAAAGCAGGAACTTTGCCATACTGATTACAGCTGTGTGCTAAGGTACCTCTCCTTAGAAGTACTTTGTGAAGCGACATGTTCCTATTTTTAAAGTTGTTTTCCTTTCCTTCATTGGTTTTCTACCTTTTTTCTCTCATTGGTTTAGAACTTAGAAAGCTCAGAGCAGCGTTGGCCGAAGGTTTATACTGTGCTTTTGAGGAAGGGCGTTGACGGGTACCTGTGCAATGTGTGAAGAGAGCTCTCTGGAGTTTGTTCTAGTTCAGAACTCACTTGCTGGAAGATGACATTCATCCTTATAGAGAGCTTGCTTGCTTGTCATTCAGGACCACGGGAAAGAAGATGCATGATCCTTGTGCTGTGCTGTTAAATGCATAAAAGTACATTCTGCCCTGAAGTCCTCTAATAAGGGAGATAGAGCCCTGTTTAAGGTCTTGGCAATGGCAAGGAGCTTTAATGGCATGGAATATCTTTTCCCGTAAGATTCGAGAGTGAGTTGGCAAGGATGGCAAACTTGAAAAGTAAATAGATGTAACTAAATAAATCCTAGAAAAGAAGAGCTAGAAGAGACCAGATCATCTAACTTGATTTTACTTTATTGATGTCAGGTAAACTCCCCAGTGGAGAGAATTTCCATTTCTTCTAGCTTGTGCACACTTTACCATCCTGTTGGTCAGAAAAATTAGATATTGGAGGGGAGTGTGTGTGAAGAACTAGTCTTTGTTGCAGGCTGATTATTTTCCCATCTTTTGCCAGTGTGGCCTAAAACAATAGCCAGTCAGTTTCTTCATTAGAAACACAGATATAGCCAAATGTTACTAGAAATTGGACAGTGTTAAGGTCTGTTTTGCAACACAGATGCCAGCTAGATTGGCCTGTCTGTGTCTCTACTATTAAAGTGGTTGGTTTTGGGTTTTTTGGGGGGTTATTTTTGGTGTGGTGGTTTTTTTTTTTTTTTTTAGTCTCCAGAACAATAGTCACATCCTACCGGCCTGTTGGGAATGATCTTTGGCCCATGCTCACTCTAGAACTGTGCATGAGAGTTGAGCACATGAGTTGAATCAGGCTTAAACTGGGCCAGGAACAGTTCAAACACTTCAGGAGTGTAGACAGTTGCATGTCTGTACCCTGCTTCTGCTATCTTCAGCGTTGGTTTTACTTTGAGCCCAGTGGTGTACTACAAGAATTTAAGTCTATGCAATGAAAAATTTGTCCTGGAAGAAACCCTTCCGCACCTTAAATTTAGCAATTTTGATTCACCCTACCTAATCCCATTCAGTCTTAGTCACGTCTTCTAGACTGAATTTGTCCAATTCTTCTAGATAAGTGTGACTTAAGAGAAAAAGTAAACTTCTGATTTACTTGGGTTTGTTGTACTCTTAGGGCTCTCCCATGTCTATGGTTTTCTGAAGCAATAATGCTTAGAACTGGGTACTAAATTCCAATTAAAGCCTCAGTAGCACTAAATAGAGCAGAAAAACTGTCTTGTGTCTTGCTACAATATCTTACATTGGTATCTTGCAATACCCTTTTTGTTGCTTCCTTTTACCTGGCACTTGTAGCGCAAATGGCCAGTACCAGTTCTGCTAAATAGCTACTTTAAAAGTTACCTTTCTACCTCATTTTGCATTTGTGCTGCTAATGTCCCCTTCCAAAGTGTGGGACTTTACCCATTTATTGGCTTTCTTCAGGTTGATGTTTTGATGCACATGTCAAACTTAAAACAATTCTTTTGAATTTCAGTCACGTCCTTCAGGTGCTAGGAAGTCTCTCCTGTCTTAGTGTTGTTAGCAGATTTTATAAATTAACTTTCACCCTTGTAGTCATTAGTCTGGTCAATATCTAGACCAGACCTAACATCAAGACATTTTTTAAATGTTCTTCCAGTTCTGATAGCAAACTTTGATAATATCTAAAAGGTCTTTCAACTAGCCTTCACACACTGAACAGGGGTTGCAATAGCTGTTTTCTTACCTTGCTTATAAAATCAGAATTGAAGGCATAAGCATCTGAGCCCGACAATGTCGCTATAATTAAACTTTTCTGTGCAGGTACACTGATTTGCCAGTACAGTTGTTTCAGTGTACTTTATTCAGAATTGTGCAGAAGGTAATTTTTGGAAAAAGTTTCTGAATGGCGCTCTAGTGCAATTTAAAATAGCTACTGGATTGGATCTTCGCAATTTAGTGTCACCACCATTGTTTCATTTGTCATATATTTCTTAGCTTCAGATTGTCAGGTGTGGATCCATGCTTAAACAACTGGCTAGATAACTAACTAAAACTTGTATCAAATTATTTTTGAAAGGATTTGTCAGTATTCAGTCCCCTTATCCCAAATGTAGTTCATTTTGTGCATAATGACACTGGAGCTAAATATCACAACCTAAATTATTTTAGTAGGCTTTGCTTTATAGCAAAGGAAACACTGATGGCAGGTGAATGATCCCTTTGTAACACAGACTCTACCTCTGACATTGCAGGAAAAATATAATTAGCCTTCTTCAGTGGTCAATAAAAAACTTTCCTCTTATCATAGTCTTGAGTTGTTTTTTCTTTGTATCCATTAAAACCTGCTGAAAAATGTCATGTATGTCAATAAAATTGACATTGCAGCCATGTCAGGGATTTTTACACAATTTCTTCATTGATGATTCTGATTGATTAGACTTTTTTTTTTTTTCATGAAACATTTTTGAGAATAGACCTTCACCAGAATACCATACCATCATATAGTTGGGACATAGGTCTGAAAAGCAAATAGAGGTAAGTTTCTTGCGCTGATTGTTAACAAAGAGCTGTGTTAGTCTCCCATTTCTCAGGCAAATCAGACTGAGTGTTTGGTGGTTGTTGCTTGCTCTTTGTTTGCTCTTTCTCCTGGGGAATTTTTAGTGACTTCCATTTTCCTGATACAGAACAGGAAAACTTCTAAAACTTAAGTTTTGCAGGATGATAAAGCCGTATTACTTCCAGCTCTACTTAAAATAGAAGACTGTTAGGCCTATTGGCAAGGCACAATGGATCTAAAAGCATTTTTGGCAAAGGGATGTTTGCTTTTTACCTGAAGGAAAATAACTAGCAAGTCCATCTACTCCAGGGTATAGTGTATTTTATGAATGGTTAGATTCAAATTAGCTTGAACCAGACTTCTAGGCTTCCTAGGAGTCTTTTCCCTAAATATTTAATTTCTTCTGCCAGTTAAAATCCCAGTCTGAAAAACTATCTGTAACATGCAGAAAACTGTTGCGTTATCTCTTTTCTCTGGTTTTGTGAGTTGTTTTATTGTTGTCGTTTTGKTTTTTTTTTTTCCCTTTCTCCAGTTTTACTGTTTATCTTGTCTAGGTTTGTGGCTTCAGGTACCTGCACACTGAAATCTAAGGCTGTTGACTTTTTAGGTCATTCTGTACGACATTCAGTTTTTATCTAATTCAAATATTTCCACTCATGCCAGACTATTTAATTCAGACTGCATTTCACTGAGCCTACAAATAGGCTTCTAGTAATCTGTGTCCAGGGTGCAGAGGGTAAGAACGCCGCTATCTTCCTTGATAGAAAACTGGGCTTCTTTCTCACCTCCCCACAAGCTTGCTGTCGCAGAGGAGTGCCCATCTTCAAAGACCAGCTGCAGTATGGCCTTAAAAGTAAATAGGAGAAAATGCTATTTAGTAGCCTTCAAAACAACTTTGAGTTCTTGAGTCATAGCATTAAACCCTGAGGAAGCACCCGCTCCAGGCATGAATATCTAAACCTTAAGCAGGTGGGTAAGGACATTCAGATCTCACTGCCTGGTTTTGTGGGTTTTCCGGTGTTTTTTTGTAGTTATTCTGAAGTCAATCTTTCTGGCTTATGCTATTCACTGACCTCRGGTATCATCTGGCTTTCCTACGTGGAAGACCAGTGCTACTTCACTGAAAGATGTTAAAATGCTTGGAGACGCTTTTCACATTTGTCTGAATACACCCAATTCCCTAAGTGAAAGGAGAAGCTCTTTTCAAAGATTGTACTTTGGCTGTTCTTCTGTTCAAATCCTGCTGCTCTACAGTCATCCAACAAACAGTAAAGCTTAGCCTTACTCATGTGATGTGAAGGAAGTGGATTTCCCTGATGCTCAGGAGAGATTTCATGAGGAAGGCCATGTGTCTTCAGATTGGTTTGTACTCTGTGAACTGTGCGATGGAGGGGATTTACTGCCCGCTATTTGCTTATGTTGAAAATAACTTGTTCTTTTACAAGCTTAGAAAATTAGCTATAGCAAGTGTTTCTACTACTTCCTTCAAGAAGGAGCCGTTGTACACTTCCTTCTGTCAGTCAGCCTGGTCTGCAGAATGGAGAGCAGTAGTAGGCTATACTCAGGACTTTTTCTTCAGTGGAACCAAATTCCATTACTGATTCATTTTTTTTCTGGCTTCAGATCTTAAATAGAGCAACATGCTTGAGGTATATCTCTTGACTTTTCTTTTTTTCTTGCTTGCTAGGAAGAGGCCCCCATCTGACAGTTACTGTTTGTTTTTTCTTCTTAAACATGCCTATGCAAATATGACACCCTTTTAAGACAATTGTATATGATCTGGGATATTGTCAAGATGTTGCTGCAGATCACCTTTCATAGCTGATGTAGAGGATGATTGCAGAACTCGTTCTCATCCAGCTGCATCTGGTACATGMTATCACAGAAGGGCTGTAGAAACTAGTAGGGCAAGCGAAAATGTGTATCTAAATGATGGGACTGGGTTTGGTTGTGCACTCCGGCATTGCCCTGATCTCAAACTGTGACAAGCCCTGACTGAACATTGTCATTTCCCACTTCTCACCCTTTGTTTCCTTTGGGGGATGCATCATGCTCAGGTATCTGAGCTGCAGGGCAGTCCCCAGTCTGGGCCATCAGGTGATTAGAACTGGAGAGTCATCTTCCATGGCATCCTTGCAGCCCCAGTCTTCTGTAAATGGTTATACAGGAAAACTATTTGCTGCAGCTGCTTACTATCCACAAAGAGAAATGTTTGTATGAGGTTGTGTGGTTTGAAACTGAGTTGATATGAGTTAAGGGCTCAACTAGACAGACCTGCTACAGTCAGTGGTCACTGACATGTGAAAATAAAACCCTGAAGCTGAATTTGCAGAACTGATAGATAAGAAGAGAAGAAACAACTGAAGAAATTTGTTCTCTTGTGGGTGAGAGAGTATTAAACTTCCCAAACAGTTTCTAAATGGACATCTTCAGGAGTACTCGAACATAACTGAGGGAGCAGTTGTGGAATAATGTGAAAGARGGTTACTCAGACATTATAGCTATAATGTTAGTTCTTCTTGCTCACTGTAGATGAGAGCTGACTGCAGCTTCCTGATTGGTGTCAAGCTAAAATAATGCTGGGACAAGAAGGACTCTAACTGAGGAAAGGTCCTGAAATATGGGGTTCAAGTGCTCATCTAGACATCCAGTGTCACCTCACACACTATAACGTATCCAGTACACCTGCCTGGGGCTGGCAGCTGTGATACAGGACCTATAGGGGACCTGTATCCTTCCAGACTGATAGCTGGAGGCCAGCAGTTGTGTAAAAGACCTTAGGCCATCTAAAATGTCACTAGGTATCTGTGTTGAAGGATCCAAATCCCACCTGAAATGTCTTTCTATTCACTTTATGAGTGACAACTAGTTTCTCTGGGCTTTCAGTTTTCTATAGAGAGGATGTACTTGAAACAAATGCAGTGAGATACAAATTCATTGTTTAAGTGATACAACTAAAGAACAAGACCCTAACACTGAAAAGACTTTGCCCATGCGTGAGGACATGAAAAGTGCTCCTTACCACATGTATACTGAATACCATAACTTCTACTGAAGAATGTATCAAATTGTTACCAAGCGTGAAATGGTTCAAATACTTCAGGAAAAATAACTTATCTAAAGTGTCAGGCCAAACTTTAATTTATTTTCATGTAACTGTACTGCATTCTATTATTATTATCATCAGACCATAACTTCTTGGCTATGGCACAGCTCACTGTCCATCTGAAGGGAAAAGAAGAGATCTCTTGGGAGAGTGGTTTGGTTTGGGGAGATGGGGAGGGTTCTGGTTTCTTTAACCAAAATATGCATGTCTTTTAAACTGTCTGCTGACCTGCCAGATCAGTCACTAAAACACCTATGTCATACTCTGGTCTGGAGTAATTGGTTTAAGTATGTGCATTGTAATATGGCTGTCTTAAAAATCCATGTCCTTGAAAATTTGGGAAACAAATGCATGCAAGTCTCAAAGCAGGAACAGAAAGCAACTACTGTTCTGGTGCTTAACTGCAGAGGTAACTGTTTGTAGGCAGCATGTCAGATGCTCCATTTCTGAAAACCAAAATTCCCAAGCACATGCCTCTACAACAATTAATATGATGATATTTGGCTTTGAACAACACACTGTATTTTTTTTTTTAACCGGAGGACGCTTGTTATAAAAGTTGCACTTGAGAATACAGTGCTGCTTCCTCATAAGCAAATCTCAGGCTGTCACTAATGCTACTTGCATTAAATAAACATATTACACCGTTCTTCCATTAAAAAGGAATTGCCAGGTATGCATATAAATGTAAACATGTTTAATTTTTGTGTCAAAGTGTCTGTTACAGCAGACCCCAGAAAATCTTGCTTATTTTACATAAGCATTTTTCACCATCTCTTGCTTGGCTATTAAACTAAATTGTATTTTTGCATCATTTTTATGTCCTTTATTAAGCAGTGTAAGGTTTGCTCCTGTAAGGCTGTGTGAACAGGTCTGTTAGAGAAAGGCAAAATAAATACTTTTGAATCACCCTAGGAAGTAGGAAGCGTCTTGCTTGGGCCCTGCTGTGCTACAGTGGCTCCTTCAGTATTTTAAACCAAAATCTGAGAGGGAATAAGCCAAAATGTGTTGTATGTGAGGATGCTTATTTCATTGTAACCCCCTTCATCTGAAAAGATAATTGAAACGTTCCTGAGCTGTCTGTGATTCTGCTTTTATCTAGTTTCATAGGGGAGAGGGAGGAAGTCTTGTGCACCTTTTCTCCCATTTCCCTCTTGCATGCAACGAGAAATGGAGAAACTGCTATAATCAGTTGAGAAAACTTGTTACCCATAGAGTAAGCAAATGAAAAATGGCCTGTCTTCATTTTTATGAAGACAAAGGTAATTGGGTAGAGGTAATACAGAGGCGGGGGGGGGGGTCCTTGCCTCAATAGAGTTCCAGTCCAGCTAGCTTCTTTTAAGGGGAAAAAATCTTACTAAGTGAACATTCCTTTTCTAAATATAAAACCTACTACCTTGCCATTTCGTGTGTACAAAGCAGTGAGTGGCACATACCAAAACTGCGTGGAGCTTAGGCTGATCTGATTTAAAAAGTGGTCTAGTAGCAGTTCTGTGAAAGAACTGACTTAGACTGTTGTGTGAATCTTCCCCACCACTGAACCATCTACACCAAAATCTTCAGTCCTTTAAATATGCAGAAGCAGTTGAACGGTGAAATACGTTAGTAGATTGGGTCACTCGTGCCCAACTTGTTTGGGGCCTGTGATACCCCTTATTCCTTTCCCCGACTGCCCACTTAACTGTATTGCAGTTGTCAGCGTAGAGCAGTTTCCTACTGCTTTGGGCTCAGGAATTGAAGAAAGAAAATACAGTTCGGTTCTTTGCTGGAAATGCATGCATAGATTCATGGATATTTTGCCAGCGTAGTTGCAGGCCACAGGTATACCACCTTCAGACCTCACTGGCCTACGGGTTGCAGTGGGAGCATTTTGCGAAGGGGTGAGGGAATGGAATGGGGAAAATGGAATGGGACTTCCCCGTGACTCTGAAACATGCTGAAGGAGGGACAGACAGACAAAGAAACAGCGTGGAAATTCCAGGCAGTGTTTGTGCTGGAAGAGTGAATATAAACTTGTGCTGTAACATGGAGCTGCAAGATGGCAAGCGGAGGTTAGTGTAAGCCCACATACAGAATTGTTATTTCTTTGTGATGTAAAACCTTATGTGTCAGAGTTGTAGGGTGGCTGCAGGTCCTTCCTTCCTTCGTAATAATACCAGAACTTTAATTGTTTTTTTTCTTTCTGTAAATTGAAAGCCTCGGATGGAGCAGGGAATTCCCTGGGGCCCACCTGTCAGTGGCAGGTTAGAATTAGTCAGGGCATATAGCTGAAACCTTCACCTGCCCTCTGGGGAAGGTCAGTCTTGAAAGCTGGTGGAGGATGAGGGGAGGGCAAGTCTGTATCTTGGCAGTTGAAAATGTGCTCAAGCTGGAAGCCCCACGAACACACAACTTTCACAAACCGCAAGTGGCAGGTTTTTTGTATTGGAGTCAAGGAAGAAATTAGATTGTTCCGGTTGTAAAGCTCAAAAAAACAAGTAGCTCTGAAGTAAGTGGAAGTACCATCCACACGATGGCCGAAGAAAAGCTGTATATCTAACGGGAACATAATTGAAATGGTCTATATAAGTATTTAAACCACCTCAAAGGACTATTGCAATTTCTGAATTTCATATTGGCATTTTGTATTTGACAAGGTGACATTGTGTAAAAAATGTATTGTAAAACACTGCTGTACTGTAGGAAAATGATTGAATGTAAATATTTCARGATGTGGACCACTGTTCAAATGTTATCATAAATCTTTGCCATTGTTTTAGGGGATAATTCTTCATGCATATTTGAGTTGAATTGATAGAACCAGCCCCTGAAAGGGTAATATGCTTGTTACTGCCTTACTACTACTAATAGTTTAATTTTGGCTTTTCAGGTATTCACCTCCACCTGTACATTATATATGATGATTTATTCTTTTTCATAACTAGCAGAGAAAAGTTCTGACTTTTGTTTTCAAATTAACACAATGTTTAATAGCTTTGTTCTGTCTTGAAATTAGCTCGCAAAGCACCACGAGAATGTCTTTTTCCAGCGTAATATTTTCTTTCTTTTTTACTTCTTGCAGGTTTGGTAGGTTTACAGTAGCTGCACTTCAGTCCAGAGTGGAACAAAGTGAACGTGAAATGAACCGTCTAAAAAAGGCACTGGAAAGAAGTGATAAATACATAGAAGAAATGGAGTGTCAGCTTTTACAGCTGAAAAATGCGGGCGAAGGAACCCAGGCAGTGAGTGCTGTTAGTGAGAGAGTGCTTTCCACAGATGCTAAAGGAGCTGAGAGCAGTGAAGATACAACATGTTTGAAAACCCAAGTTGAGGAGAAAAAAGCTTTGACTACCAGTCAAAGTCCTGACAGTCTTGAACAGCTGACAAGTGGTGGAACTTGTTTAAGCTCTTCTAGTCAAGATGGTTCAAATGGCTCAAGTACCCAGTGTGCCCCAAAGAAAGAACTATTTCCAGGATGTCAGGGGGTTCTCCTGGATGAAAATGCTGCAAATATGGATGCCTGCTTAGAAGAGCAGTGGAATAAAATTGAGGAATGTACCCCATATAAGGATGAAGAACTTTATGATCTTCCACCACCGTGCACTCCTTTTCTGTCTCTCAGTCGCCTTCAGTTGAACACTCCTGATGGAAAAGAAAATGCAAGGAAACCATCAACGTTCCTGAGAAAACTGAAGTTTGAAGAGTTTTGTGACACTTCAGATGATTGCAGCAAAGATTCCCCAGAGCACACCACAAGCAGCTGTAATAGCGAAAAGAAGCTAAACTGTTTTACTACAGGAAAATCAGGCTTTTGGGGGACCTGCCCAACAAATTTTGCTGAGAACTTAGATTTTGATGAATCAGAGCAAAATTCAGTAGCTGGTCAGTCAGATGAGACATCAGCAAAATCCAGTGATAAAACAAGTTCTTGCTTACCTAAAAGGTTACATACTCTCTGCTTTTCCGAAATGAATCGCACAAGAACCTCCAGTGAGGCATCTATGGATGCTGCCTACCTCGATAAAATTTCGGAGTTGGACTCAATGATGTCCGAATCAGACAACAGCAAGAGTCCATGCTATAATTTCAAGTCCTCCGATCTTGATAATTCTTCAAAGTCAACAGAGTGCTCTAAGCTTCTGAATGAGACCGAGAAGAAACTGGAAGAGATGAATGAGGAACAGAGTATGAAGTGTCCAGAGACAAGCGATCTAGCAGTTGACAGAGCTGGCTGGAAACCTGCTATGTTTTCCATCCTGTCCCCATCTGAGCTAGATACGAATGACCACTTTCCGCTGTTTACAGGCCAAAACGTAGTGGCTGGTGATATCAAACCTCCAAACTGTTTATTTCAAAGAGACTTTTCCCAGAGTTTACTCTTCAGTAACTCACAAAGGTTGTTTGAAGAACAAAAGTTCGGTTCCTGCTTTTTAAAGATGTCATCTGACCTGCACAATCAGCTTAATCCTCCTTGGGTGTCTTCCTTTATAGCTGAAAGGAAAAATAAAAATGTCGGTCAGTCGACCAAGAGGAAAATTCAAAGCAGCCTTTCCAGTGCTAGTCCGTCAAAAACCACCAAAAACTGACTCTGCTCGGAAATCGAACATGACTCAAAGTCATCAACCTGCAAATGTTTAATATTTACAAGTGAACTTAATTTTTAATGACTTCCATGCAATCTGATCCTGTCTTTTTCGACTATGTGAAAACTGAACATTCCCTTGCCCCTTACAAGCTCTTTCCTAGGGAAGAACCATTCCACATTCTTTTCTTTGGCTGGGCATTTTGTTTACTTGGGGGTTTTGAGTTTTTGGGTGGTTTTTTAAGTTTTCATGATCTTCCAGTTGTGAGCACAGCTAATGGCTCCCTTGAACAGGACAGTTTTAAGTGGTCTTGTCAAATCAGTCATTTATGTAAGAATTTGTTTTAAAGGTTACATTTCCCATTATTAAAGATTACATTTTGTGCATGTAAGGCAGCTACTGGCTGTATATCCTATGGATTCATGAATTTGCTATAAAACAATGTCAGTTTTGCCATAAAACTTGCCTCCCAGAGGAAACGTTGCTGCTTGGACTGTTTCATAGCACTGTACTGTACTGAAACTCTTGTTTTAAGTGGGTGTAAGGTAGCAGCCTCTTTCTTTTCAGGGTTACAGCACTTCAGTTAGAAAACATCTCTTCTTTAACACTGCAAACATGGCTTGTATTTTTTTGAGTTAAGCACAATTTTTAATTTAGTTCCCAAAAAGTATTGTTATTCTAAATGTGTTCAGTATGCCTGTATAGACCATAAAAATGGGTTTGTATGCTAATGACTTGTTTACCTAATGTGCACTGAACATTTTACATTAATACTGTACCATTTTACATTAATACTGCATGCTTTTCTATGTGAATTGAATAAAACATGTTATAAGCACTGTAATCCTTGATGTTGCCTCAAATATTGAATTAGCAAAAAAAGAATGGGGAAACTTTTTTTTTCCCCCATAATTTGGAAAATAGATATCTAAGTTTTGTAAAACATAAATGTGAGCTTATTCACAAAAAAAATCAAATCTCCCTTCCTCCTCCTTGTTAGACGTATTACCATTCTGGTGTCAGCATCGATACAGTTGATGGAAATGGCTTTTGGCCTCTCTGGAGGTGACTCTTCCATAAAGTATTGCATAGGTCAACATAATGTGATGGCCTACTACAGGCAGGAGACCTAATTAAGCAGCAGAGCAAAATTGGTTTCTTTGCATTATTGTGTTTAAGTTTTTTTTTAAGGGCATATTTAATTGCAAGATGCAGGTTTTTCTTTCTGTATAGGCCTCTGATGGCATTTCTTACAAACAGACGTCCTTGCTTCATCAATACCTATGATATGAAAAATCCATATGCTGCCTTTCATCCCTTTGAAAAGAATGATAGCCACTTGGAAAATCTCAATAGACTGGCTCATCTTTTGTAAAGTTAAGTCCTGTAAGCGGTTTGAACAAGAACTACATTTCACATTGTAATGYGTGCATGCATTCGTGCAACTGGTGTGTTCATTCTAAACACCAGGGACTTTTCCTTTTTGAGAAACAGCTTTAGCAAAAAAACATTATTCAAGCCATACATGCAAGGACCCTTTCCTGGTGACAGGCAGGATGGCACTGTGCTTTCCTCTACTGCTTTCAGTATACCACTTTGTCGTGGTTTAACCCCAGCCGGCAACTAAACACCACAGAGCCGCTCGCTCGCTCCCCCAGGGTGGGCTGGGGGAGAGAATTATAAGAATAAAAGTGAGAAAACTCGTGGGTTGAGATAAAGACAGTTTAATAGGGAAAGCAAAAACTGTACGCACAAGCAAAGCAAAACAAGGAATTCATTCCCTACTTCCCATTGGCAGGCAGGTGTTCAGCCATCTCCAGGAAAGCAGGGCTCCATCACACCTAATGGTTACTTGGGAAGACAAACGCCATCACTCCAAACGCCTTCCCCTTCCTTCTTCTTCCCCCAGCTTTATATGCTGAGCATGACGTCATATGGTATGGGATATCCCTTTGGTCAGTTGCGGTCAGCTGTCCCGGCTGTGTCCCCTCCCAGCTCCTTGTGCACCCCCAGCCTCCTCGCTGGTGGGGTGGTGTGAGAAGCAGAAAAAGGCCTTGACTCTGTGTAAGCACTGCTCAGCAATAGCTAAAACATCCCTGTATTATCAACACTGTTTTCAGCACATATCCAAAACATAGCCCCATACTAGCTACTATGAAGAAAATTAACTCTACCCCAGCCAAAACCAGCAGACACCTGAATTTTAATCTTCGCAGAGAAATCTAGTCATTCAATTTCAACATATTTTTCAGAAATTAGGGAGCTGGCAAAACCATCTGGACATAAGCTGCTACTTGACTTGACTAGTTTTACTAGTAAGTCAAAAAATGCTGCCTTGATTTAACTCTTTGGGAGAAGAGGCAAGGACTTCTCAAAATACATCTCTAATACTCTCTTAAAACATCCTTGTATTGCAAAGCAATTGCAAATATGCAGTAAGTAAGTGTTAAGGTTGTCATTTTGTTTCATTGTGGGTTTGGGGGGTGTGCATTTATGGGCTTCATTTTATTCTCCAGTACACTTTTGATACACAAGTAATTTTCAGTGATGGAAACATGCATAGAACTGGTATCGTACCTGAAATCAAACTAGAATAAAGGAAGATGTTGGGGGGGTTTTCATGCTACTTTCTAGTCCTTTGGACAGGAACACCACTCATGGACTTGCTCTTCAATATCCATATTTTGACTTTGCATGTCATGCAACTTGAATGGATAGAAAAGCTGAGCCTAAGGTTAAAAAAAATGCTGAAGATCAAGGTCATGAACTTCATATCTTACTCTCAAGCGTGGACAGAGTGTGAGGCATTTCAGGCCAAGTACTGGCTTTTCACTTGGAATGGTTGTGGGAGCACATACATTGTCACCTACAGCCTCCCAGCTCCGGACTGGTAACTTCCTACATTGTGGCAAGAAAGTTATCGTAGTTATCCATAATTACTTGGTTTCCAAGCTTTCTCGTACCCTCAGACCTCAGCTGCAGATTCAGTGAGCAGATTGTGGTTGTATCCAGTGCTGTAAGTAGGAGCATTTTATGTTTCACAAGTTGTAAAGCTGAAACAGATCTGAATTCTTCTCTCAGTCTTCTTTTGTTTGGCTGGGGTTTGTTTTGGTTTGGTTTTGGTTGTTGTTTTGGGGTTTTGTTTTGGTTTGTTTTTTTAATTGAGTGCCTTTAAAACAACTACCACACTCTAAATTCCGCATTTTATTTGGTTAATGTAGATTGTATTCCTTTTGGCTTAAAGTTTGACAGAGTGATTGGTGCAATATCAACTAAAAAATCTAAGCTATATGTAATGACTAGGGTTTCTTCAGTTATAAATTTGTTGGCCATACATGGGGTTTCACTTCTCCAGGCTGCATGCTGTCAATGCTGTGCTTGCTTAATCTCTTGCTGCACTTACCACGGTCTCTGAATAAAAGGGCCTAAACGAGAGTTCATTGCTGTTAATTTTTTATGATAGTTACCTGGTTATGTAGTAGTGCAGAACTGGAATATACAAGATCTAAAACTTAACTATTACAATTTTGATTAAGACAATAGAYGTTTCAAAGTGATGTAGAGATGAGATCTGTGATGTCTAATGACATTTAATAGCTCATAAAATTTTTACTTCATCTAATAATACTTACTGTACTAAATACAAGGCAACTGCAGGCTGTAACACAGGAGAACGCTCTCCAGGAGTATTGGTAGCACAGGAGAGTGAGATTGCTACCGGCCTCAGTTCATTGCCAGTGAAATCTGTTGGGTTRCACCTAAGAGCAAGAACACCAGGATCAGGTTTTCGCTTTGTTATTGGCGGTTTTACCTACACGCAGTCTGGCGAGTGACCTGCTTCTCCATGATTCCCTGAAGGCCTTGTGAGAGCCCGGTTCTGCTTGCTATTCCTTCCTCAGATGAAAGGCTGCTGGAGCAGCTCTACCTACCAGCACCAGATACTGATTTGGGCCGTGTTTGGTTTTGAATGTGCTCTATTGTGTCTTAAAAATACCTTTAAAAAGGGGGCAAGGGGGACATGCATAACTTGTATACACAATACAACGTGTGCTAACTTGCGTCTCCCTTCTTTCCCCCTTCTTTATTTCACAACTGTTTCCCTCACCAAATAATGCCATTTAAAGGCAGTTTAAACCAACTAAACCTGATCCTAATCCTAATCAGTCTAATCCTGAGCCTTCAATCCACAGCATCAAAGTCCTGCCTCTAACTCCCAGCAGCCATAGGCTTGAAAAACAGTCTTTACACACCTCTTCTGTACTGTGGTTATGGTAAATGTTTCACAAACTGTGAAGTTGACACTCCTTCCTTGCTGCTTTTGGCATAGGACCTTCCCATGTAAATAGACTAAGGCTTCTCCCTTCTCCCCTCCCGGGTTTGGATGAGAGGAAAAGCAGCTCCGAGGTAATGTAGGGGTTCACGGTTCTTCCAAGGATTGCCTACAGTCAGAGGTGATAAGCAATTCCCTCTGGCTACTAATCCAGGCCTGGCCCTTCCTGCGCCTTGGTCCCTTGCAGCAGCCCTGTACCGTTGTGATGAGGCACCGGCTTGTCAGGCCTGGCCTCAAGGGCTGGCCTGTCTGTCCTGTCTTCGTGGCCCAACATCGAGCTATTGCCTCAGCGTCCCTTAGCTCTAACTGGAAAAGCCATCTTCATTAGCTGAAGGATGGAGGGAGAAGCACAGCTGGCATAGGGGAAAGCCTGTGTGTGCTTTGGCAGCTGTGAATGTAGTGGGGGATAGCAGGGGAGGATGAGACTGGGCTGAAAAACAAATGAAGTTTAGTATTCCTGATTTTTTTCAGCTTTTCTCGGCAGGTGTGTCTCCTCTCTAGTGCTCTTAACAAGCTGTGTGGGTGCTGTCTGCTGTTTTTCAGAGAAGCCAGATGGACAATGTCAGAATCCATCGGGCGGCTACTGCTCGCACCTCATAAACCAGGTCATCGGGTGCTGGCTTCAAGCCGGCACAATGTGCCGGGGAAACCCGGGGACCGGGCATGGGTGAGAGAGGTCCCTGTCCCTTTCCCGGGTCACTCTCCCCCGAAGCACGTCTGAGGGCCGGGGTCTCGGCAGGAGCAGCGGGGACCGACCGCAGGGCTGGGTGGCTGCGGCTCCGCGGCGGCTTCGCGGCGATCCGGACCCCACTGAAAACGGTGTCAGTGATGTTTTTACCCCGGCCAGCTTAAAGCTGTCTCCAAATTTTGGGGAGAGAAGGGTTGGCGCTGGCTCCTAGCCGCTGGCAGGACGGCGGCGCGGAGTCTTTGTCCCCTGCCCGGAGGGTGGCGAGGGGGTGCGCCTGCCACCGCCACCTCCCGCCCGGGGCTCGTCGGCACCCGCCTCCGCCTGCTCGGCTCGGATTAAGTTAATGAACCGGCCCGGGCACCACCGCCGGCCCGCCCGACCCCAGCTACGAAAAAAAGGCCGGGGGAGGCCGAGGTTTCTCGGTCGGCCGCAGACCCGCTCCTCCCGCCGGCGCTGCCCTTCCCCGGGCTCCCCCGCCCCACGCAAACCCCCCTCGCGGGTGTTTTTTTCCCCCTTCACTGTTAACAAAACCTGGCGATTAAGACGCGAAACTAACAAAGAGTTTTTCTTCCACCTTAACCTTGCACACAATCCTTTAACAAATTAATTAATCCTAATGAATTAACACTTCATTTATTTAAACGCGCTACAGTTCATGAATTAAATTTTCATGCAGTGATTAAAGGCTGTTAAAATATGCATGATTTCGTTAAAATTTTATAATAAATCAGGGCAATGTGTTACATGACAAGGCAACTACTTCCCAGCCCCTCGGAAGGTGCTTTGATTCGCGCGGGGGGGTCGGGGGGCAGCCGAGCGCTCCGCTCCCGGTTTTGGCAGCCGAGTGCATCCCGGAGCGCGGTGAGACTCGGCTGTCGACCCACCCCCTGCCCCCTCCGAGCCGCTCTCCGGGTCTTTCGGAGGGGCGGAAGGCAGCGTTTTTCGGCTACCCCATCGAAATGTGGCGTCCTGGGAGCGCGAGCGATCGTGGGCGCGGGTGAAAGCCAGCAACCGGTTTGCCCACGGACCCGGTGTGGAAAGCGAGCATGGTCTGGGAGGTGTTTTGCTGGAGGGGCTTCTCGGTGCGCTTTGTAATTCCTCCACAACACTTAAAAGAAAGAGCGAGAAACTTTACTGGCAACAGGACCTGCAGTATTTTCCACCGGACCTCTGCCTGGCTCCTCCGGTCTCCTTACTTTCCCGAAAGGGGACGTTGTGAACTACCTTGGGGCTTAAATCACCATCAAGCGTTTCAATTTTTAATATGACAACATTCCACACTTTGGCTGCAAAAGCGATTATTGCGGCTTGTACATCAGTAATTAGCAGGTCTTTGCTGATGTAAAGAAAGTCCTCATTAGGACATGGAAATACTTTTTGTGCATTTACTCAAAGGGTTGGTTGTTTTGGTTTTTTTTTTTTTTTTCTTCTTCTGAAGGTTGATTTTTATCATCTAAAAGGAAAATAGCTTTTACACTAAATGGGATATTGACTTTCCGTGAACTTCACCAAATAACACATGTACTGTAGGTTTTCTCTCAGTGCTTTCACTGACACTCATGGTAGGACAAATACCGCGACTAAAAAATGTAAAGCTAACGTTTGGTGAAATAAAAATATCCAGAAGGTTTAGAGTGAGTGGTTCTATAAGCTCCACATTAACTTTTTTTCTTAAGTCGGGATACATAACAAACTATGATCAGACGTTAATACTTAATATCCCAAGCTTTAGTATATTCATCTTTGGGGAATCCTAAAAAGAGAAGTCAAATACAATGGGTTACAGTAATTAATTTAGAAATCGTTTCACTGTGGGAATAAGGGGATACTTTATTACTTTCTCGAGATAGGCAGTTCAGTCAATTAAGGAAGTCTTCCTCTTTCTTGCATTTGAAGCTGGAGAAAACTACGGGAGACAAGTAAATGCGTTATATATATATATGCCTCCCTCGCTTTATTGAGCATCTTGGGCCATAAAAGTAGGGCTACAGCATGGTCGTATCTCCAATGAACTCGCCCCTCAAAGCCTGCGAGTGTATTGCCATCAGTATTCATGAGGCTGGACGTACCCACGAGGAACAGAAATAACAGCGAACATTAAGATAAAATCTATTACCAGGCCCATGCGATGCTAAGCCTGGCTCAAGCCGTCTTCCCGGGGCGCCGGCTGTGTGTGGTGGGGAGGGGGGGCGCCGCCGGGGGCTGGTGATAAGGGGGGCTGGTCCCCGGCGAGCCCTGGGGACCCCCCCGGGCAGCAGCSCCCGCGCTCAGGGGGGCAGGGGGAGCAGAGGGGTCCGCGGCGCGGAGACCGGCTGCAGCCCCGCAGCGGGCGTTACGGTCGGGGCAGCATCAGGAGGGGCTGTAATTTTAAGCGTTGCTTTAAAGATTAGAGCTTCCCCTCTTCCAAAAAAAAAAAAAAAAAAAAAAAAAAAGTGTCCCAAGGACTGCGAAGGAAAGTTTTTCCTCTCGGGCTTGATAAGCGACAGACCAAACGGTGCCTGAAAAAAATCCTCTCCTCCCCGTGGCCTCTATTATCTCCTCTTCGCACCTCTGAAAGATCAGAGGGAAAAGTTGGYTGCGGCTTCCTACCACAGCTTCTGCCTCCGGGGGCAGCAGGAGGGACCAGGCGGGAGCCGCCAGCAGCCCGACGCCTCCCCGGGGTCCGGAGGCTGTTCCCCACCCCCCCGCACGCAGTCACCCCTGGCCCTCGGGCTGCCGCGGTGATCGCGCCCCGAGCGATTTTAATGAAGGAGCGAGGAGCACCTAGCAGGGGGTGTATCTCCAGCCGGGAGGGACTACTTCATCCCCTATTTGCCGAACCGAGGAGAATCCAGCAGGATGCACATCGCAAGCTGCAGAGACAACGGGCCCATTCCCACCCCTCCCTCCAGAAGACACCGGGGAGGTGGAACAGAAGACCCTTAGAACATCTGGAGGTCCTCGCTTTCTCAGCCTACGGCTGGCGCTCGGGGCGGAGGTGGCAGAATGGCTGAATTTTGTGCCTTTCCGGCCAAAAAAATAAGCACGTGAACAGAAGGGGTCGTTTTAAAAGTATTGGAGGGGTTTGATGTTCCTCCGGCCAAGGCGAAGGTCTCGCCCACCGGCGCCTGCCCGAGCCGCCTGTCCCCGCTGCCGCTGGAGCGGCGGGGCCGGGGCTGCCTCGCTGCCCGTGCTGCTGCGGCGGGCAGGGCCGGGGCCCGGGCTGCCGGCACTCGTGTAGACGCGCCCCAGCCCCTGCCAGCCCAGAGGTTAGAGACCCCGGCCGCAGAGGCAAAGCAAGCTCGGTGGCATGCGGGGAGGAAGGCAGGTCATCGCTTAGCCTAGAAACCCACCCCCGCGGCGGCCTTTGTGGCCGCTTGCACAATTTTCCCTTGCTCTGAGCGTTTCCCTTAGGGAAACCTGATGAACTTGGCCTGATAGCGTCCTGGCGAGCCGGGGCCGCGCAGAGACACGCGGACAAACACCCACGCATCCCAGGCGGAGCAGCATCCCACGCCTTCCTCCACTGGGCGAGCAAGTGAGCCCGGCTTTCCTCCTCCCTCCCCCGCCGGGATCAGCCAAGGAGCCCCGCGGTGCGTGCCGCTGGCTGGCTTGTCGCCGCTGGTGGGAAAAGGCAGGCTGCTCGGGCCTTTCTCCTGGAGCTGGTCGCTTCTCAGCGACTTGGCGAAAAGCGGTGGTGTCTCCCACTTTCCTCTTCCTCTCCACGCCTTCCCCAGGAGGCTTTCTGTTTACAAGGCATGGTAGCTAAAATAAGTCATATAGCTTTTAAAAAAAAAAGRAAAGAAAGAAATCCACATAAAGTATGATTTCGCTACTCTGATGCAATGATTTCGATAAATAAGGAGAGCCCAACCCCGCTTCAGACCAGTGTCTTTCAGTTTCAAGTTCATCCCTCTCAGAGGCGAAGTTACGTTCAGCCACCCCAGGGCACGCGGTAAGGGATGGAGACCGGGCTCCCCTTCGCACAAGTAATTGGCAGTCGTTCCCTCCTTCCTCCCGGACTGGATGGGGAGCTGGGGAAGGGCTTATGAAGACAAATGTGGACTTTACCTGGGGTTGTGGTGTGTGCTATGTGTGTGTGCCTGCGTGCCCTTTCGGCTGTGTTTATGCGCATAAATAAGAGGCGTTCAGGAGAAACAGAGCAATTCCGATGCACTCCGAGGCTGTCACATGCCTGATCCAAACACCCCGCTGCCTCTCCCCGCTGCCTGCCTGCCCGCCTGCCTGCAGTCCTGCTGAAACAAACCCGGCAGCATCTGCTCGGTCACCGAGGGACGGCTCCGGCGTGCCCCAGGGGACAGGATTCACCGGGGGCCGTTCCCTAGGGATTCACACTAATCCCACAGACACGTTAGCAGATTCACTCCTTCGAGAGTTTTGCCTCCAACTTCATAAGCAGCTAAAAGAAAAAAAAATCTGTTCTAAAACGGGACGGTAACCCCGAATCACTCATAAAAACAACCGTGTGCTATTAACCCTAATGTCACCCCTTCACCGCTTCATTCAAATGCAAGAGTATTCAAAGAATAAACCACAGAAAAGAGAGAGAAAGAAGAGAGAAGAGTAAGACAGACAGAAAGACGAAAGACGAAAGAAAGAAAGAAATAGGAAAGAAAGAAAGGAGGAGTGAAAGAAAAAGAAAGAATCATTTCTCCAGACTACTTTTCTTTTTTTTTTCCAGGTTGTATAAGATGGAATCTACTCGTCTCTTGCATGAAAAGTACCTGGGTAGCAAGAGAAAGAGAGAAAGAGGGGGAAAGGAGAGAAAGGACAGAAAGAGAGAGAAAGAAAAAGAAAGACAGAAAGACAGGAAAGACAGAAGGGGGAGAGAGAGAGAAGAGAGAAAGAGAAAGAAAGAAAGAAACAAAGAAAGAAAGGAAGGAAGGAAGGAAGGAAGGAAGGAAGGAAGGAAGAAAGAGAGAGAAAGAGAAAGAAAGAAGAAAGAAAGAGAAAGAGAGAAAGAGAGAAAGAGAGAAAGAGAGAAAGAAAGAAAGAGAGAAAGAAAGAAAGGGAGAAAGAAAAGAAAGAGAGAAAGAAAGAAAGGGAGAAAGAAAAGAAAGAAAGAAAGAAAGAAAGAAAGAAAGAAAGAAAGAAAGAAAGAAAGAAAGAAAAAAAAAGAAATTCTTTATGTGATTGTTTTCTGCATCAGACCACGCCAGTGAAACTTGGGTTTTCCCACGGAGAAGGAGCGAGGGCTGGTTGGGAAGCCGGAGGAAATGCACAATGTCATCCCAGCGGCGCTTCCCGTGCGGAAAGCACACGCTCCTCGTGGGCGAGGCGGCTGTCACCAGCGGTGCCTGACACAATAATATTTGCAACAAAACTACACGGGATGGGGGGTGGGGGGATGAAATTACATGGAAATCAGTAGCCTCTGAGTGCTTCAAACGAATGTCTGCCACCGTGGTTCTTCTCAAGGAGCCGATGTATAGTTCTCGGAAGTAGCGGGGTGCGGCTGGAGGACGCCCCTTTCCGCGGTGAGGGTCCTCAGCGCGGACTCGCCTCTCCCCTCGGCTGCGGCAGGGGCAACGCACCTTTGTGTTTCGGTGCCGAGGGCCGGGCCGGTTCCCACCGCCGCCCCGAGGGCCGGGAAGGGGCGCCCGCCCGCACCCCGCCCGGCCCCGCCCCGGGCGCCCGCCGCCTCCGCGCCCCGCCGCCCATCCCCGCCCCGTCGGGGCGCCCCGGGCCGCGCTGGCGGCCGCGCAGCGCGCACGTGTGGCAGCCACAGGTGCCGCAGCCGCCCGGTGCTCGGCGTCGCTCGCTATAAGAGCGGCCCCGCCGTCGCCGCCCCGGCGAGACGGGCGAGGGCTGCGGGAGATGCAACAAGGCGCGGGGAGGCAGGGACCGGGGGCGGCGGGAGGAAAAGGAGGAGGAGGAGGAGGAGGAGGAGAAAAAGGAGGAGGAGGAGGAGGAGGAGGAGGAGGAGGAAGGGGGGGAGACAGCTGATGCCTGTCAAAGCCGGAGCCGCCGCGCTCTCGCGAGAGCCCGCCCGGCGGTAGCCACGGGATGCGGGGCTCAGGTGCGGGCAGAGCGCAGCGCAGCGCGCCCGGCGCCGGGCAGCGGCAGGCAGCGGAGTGAGACGGCGGGGGCCGGAGGGAGCCTCGCCGCCCGCTCACCCACCCACCCCAGCCCCGGCCACCGCGGCAGCTGCGGCGGCGGGGGCAGGGTCCGCTGCGACACCGCCGCCACCGGCTCCGCCACCGGCCGCCGTCCGCGGCTTCCCCCGGCGGGAGGAGAGCGCCCGGAGAGCACTTTTCCCCCGACTTTAGGAGTGTTTGTGGATTTACATGCCAAGCCTTCAAGATGATGTCCATGAACAGCAAACAGCCGCATTTTGCCATGCATCCCACCCTACCTGAGCACAAATACCCCTCTCTACACTCCAGCTCAGAAGCAATAAGAAGAGCATGTCTACCAACTCCACCGGTAAGGGACAGGCAGCTGCAGCTCTCTTCTTTCTATCTTTCTTTCTTTTCTTTCTTTCTTTCTTTCTCTCTCTCTCTTACACACACACGCACACTCTTTCTTTCTCTCTCTCTCTCCCTCTTTTCTGTATACTGCATGTATGTGTATGTGCATTAATAAAAAAACCGCTGCGAGGCACATTTTGACAAGCGGCGCTTAATGTTTTTTTCATGTCTTCCTCTGCAATCATCTGAGCGCCTGTGATCTTTTTTGAAAGCGGTGTTCACACGAGTCTCCGACTTCATCCACTTTCTGTATTAATTTTTATGACTCGGCCTCTGAAAAGGAATGCGCTTTATGTGCTCTTGTGTTTGACACAATTCCCCAGCTGAGAGTTACAGATCCATTTCTTCTTCTCCTCCTCTCCTCCTTTCTCTTCTTCTTTCTTTCCTTTTTTTTTTTTTTTTTTTTTTTTAATTTATTTGTTCCCTTCACACTCCCGTCCTCTCTTTTTCGGATTCCCCCCCGGCTGCCTGCTCTTTCTACTCTTCGCTTCTTCTTTTCCTCTTTTGCTCCCCCTCCTCACTTTCCCCCCTATTATTCTACCCCATCCCCTATTTCCCCTCACTTCCCCCTGCTGTCTCCTGCTATACCCCGCTTCCCCCATTCACTTGGCTCTCCCCCACCCCGTACCCCTTTACACGCGCATACTGCTGCCGGCTCCCCCCGGCACCGTCACCCCAACTTTGCCCACCTCTCTCTCCCCTCCCGGGCTCCCCTCCCTGGACTTTCCCCCTCCTTCCCCACCGCACACCCCGTCCTCCCGCAACCCCACACCTCCCTTCCCTCTCCTCGCGTTGCCCCACTCTCTGCCCCCCTCCCCGGCGCCCCCCTGCCCTCCTCTCCCCGCACCCCGCTCTGTTTTGTGTCCCTTGCAGCTGCAGAGCAATATCTTCGCCAGCCTGGATGAGACCCTGCTGGCGCGGGCCGAGGCTCTGGCCGCCGTCGACATCGCCGTCTCGCAGGGCAAGAGCCACCCGTTCAAGCCGGACGCCACCTACCACACCATGAACAGCGTGCCCTGCACCTCCACCTCCACCGTGCCCCTGGCGCACCACCACCACCACCACCACCACCACCACCAGGCGCTGGAGCCCGGCGACCTCCTCGACCACATCACCTCCCCCTCCCTGGCGCTCATGCCCGGCGGAGGCGGCGGCGGCGGCGGCGGCGGCGGCCACGACGGGGCGGGCGGCGGCGGCGGCGGCGGAGAAGACAGCGGCCTCATCTCCACCTCGGCCCACCCGCACTCGCACATGCACGGCCTGGGCCACCTCTCGCACCCGGCCGCCATGAACATGCCGTCGGGGCTGCCGCACCCGGGGCTGGTGGCCGCGCACCACGGGGCCGCGGGGCAGGTGGCCTCGGCGGCGGCGGTGGTGGGGGCGGCCGGCTTGGCCTCCATCTGCGACTCGGACACGGACCCGCGGGAGCTGGAGGCCTTCGCCGAGCGCTTCAAGCAGCGCCGCATCAAGCTGGGGGTGACCCAGGCCGACGTGGGCTCGGCGTTGGCCAACCTGAAGATCCCGGGGGTGGGCTCCCTCAGCCAGAGCACCATCTGCCGCTTCGAGTCCCTCACCCTCTCCCACAACAACATGATCGCCCTCAAACCCATCCTGCAGGCCTGGCTGGAGGAGGCCGAGGGCGCCCAGCGGGAAAAAATGAACAAGCCCGAGCTCTTCAACGGGGGCGAGAAGAAGCGCAAGCGGACTTCCATCGCCGCCCCAGAGAAGCGCTCGCTGGAGGCTTACTTCGCCGTCCAGCCCCGGCCCTCCTCCGAGAAGATCGCCGCCATAGCCGAGAAATTGGACCTCAAAAAGAACGTGGTGCGGGTTTGGTTTTGCAACCAGAGACAGAAGCAGAAACGGATGAAATTTTCCGCCACCTACTAGGGGCGGGCGGGAGGGGCGGCCCTGCCACCGGGGGCACCGGGGGGGGCCGGGCCGCGGCCGCGGGGGGCGCCCACCCACCGCCGCCGTCGTCGCCCGAGACGCCGTGGGAAGCTCCTGGGGACCAAGGGACGATGTAGAAATTAAACGCGAACTGCCCGGTGAGCGGGGGGGTACGCTATCAATTATTAAAACAAAAAGACACCGGGACACCAACGAGAAGAAGGAGGAGAGAGGAGGTAAAAACGCTCTAGAAACCCGTGGGGGTCACTTCTGCGGCCCCATCCTCCCTCCGTCCCCCCCCACACCCCCCGACAGAAAGCGAGAGAAAGAGCAACTTAAAGCGTAAACACACACAAACACACACCAATAAATACCGTGACAGCAACAACCACAAACCGAGAAACCTAAGTCACAACTTTCCGAAGGAAAACAAAACCGACCAACAAACCCGGAAGGCGAAACTGTCGGTGATGATGCTACGTTTGGTTTGGGTCTCTTTTTATTACTTTCTGGTTTTCTTTCTTTTTCCCTGGCTTGGTAATGAATGAGGACGGCGGTGGTTTGGTGTGGGGGGTCTTTTTCTTTGGTTGGCTTGGTTTTGGCGTTTGGTTTTTTTTTTTGTTTGTTTTATTTTGGGTTTTGGTTTTTTTTGTTGTTTTTCCCTTGAATGCGGTTTTTCGCGAGGCTTTGGCGTTGGGTCTTGTCTGTGCCGGGGGAGCGGTGCGAGCGGGGCCGGGGCCGGGGCCGGGGCCGGGGCCGGCGGCCGCAGCCCTGCGCGGCAGCCGGGCCTCCCGAGGCTCGGGATCGGTCCCTTTCCTCTCCGCTGTTGCCTCAATAATCCTAGCTAGCTCAAGGAAAACAAACAAAAAAAGTTACTCCACAGCCCCTTTGTTTCTCTTCCCCCGCCTGTCTGGTTTGCGTTTCCATCTATGTCTAAAGACCGGTCCCTGTCTCTGCAGAGATGTGTCTGGAGATAGATGCCAAACCTGCCTGCGCAGGGATGCTCTCCGAAAGAATATGTTCAGATTCATTAAGGCTCGTGGTTAACTATGTCCTCTCCCGTCCCTCCTCCCCGCTTCCCACTCCATGCCCCCCCCCCCCCCCCCCCCCCCCGGCATCCCTACCAAATCTGCTGGATTTAGGCTGGCGAAGGGCTGCGGTGGGAAAAAGGTCCTGCCTTGGTTTCCTCCGAGGGCTAGGGGTTACTGCACCCAGCAGGCAAAAGAAATCACCAGCGCAGGGTTTGAAACGACATTTGTTTCTGAGGGGTCTGCATGTTGGGAACAAACACGCAAAAAACCCCTTTTGGGCTTAGAAGTCGTTTATTGTAAATACTAAACGTTAGGTAGAGGATGGCTTTTGGGGGGTGTGTGGAGGGGTTCAATTTGCACTATCACAGTCTCCCGGATTGGAAGCGATGATGTTATTCCGTAGTAACAATGCTGGTACTATTAATAATAATCAAGGTGCATTATATGTTTCGCGGATTGGAAAAAAAAAAAAAAAAAAATTATCAGAGCTCGTTAGGTAAAACCGCCAGCTACGTGCAGAAGCCATTGCTGGCTCTGGTTGTAACCCAACGACTGTCAAGTCTTTCAAGTAACATGGAATTTCGCAAAAGAAAATACCCTCCCGTTTAAATCAAAACAAACAATAGACTGAAATTATGCATGACCTAANTCAAGTCTTTCAAGTAACATGGAATTTCGCAAAAAAAAATACCCTCCCGTATAAAAAAAAAAAAAAAAAAAAAAAAAAAAAAAAAAAAAAAAAAAAAAAAAAAAAAAAAAAAAAAAAGAAAAGACAAAAAAGGCATAGAAAGATCCGTGATAAAGTCTCGATATTATTTATTTATTTATTTAACTATTTATTTTATTATTATTATTGCTATTATTATTAATATTATTATTATTTTATGTATCATTGTTTGCAGCGCAAACATTCTATGCATTTTGAAACTGAGCACTAAATAGACTAGCTTCTGGTAGAATCTTTTGTGGATGGTGTAATTTCACAGTTTAACTGCCTGTTTCCACCGAAAACACAAACATTCTTGTCACGTTCTTGTATTTAGATTTAAAAGAGGGAAAAAAAAAAAAGAAAAAAAAGGAAAAAAAAAAAAGAGAAGAAAGACAATTGTAAATATTTTCTTTAATGCACAAAAAAAAGAAGGTTACAAACTGCAACCACGTGTGGATCCTGAAATGTCTCACTGAATAATCTACCTGTCCATGTATGTTTGCTGAGCTTTCTCCTTGGTTGTGTCTTTACTCTATTACTTTTATTTCTATCAGAAATATTTCTGTATGCCAAAATACAACAGGGAGATGCGTCCCAGCATACTTACAAATAAAGCAAACGTGAAAACAGAATAGTTATTATTATTGGGTGCATTTAAAAAAAGAAAAAAATATTTCCGAGACACGGCTGGTAAATTCAAGGTATGGCCGTTAGACGATAAGACTAATTCTACCAAAAAGAAAATAATGAGAGATGTATTTTTCTGCTAAATCCAGAAATCATTACTTTGAGATAGCTCTTATGTGAAAATCGGTGCTCTGAATAAAATTAACTATATATTAGCTGCGTGTGTTTCTTGAAGTTTATTCTATAACTGCAGAATATAAATCAAAGTAAAATTTTAAGAAGGACTTCTGAAGTATTTCTTTTCAGTTTGCTGGAAAGAATTATGCACCTACAAAAATATGTATAAAGAAGAAAAGCTTGGGTGGTTTCAGGTTTATATGTTGTTCTGACTGGCCTAATTGCACTTAATTATGTAACAAGATACTTTATTTTTATTTTGGGTTAATAAATATGAAAATCCTAAACTGATCTCTCCTTATGTTGTAAATGCAATTGTTCATTAGGAACGTATAGGATGCCACCTACTGCTTCAAGTGATCAAAGAACCTCTTTCTATTTTCTGATGACCTGTGACTAGATCAGATGCCAAATGTAAAAAGTTACTTAATAGCTGGGATTATTCCTTCTGTAGACATATTTTAGCCAAATCTTTTTAATTTCGCCGGTAAATCTGTGAATCAAGACACGTGATGTTCAGAAAAGAATAATACGTTCAAAAAGCTGTGATTTTAAACAACTGTTGATGTTAACAAATAAGCACTAAAGGTATTTTTAAAAAACCATAGATCTCGTCCACCGGAAATTGACTTGTTTCTGTTGTTATTAACTTGAAATGTCATCAGAATTTTTAATAAATGCATTTGTAAAAATATTATTTTATAGAAAAGTATTACCGGATATCATTTTTGGAGAGTCAGGAATGAACAAATAAAAATAATTACAAATGTTGGGTTTTTCTTYATCTGCCCCAAACGATTGAAATGTTACAAGCGATACCACATTTGTATTATACAGTAATGACCGATGTATGTATTGAAAAGTTAAAGAGTTTGTTTTGTAATAAGTACAATCCTTATCGAGTACAAAGAAAAAATAATATGTTAATAAAACAGATCGTGAAAATAAAAGCTTTGCAGAGTTTCCTATTTTTCATGGTAGGAAACTGTGCAAAACCGGAATGTCCTGCTTTCCGTCGGATGAATCTGAATAGTTCATAAACCCACTAAATAGTCATGAGGCCTTTTTAATAAGTGCCTCGCTAAAAATATCGAAAGAAAGAAAGAAAGAAAGAAAGAAAAAAAAGAAAGAAAGAAAGAAAGAAAAAGAAAGAAGGAAGGAAGGAAGGAAGGAAAAGTGCTTATATTGGTGTTCATAAGGTCTAACCTAAGGACTGTTAAAACTTTTGCATCCGAGAAAAAAAGCAAAGGAGAAAAGACGAAGAGGGAGAACATACATTCGCATTTATTCCCCAAAAGTATGCAATCGCCTGCGTACAGAAGTGCAATTTGTGACCAAAAAATATAAATTACCACCACCACCACCACCTTGTGATAGGGGCCGAGGTCGCTGCCGGGTGGCGGCCGCCACCTCTGATGGCTCCTGAACTTCAGCCAGTTCAGCATCCGTGACCCTTGCCGGGGACACCTCGGTACTGCCGTCCCTTGAATGGCCTTATTCTCCACACCTGAGGTATCTCGTCGCTTTCCTGATGTGATTTTCCAGTCCTAAGTCCGCAAGACCCGGGCTGACTCCCGGAATTTCTGCTTAACACTTGCTCTCCGATTGCTTTCAACTTAGATTAGGCCATCATAAGTGAATAACAGACACCCACTGCCACGATCGTATTGATTTTTACTCTCCTGTGATATTAAGACTAATTCGGTCCTGGTTCAACAAGTAAAAAGGCTCCCCAGAAGGGGAATGAAGTGTCCTACAGCACAGATTTTATGGTTTATGTGTCTCCCTCCCCGCCTCCCCGTGTCCCCCCTTTCCTCCGAAGAGAAATAGATTTGTCGAAAGATAATTATTTTAACTCTGACGGACTCCAGCGCATAAAGCTTGATACCGCCGCTGCTGCCCTGTATTATTCTGGCATTTCCCAAACGATTTTAAATCCCTCCAGTTATTTATATCTCGCTTTTCAGCCGGCGCTAATTTTTTTTTTTTTTTTTTTTTTAAGCTTTATTATATTTACCTGCTGATTCCAAAGCGGAGGAAAGCCTAATTGATTTTTAAAAGATCAGCAGCAGAATTCCAATCCGCTTGGGAACTTGTTTCCACCTGCCAGACGAGCGTCTGATTATCGGTAATTATGTTATTTAAGAGTTGATAAAATATCGGAGCCCGCTGCTGCCTGGGCCCCTTCCCCAGCCGGGGCGCGGAGAGGACCCACGCGGGGAGAGCCGCGGCGCGGCGCGGCGGGGCGGCCGCCATCACGTGCGCCGTTGCAAACACAATTACGGAGCCGCCGTTAATAATTCATGGGCTGAGATTTAGAAAATTAATAAAATGAATTATAACAAGAGGCTAATTAAAAACTTTAGTAATTGTTGTCAAGACAGCTTGATGGGAGGCGTGCTGCACGAACACCCCCCCACCCCCCCCGCTTCCCCTCCTTCCCCCTTCCCCTTCCGCTTTTGGAAAGCATTTTTTTTTTCCTCCTCTGCAACCCCTTCGCACCTGAAGGAGGCTCAGTTTGGGAGAAAAGCAGTGGATGAATATATAGGTCAGCTGAATATATAGGTCCCAGAGATGGGACCGAGGTGGTAAAACTGCAAACAAGTCCCTTTGCATGGTGGCAAGGCAGATCGGTAGGCGGGTGGGAGGATGGATGAAATCCAGGGCTCAAAAGTTCATTTAAAATAAGATGTCACATATAAATCTTTGAAGAAGCAGCAGTAGCAGAAAGTGGCGCCTGCACCGGGGGGCCCCAGCCCCGCCGCCGGGCGGACGGGCAGCGGCGGGGGGCAAGCAGGGGCAGGCAGGGGCAGGCAGCGCCTGGGCAGAGGCGCGCACTTTCCGCCTTTGCTTTCTCATCGCCCATAGCAGCGGCAGTCGGTGCGGGGCCCCCACCCGGCCTCCTGCGCGGGGGCTGCCTCCGCGGGGGGCGGAGGGGGTCGCGGGATGCTCACCGCCCCCCCCCCCCCCCCCCCCAGGGGGGTCTCCTTCCTCCTGCTGGTTTAGGATGCAACTTTAAGG
>JAYKAV010003179.1:170000-352813 GCA_035582835.1 Phoebastria nigripes | reverse complement strand
AGCGGCGGCGGCGGCGCTTCAGCACCAGGGAGAGCTCCGGCGGGACCGGGCGCGGGGCGCGGGGCGCGGGGCGCGGGGCGCGGAAGGCTGTCTGGCTGCACAGAAGCCTGTAATATGTTAATAGCCGCGGGGTATGCCTGAGGTACCATCTCAAGCTGCTTCGCACGCCATATGTCAGGCCGTTAGCCACATGGATCTATTAATCAAAGGGGGGAGAGAGGGAAGAGGAGAGAGGCGGGAGCGGGGGAAGGGAGCTTTTAATACCCCACCTTATTTTGCTGTATACTTTCTGCTTTCATTTCTCTCAGATATAAGGACCCTGAGTACCTCGAACACACAGCTGTAATTCTCTTTTGATCTGCTCTTTTATACCCTCGTGTAAGCAGCTCAGGTCAGCCGATAGCGAGATTTGAGGGAGGAGGCAACGGATTTGGTTTTAAAGTGCTGCTCAACTTCTGTGACAAAGGGGATCTCTGTCCGCCCCTTCAGCCTCCTCCGTGCGGAGTGTGCCTCTGAGGGGAAGGCTTTTTCTAGCCAGCCAAGGATCACCTCCCCTACACGCAGCCAGACCTCTGACCGTCCTTACCACTTTTGCATGTGCCCTATTGCAGCACATCATTTCTTCACAGGAGGTTTGTCCCACGGTGACTAAACCCATGAGATCCACGAAAGTACCGGATCCACAAAAGTACTGGTAGCAGGGGAAGAAGTAGTCTGTGTAGGAAAGCAGTGTAAAAGCCCTTGCGTACGTGAATTTTTCATGCAGCCCTCAAAATGGGACCGGCAGGCCCACCCAAACTTCTGCAGTTCAGGCAAATAAAGATGTCCTGATGTACCTAACGCCAAGGCTTAGCTCCTGAGAAGATACATGGGCTCTCGGGTCTGGTTTCTGCTCTTTGCTTGGAAGATGGGGTGTTTCGAGGGACTTTCTCTTCAGGGTTAGCATGAACATGGTCACACAGGCTCCTCCTGGACCTTGTTGGCCAGTCTGTAGGTGACACGTTGGGGCACAGCCTGAGCAATCAACAATCCAGCCTAAGTCCAAGACTGCTGGATTTTTTTTGCTTTTCTTTCATGATGAATGAGGGGGAACATTAAAGAGATTGACCTTTCGCTCAGGCACATGGCACATAAAGTTTTGAAATTTTAGATTATTATAAAGTGCTACAGCGGCTCAGGAAAGTTATTGAGTGGTGGAGGAGGAGGAGGACAGGACCACTTCGGTGTGCCAGGACCCTGCAGCAGGGTCCCCTCGTGGGGAGTGTGCGAGTAGATTGGGTAGATCCCCTCCCCTGATCTCCAGGCCAAGCAGCATGCACATATGTACTGGAAATGGTTGAAAAACACCTGGAGAAAGGGAAGGGACGTGGGCTAGACCAGGGACACGGAACACATGGAGAAGCTCTGCTTTTCATAGGTTTACATAAAAAGCACAAGATCCTCTAGCTGGTTGAAATCCCCTCTGTTGGTACAGTGCATCACAGAGAGGCAAGTTAGAGGAAGAAGCGCTTGAGACCATTTCTGCGATTGCAGACACGGGATAGTAACCCTATTGATTGTGTTGTATGGTACATTGCATAGGTTTTGTTGAAGTCAATCTTTAAGACAGACTTATTTTCTGACCTTCTTTCTCCTTTCGGTGGCTGGAAAAATAATGAGTGCATCTGTGCTTAGATCTAAAGCTGGCACCCGTCTTCTGGAACCTTTGCTTTAATACAGACTACATTTAACCTGCAAAAAAATATGAAAGCCTTTCTAAGCAATACTTTACATCAAGACAGAGGTAAATGCACGAGCTGAGTGTCAGTTGATTCTGCATTTCCACCTAGCTAGGGAAAGGCTCTTATTACCTCTAAATTTTGGTGCACACACCACCCATCATTTTCTTCCTCTATTTAAAAGGTAACCCATATATCTGTCGTTTTAGGTTTCCAAAGACTCGTAACTTAATTCCTTCAGGCTATTCATCAGCACAGTAATTAAACTAGCAAATGGATGTAAATAAAGTGAAATTGGTTTCATGACAGATGAGCCGAAGAGGCCTCTGACATGAAACAAGCCAGGACAATAATTATTTCTGCACCGGGCTATATGAGGAACTCCATCTGGATTTATTAGGTGCTGCAAGTTATTTGCTGGGAGCAGGCAAGACAGGAGGACTCACTTTAATTTGACAGGATTTTTTTTTTCTTTTTGCATCCTAAGTAGGTTACAGAAATATAAATCTGGAATTAACTTTGGCAATGCTCTGAGAAGCCTCTGCCCAATGTAAAAACTCGGCAGTGAAAATACGTAGTAGGAGAAAGGCTCATTAAACAATTTCTTCCAAATGTTAAATAGGAGAAAATCTACGTTAAAATCCTGCTCTCGAGCTATCCCCTATTAAAAAATAATCCAGATCACCGTGGCAGCCAGGGTGTGCTTCTCTTCTCTACAAATATGCATGTGATACAGTGGAGGCGATAGAAAAAAGGCAAATTTGGAGAGCTTGGGAATTCTGAAGAGCTTCTCTCAAAAAAAAAAAAAAAAAAAAATCTCAGCTAAATGGTGTCTGTTAAGATCCCCCTGCTCCCTCTTCTCTGTCAAGGAAAAGTTTACACCTGCGGAGAAGAGGGGAGCAGAGAAAGGGAGGGTATGGATTCTGCAAGGCTCAACTGTAATTGGAGCCACCAGGTCCAGCTTGGAGTGGAAGTAATATACAGAATAAATAAAAAAAGGGCTCTCACAGCAGGTGCAGATTAGTCCCTTTTCCCCTGAAAAGATTAGAAACTGACTGCTTTATGCTTAAACGTACTCTCAATTATTTAAGCGCCCCTTCGTGATTAGCAAGTAGAAGTAACGCTCCAAAGCGCTGAAGAAATGAAGCAAGAATAACATCGCTTTCCCACAGCTCACGTAGGCTTTCCAGCACACGCCTAGATCCCTGCCGGCTAACAACGCTCAGACCGGGGAACTCTCTTAGATACATACACCTGTAGGGTGGGGAGCGGGGGGGAAGGAGAGAGGGAGGGGAGAAGGAGGGAGGGGGCAGGTTCAGCGTGAAAAAATTCCGCTGTGGAGGCTGTGCAGGCAGCAGCCCAATCTTGTTTCACAGGCGATTGAGATCCGTGGACAGATTTTCCCAGGAATGCTGGACACCTCTTCCACTGGGAGGGGGGGTGCGGGCGGGAAATCTCGCACCAAAATCCCAAACAAAAAAACCCCAAACCACGCTCTCTGCATGGGCTGGAAATGAACCGAGGACGCCTGTGTTTGCATACGGCAGTTTGATCAGGGTTCATATCTTTCTGCAACCAAATCAGAGGCGTTTTCCACCCTTCCTCACGGAAGGGACTGTGATAACTGCAAAGGCGGGGAGGGATCCTAAAGGGAGTGAAATCCCCTTATGTCTGAAGCTTTCCCTTTTAACACACACCAGACTAATTATTTAAAAGTTCTTGTAAAACTAGAAGACATAGCCCAGTCCTTTAATTAGAATAAACTGTGAATAGGGATAGCATATGGAGGGGAATGTCAAGAAGAGGGTGCCAGGGGCAGATCCTAGGAAATCTGTATTCATTTCTGCCTCCTATTTGTTCAGTAATCTCTACCATCATAACTAAATCTTGGAGCACTGATGTAGTTCGAGTTGTTGTTGACTCAACGTCAAAATTCAATCACTGGGGGTTTTGCATCAGCCGGGCTACTTATTTGTCTAATAAATCCGTCATTTTGTAAGAAAAATATTTGAGCAGCCGTACTTGACCTCTTGGTATCCACAAGCCACATTTATTTCTACCAGTTTACAAATGCAAAATGGAGATGATCATCTTAATGCCTCGAGGTACTGTGTTGATTTCTGATTGGATTTTAGATGGAAATGTCTATTTTAAATACCCCGTGATTAAATTGTACATATAATAGAATTCATGCCTCTCAAATCAAATCCTGATTTGCAAACCCCGATTTTATTTTAAAAGAAATATTATTTAAGCATAAATTGTTTTATTAAATGATTTGTTAACCCCCTGCTGTAAAATTTTATTATAGCCGGGCATCTTTCTCGCTGGAAAACTTATTTTGACCCTGGACCATCCGTTTCTGATTGAAAGGTGTCAGACAAGGGTGGGATGGAAGTACACCCGTTCGAGAGCGCTGTCTAGTCCGTGACATCCCGCGCTGGGGGATTTACTGCCTCTATTTTTATGCATAATTCTTCCGAAAAGGGGGCCACGCTGCACAAGTTTAATTGGCGTGGGGGGAAATAACTTTCACGAGAGCTTTTTGGCTCGGGGCGGGGGGTGGGGGTGTGTGTGTGTGGGGGGGTGGATGGGGGCTGGGAAGGAATAAGGTCTCTGTCAGGAGAGGAGAGATTTGGGAGCCTTCCGTCGGGCGAGAGGCCGGCTTCAGCCGCCAACACAAACCCCGGGGAGCCCAGGCGCTCCCCCACCCCGCCGGGGCTACCTGCGCCCCGTGCCCGGCCGGGCCCCCCTCGCCCCCGCGGAGCAGCGCGGGTCTCGCCGGGCCACGCGCGACGCCGGCCGCGGCTCCCCTGCCCGGGGAAGCCCCACCGCCGCGGCGGGGGAGGGCCGGGCCCGCGTCCTCCCCGGCCAGCGGGGAGCTCCGCCGTGAGCTGCTTTTCTCTGGGCTTGCTTCCTTCAGCAGACACCCCCCACTCGCTTTTTGGACTCCCATCCCCTGAGTTTTCCCCTTGGGCGGCTGCCGGGGTCTTTCCGTCTCCATGGAAATATAAACGGCCGCTGCCAGCCCGGGCAGCGGTCATTATTCCCGCATTAAAAGTCAGCTGTCGATTCCTTCCCCCAGCACCCACTCGCGCCGTGGTCCACGAAGGGCCACGCCTGGTGAGCTGGAGCCCGCGGGCTCCGGGGGCGCTTGCCAGGCAGCATCCCCTGGCATCCATCCCCTGCAAACTCCCTAATGAAGTGCCCGACGCAAGGAAGGGGGGAAAAAGTGAAATATTTCAGCATACTGAAAATATTAATGTTGGCTTGTAGGAATTAATGTAATGGGCTATAGTTATTAACAACTTATAAAGGCTTAAATCAATATAAATTAATTTAATTATGATTTCTAATTGCATTATGCATGATCAATTTGAAACACTACATTAAAGATAATTAGAGCAGGGTGCTAGTCACTAATCACTTCCCTAATAGCTTAATGAAAAGGAATGTCATGTATTACCTATGGGGTGGACCCATGAAATAACATAAATGCTTATTTTCCAATAGAAAACAATTGTACCTTTTAATAGACGTTTTAATCACTTTATTGTAAACACAAAACGGATTTGGACTTTTTACGTGGCCTTGCTTAAATTTTACTGGTGTTGATTGAAGTGCTGCTGTATCATGAGTCCATCTATTGATGACCCGAAGGAGGACTAACTTTTATGTAAAAGTATCATGCTGTCCTTAGAAGCTAGTGCCAAGAGGTCACGGTAGATGGAGGTCCTAGCTTAGCATAATGGGTTTAACATTTCCATGACATCATCAGGGAATCTGAAAAGGAGTCTAAGGATAATCAGAGTGGTCATTCAGAAGCAGAGTAAATATTTTATGAGGATATATAGAAGACAGGAAAGAAGGTGGTCAGAAAGGTGAATCTCTACTTCTTCATGCTCTGTGAAGAAGGTTTTTCACTTGGTACGCATTTTGATTGAAAACTTGTGTATTGTTAATACACAAAAAGGCAGAGCATGACCCTTGGAGGGGTGAATCCCAATTTGTTTTTAGCAGCGATCTAAATATATTTGTATTCATTGTCGCCCTTACGGGTTACAGGTTATTTCTCTCTTACTTTTCAGATATAAATACATCCTTACTTGATTTCTCATTCGCTCTGCCCATTGTCACTTACTCAGGGATCTCTTTCTACTTTAATAACAGAAGTTCATTTATTGTTAAAATTAAAAGCAACCAACATAAATGAATGCCTTGTAAATGGATGGTGTGAGGCAGATTAATTGAAAATGCTTTCCCTGCGATTACCTTTATGTCCATATCTTTGCCTAATAACTGAAGCAGTACTTGCAGCATACATCTTGGTTAGACTCATTATATAATTCATAGTTTTCAGAGAAGTAGTGTGTAATTAGGGAAACTGAGATTTGAGGAGAACAGTAAAGAACAGTAGCATATAATACCCACATTTGTCACAGCAAGACCTGTTTGAAGAATTTTCCTTCTATTAAGGCCTGATTGAGACCAAGAAGCTTTGGGACTCCCGAGGATAACACTATCTGAATAAAAAGGAGGAGTGAAGGATAGAGCCTAAATCTCACCCAAGGAGTATAGCCCTTTAAGTCTGAGTTATTAGAAACATACTGATTTTAGCACTGAACTATGAGGGTAGATGACTCTGTGGATGGAATGATTCCAGGGATAAGCAGCTGTTCTTTTTTGAAAGACTCCTGTTTAAAAATGCATGGTAGAATAGTTATTTTCCCCCGCCATGTCCTGCAGAGGGAAGGTAGAAGCAGAAATAAGCTTCCTTTGCATAACAGTTTCTAAGTATTCCAGTGAAGTGGGACAAATTGCAGGGTGAGCCTGGTCATTCCCTCTGTTGTTCACAGTTTGAAATGATGTGGCCTCACACTGCCAAGATCCAGTGACAAGATCTGAAAGCAATTCATGGAAAGGCTTTAAAAAGTGCAGGTACTCCAACCTCAAACAGGCTGTTTTTCTTAAGAAAAATCCTCCACAGAAGCCCTCAGCTCCTGCAAGGAAGGTTCTGATATACTGGAATAGCAATAAATATACACGGAGTCTAACACCTTGAACTAAGGATGGGATATCAACACGGCTTAAAATACCCAGGTGACAAATGCCTTCTAAATACCAGTGGAGACAAACTCTTGTGCCTCCCTATGTCACTTCAGTTATGGTAACTATTCCAGCTGCTGTGACTTTCCCGCTATGTTGGTCCGTTATCACATCCTGACCTCTGCCCCAAATGAAATGATTTCCAGGCCTATTGTTCAATCTCTTGTCAGGAGTGAGGAGTCCCCCAGCATGACTCTTCCATAGCCAAAGAGCCCACAAGGAGAAAAATAGTCCACTGGATTTCACAGATCGGCTCAAGGACTGAAGCCTGTATGTAAACTCATCTTGTGATATGCCTTAATTTTCTCTGCCATGACTAAATATTGCACCAGCCTATGTTTTTCATCCTGCACGGGAGCTGGGGAAGTCTTATCTACAAAAAGGTGCAAGTAGGGTATTAGCTAATACAACTGCTTTTGAGAGTATTGATTTTCCTTTTTTTTTTTTTTTTAAGTACAAGCACAAAGAAAATCCTTGCTTGTGCAGAGGACCCTTGGTTATAAAAGCCTCACCTATGCACTGTTTGAGTGGTCAGATTGAGAACCACATGGAGTCTATGTTTTATGCTGTTCTTTCATACAGCAATTGATTTTAGTTAGCACTGTGAACCAAGGATGGAGCATGAGTGCTGTTTATATGCCAGGGAAAGGAATGAAAATAGTTACGTGAGATACAGTGACAACTGAAGCATACAGCTTTGTAGCTATGGAACTATCCCGCGCTCCTCCCTCTAAACCAAATCCAGTAGTGAATAAAACAAACACCTTCGTGGTTCAAACACATCTTTCCATCCTTTTGGGGAGCCTCTGAATGATTGGCACGTTTGCAATCATGGCAATTCACCAGAGCTTTAGGATCCATTTTTGTAAATTTTTGCCCAAGTTTTTTTGTTGAATATAAAATTGATTTTTCTCCTCACCTAAAATTAAATGGAGGGAAAATTTTAATTCCTTTAAATAGTTTATTTAAAAAAAAAAATTACAACTGCTGCCTGACATCTCGAGGCTTCCCCTTTTCTGATTGACTGATTTTTGCACAATCCGCTGACAGCTGCAGGCAAATATGTTAGCAGAGACTTTAATAAAGTCTTTGTTTTTTAAAGCTTCAAAACTAAACCTGGCAGCTTTGGTTTTCAGTAATGGAACTAAGCACATTTTGATCAGTGGCTATTTTAGTGCTATGCAAGTAGGATAATTGTGTCTGACCAGGTTGTCATTGTGATCTTGGTAGTGAGCTGCCACGCTTGGTGTGCATATGTTGGGTTGCAATGCTATATTTTTTAAAAATTTAAACTGCTCAAAGACTGCCACAATATCAGCTAATTGGACATTGGGTATCATGATTTTTTGAAAATGCACAGGGTTGTGCTAGAGAAGTTTTTAAGTAATATGAAGCAAGGGAAGGTCTTTTCAGCATCCATGGGAGACGGAAGAGGATGATGCTCTTAGCATGTAATTAAATATTAATAATGGGGAGAGGTTGGACTTATTTTTATTCTCTAAAACATTGTTAATAGGTCTCAGTCTAGCATTGAAAACATTAGGCACATTGCTCTGTGTCTCACCTTTTTAACCCTGTTTGCATGTTTAAGTAAACAGATCTTGAGGTCTTTTGTGCTCGTGATTGGTGACAAAAACAATCTGTATGTTAAATCAGTGCCGGGCTCAGGAGAGGAGCATATTCTGGTTCAAATTCATCCCATCGCAAACTGAGTAAATCATGATAGCCACCAACTATTCTGTCTGTATTTGAACTGCGTATGGTTTGGTTGTCCAAAACAAAGGACACGAATGTGGATCTTATACGCATCCACAAAAAAATGTAGAAACATTAAAAAAATAAATTGGATTAGGAAACAGATGAATATAATGACCTTCCTTACTCACAATCATATGCTGCCAGCTAAGTGTTTGAGTCTGAAAAATTGCACTAATGAAGCTATTTGAAGGCTTTTGTGGACAACTGCTTCCTCTTTGAAGATTAAATGAATGATGTTGATGTGATTAATCTTAGTACAGGGAGTGATGCAGCAGCCAGAAAATACCTTGGTGATTTTCATAATTAAACTGAATCAACATTTCAAAGAAATGCCAGTGTTATCACTTGTATATTAGAATTACATTCATTAGACAGAAGAAACAAATAATTTGAGCAAACAAGATTTTCCTTTTGGTGTACTGAGACTTCTGTCATGTCTCAGAGTATCTTACTATAAATCATCATTACTGTTTAATTTTATCCTTGCTTTTTCAGTTACTTGTTTTCTGTTTATTTTTTCTTAACCATCCTAATGATTCACGGTTACTTGCTTCCTGATTACTTATTTCAGTATTAAATAGCCTTTCCCAGTTTTTCAGTTAAAATTGCCTGCCCAGTATAGGATTTCAAATCATTGTCACTGAAAAATGATGTGAATAGTTGCTGGTTTACGTGGATAATGGAGTCAGGCATTCCAACGATCTCTAGCTTTATAAGGGCTCATCTATAAAGGACAGGACAAGCCACAGAATATATGAGAGGCAAGAGTGACAACAGCCTCTGCATAAGACTGAGAACACAAATACTAGTTCACAGTGATTTGTGGAAATAACAGTTTGGGTCAGATTCTGCATGTTTAGCTCATTCCCTGAGAGCCTTACAGATTTCGGCAGGACTGACCAAAGTAATAGCCCTTAGCAGCTGCTAAAGTGGCAGAATCTGGATTCACATAATTGAGCAACCCTGAGTGGTCTTTTATAGGGCATATTTAAAATATTTGAATAATATATGTGCACTACTTTGTAGCATAAGGAACTTAAAGTATTAAATATGTTTCCCAACATACGTGCTTAAACACATACATGCACACACATATGCACGTGTATACTCATGGACAATAAACTTGCCAACCTGCCGAACAGTTTTGGTAGGATAAAAACAATGAACATCACAAAATATAGTCAGCTGCTTCTTTAATGTAAATGAAAATGAAGGTGTAGGGTTAATGATTGTTGCATCAATACAAATTCACTGTATTACTCTTTCTATCACAACTTCAGATTATTTGAAAGGTTTCTCTGTGACTTTTGGTAACCCTGATATTTACAGTGTACTTTTAGTCATTGCACAATCTTTCCTTTCACATTTGCTTAATAGAAAAAAAAGAAATGACTTCTTTAGCATAGTGGATAAAAAAATAGCCTTTCACCTTGAGGACTTCAATTTTAGTACATTCCATAATCTGAACTGAAATGAGGTTGGTGGTCTCCACACAATATCTAATGGGCAATAATCAACACCACCAAGCCAAAGTTTTCCTCCATATTCAGTTTAAAAGCAGCACATGGATTTGGAATGCCCACTGATCTCAAGGAAAAGGTTTCTGTGATACTGTCTAGATATGATACAAAGAAAACATCCCTCTCACCCTGTCTGACCTTCAGTCCCTTCATCTAACATTGTCTTTCCACGTAGCTTACTCCATTTACTTCAGCTCATTCCTCGTATTCCACCTCTCACTTCTTTATAGAGGAAACATTGTATTTGCTGTCATCCCATGTATCCTTTTGTCTATATCTTTTACTGTTTTTTATCCCGTGTTGTGTCCCTTAGGTTGGGCACTACTCTGCACAGTGCTTTGTATGTGGCTCAGTAAGTGTTTCTTACTAGCAGAATAAATGCGATTACCACCACTAAGGCATCTGCAGGTGGGAGATCCCAAAGTACATGCTGTAGTTAATGGCCCAAATGTGAATCCGATGGAATTCATGTGTTGACTGATTTCATATGCACATCCGTTGTGCTGGGCGGCACCTCTATCTTTGTTAGTCACCACAGGGGGAACCTTGTGACCAAAGAAAATGGTCAATGAGCTCACCTCATCTACCTTTAACCATAAAAGAGACAAGTTGTCTAGTCTATGCTAATGGTTAGACTTCTGCTATTGTCCATGAACACAGACGTAGGCATTTCTGAATGGAGATTTATTTCATCTGAAGACCGCTTACTATGATAGCTGAGCTGAATAGCTCTCTGGAGGTGCCTATCCTTTCCACTGGCTTTAGCACAGACAGCAAGCCTCAGCTAGTTAACCAACCTTGGAGAGCTATACATCCTCACCTCATCCTTTGTGGCCCAGGTCTACGTGGCTTTCAGGTATGTCTCAAAAGAGCTTGGGAGTATGGGGAGTCTGTTCATTCAGGAATTTGTTTTGTCTGCAGATGTGTGAACATGGGAATGGCTTTATAGTCATTCATGTGAAAGGAACAACAGCAGATTGGTAGGTTGGGCTTGATGTGCTAGAAGTTTTCGTTGCCTTTTCGGAGATCCAGCCTGATTTCTTTGCCTTGAGGCGGAGGGGAAAGAGGAGACGAGAGGAGAGAAAAGGTGGATAAAAAGAGGAAGTGTCCTGTTCCCCCTGCAGTCAATAGCAAAATGTATTTTGTAAGACTGTATCTTTAGCTGTTTTTTAATTTTTGTTACTTACATCTGCTTTTAAAAATCACTCCAATGGCCATCCCTCATGTTATTTCAGATATTTTAAACATGGTCTGCCTTCCCTTCCTCTCCCCCTTCTCATTCCAGAACTTGACTTAAGGCTCCAAGAACCTGGCAGAAGGCCTAGGTAAGATCAAGGGCCAAGTGTTACGTAGTACGCACACTGCCAATGTGAGGACACTGGTCCCGGTCAGGATGGTGCTGTACCTTTGGGCCTGAGAGTTAGAGGTGATTTCCTGGCATGGATGCATTTAGGAAAGTAAAAATAGCTGAGAGAGGTAGCTGCGATAAGTAGCTCTCACAGAGAGGTAGTGAGGAAGCAACAACAGACAGTGGGTGTGAGGACAATATTACTCTCCAAAGTTATATTACACTAGCTACACGGATATCCTCAATTCCTTTTGTGTAGATACCGTTTTACTGATATCTTCCTCTGGGCCAGAACAATTAATTAGGGTGGGATTCCCTTCAGCTAGCTTTAGACATTCAAAAAGCGGGCATTGAACATGAACTGGTTGTTCAAGGTCTCTTTGGAGTGAATGTAAAGAGGTAAACATCTCATGGGAATTCAGTCCACTCCTGAACAAGTATCTCACGTAGGATGGATGAATCATTCCTTGGAGGTACCTATTTCTCTTCATTTTTAGAGGGTTACAGCTAGGGAGAATTAATCCTTTCCCTCCTGTAAAATATCTATGTGATTTCAATAGTCATTTGACCATAAAAAATGCAGGCAGGAGTATATTGTACAACACATATCATACTCTATGCATACACAAATATGCATACATGTGCATTCATATGGCTCCAGGAGCCAGAAGCAGTAGAGGGTATTGAACAGGTTCGTTTGGGAGAGGAACAATGTCAAAACAGTTTCAGTGGAGAAAATTTAAAGGCAAAATTTGCTTCCTCTGTTGGAGAAGATTTCCACTTCAGTAGCCCTGTTGGAAGCTGGGAAGCCTATGTTTTCAGGCTCTTGAGCAACAGACAGATTGGAGAGGGTGGAAATTATAGGTAAGCATTTATTAACCCCCGACAGACTGCTGTTGTAAACAAGAATTATAATGACTATTGGTTGAATCGTACTATTTGTAAAAAATATTTAGTATGTATGGATAGAAAGGACATTAAGAGTTTTAACAACAAAACCAATGACAGGATCTTCAGAAACAAACACTTTAAAAAGGAGTTAAAATTTCAAAACCAGAACATGTTCCTACTCATCACAGTATTTATAAACACCATGCTCTTAAAAACAAGGAAAGGAGTAATAAGGGATATCTTTTATCTTACTTTGCCCATATAATGAACATTCATATTAAACAAGAAAATCCAACAAATAAACCTTAACTTTGAACTATTTATTGTTAAAGTTCCTTTATGTATGACTTTTATGTATAATATACATTTTTATTTCTACCTATTTTTACAAGTATTAGAAAATAATATACATAAAAAAGATATTATTTTATAACTAGTTTGTGGTAAAATATTTATAGTAGTTGTTTATCCATAATAATGTTGTATATTTAACACAAAAATGAAAAAAGTACAGCACTGTTAGCTTAAGGTAAAACTATATGTTTATGTGGTTTACATTTCAGTATTAATACTTAATGAGTATACAGATGATTTTGTTTCCCTTTTAAAAGAGCTTTCTAGGATACTTATATTTCAAAATTACTAAAGAACTCGATTTTAAATGTTTAACTGTAAAATAGTTTGTGATGAAATAAAGATGGCTTTATTCTTTATAGGACTGGTCCTTCCTTAGTAACGCTAGGTGGTACTGCTAAAAATGTCGCTATTCCAGAACTTCAAATGTCTTTCACAAGTGGCGATGTGGAAGTCTTGGACAGAATAGTGATAGGTGATTCTGTTCATTGGATTAAGAGTTCATTATGTGTTGGACTGGCAGCTACAAAACAGGACCTATATACTTGACTTCCCAAATTACAGCTGAGGTCAGGCGTGTTATCTTGTGGTATCTGGAATGGCACTAGGCACTATATTTAGAAAGAGGAGTCCCTAGCTGACCTGTTTTAGACATTGATTTTATGGAGAGATGACTTGCACCCTTGAAGTTGCCTTTGTCAATGATAAAGGAAATGTAGAGTGACTAGCCTAGTCATGGACATCTACGCTGTAACAATAAAGATTGGTGAGCTGAATCCAAGTCCAAAACCTAATGATCTAACGTTCTGCTCAGCTACCACTTCATCCCGGAAGGCCCACAAAATATTTGAGTTCCTAACTCCTATTCGTCCTCTGAATTTCATTGGGAAGTTGGGCAACTAAACCAGGGTTTAGGAGTTAGATCTCCAGCTCCAGAGACAACAGCATATTGATGCCAGACCATCTAAACAAGGGGCCTTATTGGTTTACAGGTGTCAAGTACGCTCATTAAAACACAGTTGGACTTGATCCTGCTGTTTTCTCTAAGAAAGCCTTATCATTAGGATACTTGTTCAAGATTTGGGTACAGGACCTGTTGCAGCCTGAGATTACTTGAACCTCATCTCCTCCATCCCAAGGAATATCCTGTTTATTACACTGTCAGGTCAGCAGGGATTAAAGGCCTTGTGTTCTCTCCCGTTAGAGATGGACAACTGTGTAACACTCATTAGTCATTGGTCACTGGGAGTGCAAAGAAATGCTAGTATAGGTGGGTTGTTTTTTGGGAATTCTTCAGAGTCTGGTCTCTTCTTCTGGTATTGTTTATGAATTTTACTCAATAATTACCTAAAACAAAATAGAAACACATTTTCTTAAAAATATTGGCCAAGTCACTTTCTTAGTTTCCTTCCTTCCAGCAGAGAAGCCTAACCACCAGGCTTGAGTCAAAGTTCCTTAGGTCTGCCTTCCTTCTGGTCCTACAAATATTCTGTTGTGAGACATTATTCCATTGTAACTGATTGCAGTCATCACTGTCACATGAAACCTGCCCTTTCAGGAGGTTATCCTCAGCTAAGTACACTGGATTCTTGCTGTATTTGGTCACCTGAATAGTTTTCTGGACTCTGTTGTCTATATTGGCTAAAGGCCAGATTCAATTCTCCACTTGTTGGCTCCAAGTGTCATCTCAGATACTCTAGTTTATTCAAGATGTGGGCTCTTGAATATGACACAGGTCCAAAGGGACACCCACGTCTCATGATCTCCATCCACTTAGAAAACTAGTTTGCTGGTAGACACATACATACAGACTCCTAAATTTACATTGCCACAGTCTGGTGTTGAATCTTTTACTCAAGGTTTGATTCAGCTGTCCATGCATAAGTCCCTAGTGCTATTTCAAATACCTTAGGTTTATCTGTCTGTGGAGCTGGTGGACATGACACAGGATCTAAGTGAGACTTTCGTTCCTCTGGAGTGTCAGCTAAAGGGCAGCTGGAGGACTACCCTGCAATATCTCATACAGCTTTAGATGCCTATGTATAGGCAACTGGATTAAGCTCCTAATGTCAATGCCTGAACTTCAGAGGGAGGCAGTGATATAGCTATATTCTGTGGCTAATGTTTCATAACAGCTATCTTTAAGTGAGTCCGCTCCCAGCAGGTAAACTCTCTGGACTGTTCTTTAGTGCCTAGCTCTCTCCACTAATCAATTAGGAAGCCTAAGCACCCAATTTAGGCAGTCTGTGACTGCCTAATTAATGTTCTTAATTTTCCTAACTCCTAAAAAGGAATTAAGAGATGATATACTTCCTTGAGTCTGTGCCCAAGCAGTCAGTGTTTCATTATTAAAATTATCCAAGAGTCTAAAATCTGCTTCTGGAYAATCTCATAATTGCCTGAATCCTGATCTGCTAGATGTGTAGCACATGCCTATGCAATTTTTGGATGTTAAGTTATTTTATCCAACACTTTTATTGTATATGCAATATGATATGAATAGGTTTAACTCCTGATATACCTTGCAGAGTTCTGTGGCCCTGTAGATGAATGGGGGATGCCAAGTCCTTCAGGGTTTGTTGCATAAAAGTAGAATAGAGCATATGCTTTAAGTTAAGCCTGAACTTGTTTTCATTTAAGGTAGAAAATTCTGATTCAATTAATTCTATTTTGTTAGGGATTTGAAACTGCATCTCTCACCAAAATGTTCTAAGCATCAGGCTAGTTGATTTTCTGAGGTTGGCTGCTTACAGCCTCTCCTTGCGAGATGTGATGTTCCACTTCACAGAGAGTGATTAAATATTCATTAAGCTAGTGAAAGAACAAGCTTCTCAGAAGACAGAAAGAGTCTGGTACTTAAGGCAGTCACCTGGGAAAAAGGGAGATCTGGATTCCAGTCACTGCTGTAATGATTACTTAGTATTAAATACATACACTGGTTCACGAACTGGAACCCAGCTTCTTCTTTCTTGGTGGGAGGGGGGTTGACTATCAAGTACTTCTCACTTTCTGTCTGTTGCAGTGATTACTTAATTATCCAGGAAAGCTCTGGCTGGGGAGAACGAGCACTCCTCTGGGAGGTGGGAGATTGTAGTTCCACATGGCAAAGAAAACTAGATGTGCATTTCTCTGGTCCTTTATTATCCAAAAGCTAGAAAAGGAAACCCCTTTCGTTAGGGAGTAAAACATTGTAACTCAGGGCTTTAGAACCATGAATCCCAAGTGGAATAAGGCATCTCCTCTAATCCAAAAATAAGTTGCAGAGTAAGGAGAAGGTTTAAGGCATATGCTTAATCTCAACATTTCCTGAAGTGCTTCCTTGCTCAGCACATCTTTGTGGATTCCATCTTTCCTGTACGATTTGTAAGGAAACAGACATCTAACTCAGGACTGCAGACTCTACTACAAAAGTACACCTTTTGGATAGGTGCTGTGACGTTTACCTAAAATCCCTTGCAGATCGGTCCTTTCAGGTGAAATTCTCAAAGATATTTTGCATTGCCTCCATAACTCCTATGGAAGTCAGGGTAGATTTTACCATGGATTTAAGAAGGGGCAGAACTATACCAGCAGGGATGTTTTTTATACCCCACTTTTCCCGTGTAGTTTCAAAAGGAGAAATATTAGAGTATATATTCTGTTAAATAAATCTCTCCAGGATCATTTGCATTCTTGATACAAAGCTGGGGGATTTCTTTCTTTTTTTTTTTTTTTTTTTTTTTTTTTTTTTTTTTTTTAACATGTATGTTTCTATGCTGACAAATACAAAATGATGTACATTGATGCGAATAATTTGAACTTCTGGTATGCCTCATGGAGATGTGTGGCTCTGATTCAGCAGCAGATGACCTAGGGAGTTTCAGGGTTTTGCTGCAAGGGGTGAATCTGAGCATATGCATTAAGTTAAGTCTATGAACTTGCTGACTCAGGACCTGAATTACTCATATCTGCTCAAGAAAAGACCTGCTGGATGTCGAAAACGTCTGGCATTAGGCAGTGAGAGAAAGAAAACAAAATAAATGTTGACTTGCTTATAGAACACATTGAAAAAGAATTTTAAAAGACAAACCAGACAAATCTTTTCAATGTCACAATATGAACTAGAGGTAAATTTTTACCTGGAAAGATGAATAACTGTTTTTTCTTGCCTCAGAAAGAAGCTGGAAGAAGTGGTTCAGGAAAAAGAAGGGACGAGATTTATTTTTGCATAAAGATAAATCAAAGTAGACATGAAATACTCCCTTTTTCATTTTTGTATTTTCTCCTTTCTTTCTCTTTCTCTGCCTCTCTCCTTCCTTCCTACTGTTAGTCCTTTACTGTTTCCTTTTCTCTGATTCCTTCCCTCTTTCCCTTCCTCTCTCTTTTTTCCCTTCCTTTACTCTTTTCCCTCTATCCAACTGCAGCCATTCCAGACTCACTTGCACAAAACGACCATCAAAATTGTCCTTAAATGAGGGATTTGGCTGCAAACTCACTTGCAGCTACTTTTTCCGTCCCAATAATACAAAAGATTTATCCAGAAAGCCATGATAGGAAAGCTAGGATTCTCTGCCTCTGAAAACACAGTCTTTGAACTTTTCAGCCAGAGGAAGTTTTCTGTTGGCTATCACTTATGAAAAACGTGTTGGCTTTGTTCATTTTTGTTCTTATTCAGTAAAGTTCAACAACCTAAAAGAAATATCTAGGCCTTGATCCTTGAATCTACTGAAAGCACAAAGGAGAAAGAGAGGGGACTAGAAAGGAAAACTATTAGGCTACAGTAAGCTAGCGTGTGCTCTTCCAGGCTGAAAGAGAGCAAGATAAAGGATGAGACATGGATAGGATGGGGCAAGAGATACAGAAATTCTCCCTAAAGCCTCTGTACTTCTCTGCTGCTAATGACCTTTTTAGCTCCAACATGCCAGCAGCTTTCTGCACTACCTGTCTTTCTGAAAAATAAAAGTATAGAAGACATTTTAAATAATTCCAAATTTAGCCATGTTAAGAAAAGAGAGAAGAAGTGAAGAAATGAGAAACCAGCAAGCAAGCTGGTTCCTTGGCATGGGTCAAAAGCACTAAAGCAGGTGGCTCACTCTGAGGGGGCAGCTGGCACTTTTTTGGCTGGTGTTCCACTCCTGCCCTGGCATCTGAGATTCATGTTCTAATTAACCCCTGAACTGGGAAGTACTCAGGGTTGCTGCTAGGTCACATTTTAATTAAAATTAAGAAGATTCTTGGAACACATGGGGGAGCTCATCAAAGAATTTTGCTCATGGCTATGTTACTATTGTCCTCATTCCTCTTTCCTTCCTAAGCCTTCCTCCTCTAATCAAGCAATCAGAGACAGGTCTCCCACCTGGCAATGCCAAGCCTGGCCCCCACCCCATGACATGCTGCTGTTCATTTTAAAGGAGCGACTCTAAAGTAATTGATTTATGAATGCCAGACTATTCCTGTATGTGTGCGGCCAAAACAATTGCATGGAAGAAAAGTCCATCAAAAGCTTTAAAACACTGGAGATACCACTTCTGTTCCTACATTTCTGTTTCAGTTTCTGGCAGTCAGCCCACCTGAGATATTCTTTCCAGATCTGAAAGGTGTGACACGCTAAGAGATAGAAGTACCAAAAGAAGAGCTACTGATCCTCTGCAGTGTCACTAGGACAGACAGTCAATAAAGACGCTTGATCGTCAGCAGGCTAGGTAAGGTGTCCTACCCTGGCATGGAGGGTGGCCAAAGAAAGATAATTAGACACCTATTTAGGGATTCATGGGAGACTGCACGCTGATATCTGTGACATCAATGGCAACCAGTAGGAAAGGGGCAACAAGGGGAAAATATATATCTGAAATGCTTTCTCTTAAGTACTTACATACCAGAACTTCAACTAGCGACAAAACTGGGTGTTTAGAGCTCTTAATCATAGAATCATAGAATCATTTAGATTGGAAAAGACCTTTAAGATCATCAAGTCCAACCGTTAACCTAGCATTGCCAAGTCCACCACTAAACCATGTCCCTAAGCACCACATCTACACATCTTTTAAATACCTCCAGGGATGGTGACTCAACCACTTCCCTGGGCAGCCTGGTCCAATGCTTGACAACGATTTCGGCGAAGAAATTTTTCCTAATATCCAATCTAAACCTCCCCTGGTGCAACTTAAGGCTGTGTCCTCTCGTCTTGTTACTTGGGAAAAAAGACTGAGACTCACCTCACTACAACCTCTTTTCAGGTAGTTGTAGAGAGCGATAAGGTCTCGCCTGAGCCTTCTTTTCTCCAGGCTAAACAACCCCAGTTCCCTCAGCTGCTCCTCATAAGACTTGTGCTCTAGACCCTTCACCAGCTTCGTTGCCCTTCTTTGGACATGCTCCAGCACCTCAATGTCCTTCTTGTAGTGAGGGGCCCAAAACTGAACACAGTATTTGAGGTGCGGCCTCACCAGTGCCGAGTACAGGGGGACAATCACTTCCCTACTCCTGCTGGCCACACTGTTTCTGATACAGGCCAGGATGCTATTGGCCCTCTTGGCCACCTGGGCACACTGTCGGCTCATATTCAGCTGGCTGTTGACCAATACCCCCAGGTTCTTTTCCGACAGGCAGCTTTCCAGCCACTCTTCCCCAAGCCTGTAGTGTTGCATGGGGTTGTTATGACCCAAGTGCAGGACCCAGCACTTGGCCTTGTTGAACCTCATACAATTGGCCTCGTTGAACCTCATACAATTGGCCTCGACCCATCGATCCAGCCTGTCCAGATCCCTCTGTAGAGCCTTCCTACCCTCAAGCAGATCAACATTCCCACCCAACTTGGTGTTGTCTGCAAACTTACTGAGGGTGCACTCGATCCTCTTGCCCAGTTCATTGATAAAGATATTAAACAGAACTGGCCCCAATTCTGAGCCCCAGGGAACATCCAGCCATGAACTGGATTTGAAGAAGATGACCTTCAAAAGAAGTCTGCTACTTTCTTTGCTAGCAGCCTCCAGAGCCCTTTCCCTGCTTCTTCTTTGTTATCAACCACAACAGAAACCATGTGCAAATTTAGTTGTCTTGCAGATCATGTCACTGCCAACCACAACTTTCCTTAACTCTCATTGCCACCATCCTCCTGGCACAGCTGGTATTGAGTCCACATCCACTGGATTCAATGTCAGAGGGACTGTCATCCTGACGCCTCACAGGTGGATCAATGTGACATGTTTTAACAAACCAATGTGTAAAGCTATGTTTTAGTTGCAAGTTTTTGAGTAGAAGACACTGCCTTGCTTTCATTTCCTTTCGGTTTATACCCGAAAGAAAATACGCACAAGTTTATACAGAGATTGTAGACATGTAATGGACAAAATGTATTAACGTTATTAAAGTCGTGTCTAAGACAGCTCATTCTTGTTACAGTATTTTGGGAATGATGATGGTCAAGGGAAATGGAAACATTTATATTTTCAGTTAGTTAGGGTGGGATTAGCATTGCATGCTTCTATCAGGGCTAATTGCCGAGACTCCTTTTACAGGCAACAAACAACAACAAAAATATGCTTCTGGGGAGTGATTCTCCTCTTCTGAAAGTATATGTCTAAATATGTCAGATGAATTGAGCTCTACAAATGTCTGGTGCTCTCCATTGCCTAAAGATCTAGACAACTGACTTATATGTAAATGTTCATATATAAAACATCTCAGGCTGGCCAAGAGGAATCTCACCCATATTGGATTCCTTCAGGTACAGATTCAGGAAAGCATCCATTCTAGAAAATCACTTAAATACACATCCAAAATGTAAGGACGTTCTTCAGCACTCTTACCAGCTGGATCTTCTTGTACTAAGCTCACATACCCTGCTTTGTTAACTTTACATATCCACTGCTCTGAATATTGAGACCCTCTAGAACAAATTACTTTTTAAAGGAGATGGTTGGAGTGGTCCAAAATGGAGCAAGGGATTGAATTAGCAGTCAGGTGGTATGGATGGTCAGGGCACTCTGACCTATTCTGCTGCTACAGGGATGAATGGTATATTAGTTATACAACACTACATGACCTATACATTTATTTGTTTGTTTTGGGTGGACAAAAAAATGAGGAAACTATATGAAATCTCTGAAATAAACACGGCTGTATTTGAACAGTAAATAAATACTTTTTGGAAGAAACAGTTTTAGGAGAAACTTATTTTTCTTATGGTCCTTTGGATTTTAGTGCATTATTTTTACAGGTGTTTTGAGATTACTTTTAATTTAGTGCATACTTTGCTTATACTGAGCAATAGAAAACAAAGCTTTCAAGAAAACACTCAAATTAGAAGGAAAATGAACACAACCAATTCAGTTTATTCCCCCTGGTTTCACCCGTGTAGTACCTTCAAAAATATTGAAGTGATGGTGTATCTCTGATTACAGCTATCCCCATGGCTTGGGGAGTACAGTTTATTTGAAGGGACCCCCTCTTTGCTTGCTCATTGCATTGTCCTCTTGATTTTGTTTGTCACCCTCTTTTTTTTTTCATTCTCCTCTGACTAACTGGAAATTGATTTCTTTCTGAGTAGGATGGTTATTTCTGTGCTGTTTAGCTAAGTATTTCATTTGATATTTGATTTTTTAAAAATTTTCCTTCTGTTGTTGGTTTGTCTTTACTGTGTAGTGCTTTAATGGTTCTTGGTAGGCTTCCTATGCATTGATTAATTCAAATAAATAAAATGTCAGTATTTATGGTAAGAAGGAATACACATACATATATTTCCTGTATATTAGTAATCCGACTCTTGTTCTCTTTCTCCCTCTTAATGCAATTACATCACAAAATTGATTTTGCTCCTTTCCAATGCAGAGCTATAGTGAAACAAAAAAATCTACAATTAATGGGAATCCTAATTACTTCTTACAGGTGAGAAACAGTTTATTTTTTAACATTTGAAAGGGAAAATTAATTTTTTTTTCAGTCTGCACAATATGAATATTATGTATCACAAATGTCATAAGATAACTGTTTTTGTCACATGTAATCCAACCAAATAATTATTTGTGACAGTCTGCAAAAATGCTTAAAACCATTATTTAGGAGGAAGTCTGAGAAAATATTTTCTCATTTCATTTGGGAGGAACTCTGTTTTGCTATTCTAAGTATAAATATACAATAAAGAGCAGCGAGACACAACGCCTCATCAACTGAAGTGAAAAATCTCATTTATCTAATCACACACTCCTATTATATTTTCATTATACGAAAGTGCATAAGTTCATCTGATGTAAGACTGGGGGAAGGGATATAAAAATAGGTGGTGAAAAAGGAAAAGTTATTCACTTAATTCCCTTGCCAGGTAAGGTTTCAAGATGCTGTCATATGAGGTAAGGTTTCAAGATGCCGTCATATGCTGTGAGAATGGCAAGATTGCAGAGCCAGCTATAGGAGGGGTAGAAGTGGATATCTTTATCTCTGTGATGACTTATCTCCTGAGGACGCTACACAAGCTACTGCCTCATCCAGAATAAATTTTTCTGGAAGACTGCACGTTAGATCATAATCAAGACCAAAGAGGCTTCTCAGCTGGCTGATAAGTCGTTATTTTCGCAGTCCCCTACATCAGGACATAATACTTCCTTTGCAGGTACTTACATCATTATTGACAATTCAGACCAATTTGTGAATATTCAGGGACTTCTGTGTTGGGACCTGCCAACAGCTGTCTTCAGTCTTCCAAAATAACTAGCAATAGCTGCAACTGCAAGCAGCGCTGTCCTTTACTGCTACCTTCACTSAGGGTTCTCTGCTGTTCAATATCCAGGAGCACTTGGTGGTGCTGACTTGACCTGCCAAGATACCTTTTTTCTTGAGTTAAAATATCTGCTTTAACATATAGTTTGTCAAATAACTACATAAGTCAGAGTGGTGGAGAAAAGGTATGGAAAGAAGGGGGTAAGAAAATAGGAACAAATGTTTATGAGAAAATCATAGTTAGTGAGTGTTTGGAATCAGACATGAGAATTTCAGTGGAAAAACACAACTGCATTCTTTAGTACTAAAAAAAGTCAATTAGTAGAACTGGTTGGAAAATGAAGTTTCCATTTCACAGGAATTTCCGCATTTCAGAATGTGCTTGTCTTTAAAATGTGTGAAATGCTGAAATCTCAAATTATTTCCTGTCATAGAAAACCTGAAACATTTTTTATTCAGTAACTTCAAATAATCCTATTACAAATAATTACTTTGATAAAGCCAAAATGTTTTATTTATAAAAAGCATAGTATTATCATCTGAAATAGGTATAACAATATTCAAAACTCCATTTTGGTTTTGATCTATTCAGAATCTTCTCGTGGTATGCAAAAGAAATTTTCTAATGAAATAACTCAGAACAGTTCCCTCAAAAATGTTTAGACTGTCTCTTAACTGACACTGTATATACAGCAATCGAACGAGGAAAGAGTGCTTCCTAGATACAATAACATGCATCCACAACTTCAATTATGAATTGCATGTTTCAGATATCCCTCCATGGCAATACTCACAATCCAGCAGAGCTAGCAATATAAATCACAGGGCATAATGTAACGGAAAGGCAACTTGATAGAAAAACATCCTGCAATTTTCACAAACAGCATGTGCACAGCTTTGGTTTACGGCATGGAGGGTGTTCAGTAAATGCTGATTAGCTTCTACACAAACTGCAGAAGCCTACTGAGTTTGACATGATGTTTCCCCATATCCACAAGTGCTGTTTCAGAGGACTTTGGCAACAAGCAATAGCCAACCCTAACTCTCATATTATGTAGTGGTATGGATTGGGCCAGTTTACCATTCGGCTAATGAGTGCTTCTTACATTTGGCTTAAATAGTGAATCTCTTTGGATGGTCCCTGGAGGACGGCATAGGAGGATTCTCCCAAAGACCATAATCCCCAAAGTCATAGCTGTTTGACAAACAATCCCTATGGTTAACTCTCACACATCTCTCTTGTCTTTTCCTCCTAAGGTTTTTCTCAAATTCTCATGTTAGGTTAAATGCTGAACTTGCCAGGCACTTGGGAAACAAACCACTATCATAAAAAAAAAAGCGACAGGCTGTTAATGGAGTTTGATCATGAAAGAGAGCAAAGGAACTGCATCTCCATACAGTTACTGGGATGAGGCTTTAGGGGATGCGGTGGCTGACTGTGTTGTTCTCAGTGTGGTGTCCTCTACTGGCAGTCAATAAGAAAAATTGAAAGAGTATTTTAACAAGTTTCAGTGCAAAGATTTTACCTTCCCAAGGGACTCTAGGCTGCCCCTCCCAGCTGAAATAGCAGGTGACAGTGAGTTTCTAGCTGAAACCTTTGCATACAAGGTGACACAGCTTCAGAAAAGAGAGGTCATGCTACCCAGTAGTYGGAGGACTGTGGTACCCTCCCTGAAGTTGTGGATTCAAATTCCTTTAAGCAAAAGAGGGACTGAACCTCAGTCTTGCAAAACATGTGTAACCACTTTACCAAGAGTCACCATTACTCATTCTTCCGCTTGTATTTCGTAGGGAGCCTAACCTTTTAAATATGTTCAAGGCATGAAATGGATACTGCTCAGCATGGGCATTTCTGGAATGGGAAAGAGAAGGAAGTTAGTGTTCTTGGGCAACTTTGAATGCCAGCGAGTGGGAGCATGATGGGTGGGAAGGCCTGTCAGGATCAACCAGGTTTTAAACTGAGATCCTAAAGAGATAACTTTTGGATTTAAATGCATAAAATAGTAGTTAGACACTTAAGTATCATCTAAATCCCTTTGTGAATCTTTCCCTCTACCATTGTTTTATGTTCCCATGTCTCCTTTGTGACTAGATTTAAGTATCATTATTCTCTTTATAAATGAGATCACAGTATGCCCACTTTTGAGGAGACTCACCTGTCTTTTGTCCATAATGTATGTGCTGCTCAGTCACAGTTTAATTTTTTCACTTTTGAAACTGTAATACGGACCACAGATTGCAAGATCCATTTCTGTACCTATGCCACCCTGCAAAGTCAGGCAGCTGCAAAATGCTCTACGCTGATGGTCAATACTGCTTTCAGTTTCACTCTCTTTAACACTGTCATGCTTTTCTGAATAAATTGACCATTGGGAAAAAAAGGGGAAAAAAAAACGAGAAAGACTTGCTGGAATTCACAAGTGTGCTCATCCTTTTTGAATGTTAGTGATAACATTGGAATATAAAGTTATTCCTGCTGCAGACCCTGCTTGGAATGGTCAGCAAGAGTTTGTGACCAGTTTCAGTCCTTGAGGTATTTACTGAAAATAACTGAAAATCTTCATAGCCAGATTTGAGTAAAGCCGATCCTCAATGGGTACAATCAGAATTGTGCATATAATCTGAATATGCTTCAGGTCACTGCTCAGAGTTGTCCTTTATAAGAATACCGCTTACAGTTTCCTTTTCTAGCAGCCATAGAATTTTTTTGCAGTGCTTGGAAACATATGATCTCTTAGGCAGCTTCAAAGTAAAAAACCTTTTCTGTGTCAGCTGCTCTGCCCAACTTAGTTCTCCACTCAACGCTACAATTTTTTAATACGAATTTTGTTAATGGTGCTTTGTCTGAAAAGATTATCTTGCTCCCCAAAAGCTTTCCAGTTCTATTTTGCTTCACTTTTGTTTTTGAACCAGTCATTTGTAGAATGATTTGCATTTTGTCGGATCTGTCTTGACACCCCTTTCTGATAGATTTTTCCTCAAACATGAGAGTTCTTATGGAAATGACACTTGGCTTCATGCACTTTCCATTTCTTATCCCTGACAGTCTGTGCAACTCATACGAGCCGGCATGTTCTCAATCTGTGGCGCCCAACTGAGATTATCATCTTTGTACAACTTGTTAATGTCAGTGGCATTTAGAAGTCTCTGCACTGAGCTATGAAATAATTCAAATGCAGAGAGAATCCCCAAAATAGGCATTTGAAAAGAGCGCCTGCAGACAGAGAATGTTAAACATCTACTGTCATGAACCTTCCCATTTAAGGACATTTTGCCAAACAGATCTGATGCTCCCAGAATAAGAGTAGGGGCATTGGCCAGCTCTCTTGGGGTGGCTGGGCTAGTTAAGATGACATAATACTTCCAGCGTGATGTTGGTTCTCAGTTCCAGATGCTTTACCCGTGACCATAGAAACCCAGTTTCACCCCTCCCCTCCTGTACCCTTTAAAAAGTGTCTATTCATTATGTTGGTTCTTCAGCTTTCTACTTATTGCTCTTGATGTGATGTACTGCCACTTATTCTTTGGCCTTATTCTATCCCACTGGTGCTCTAAAAGCTATCCATTTGTTGTAAAACAAGCTTTACTYTAAGAAAGAAGGAGGCTTTGGCTCCATTCCACTTTACCCCTTTTACGATACTCCAGTGGTGAAAAGGCAGAAGAGATCCATAGGATATGGAGTTTGCCCTTAGGAGTTTGCTCAAGAAAAGGCAACTTAGTTTCAAGTATTTACATTTTTTTTTTCTTTTTCATCACCTGTGTTTAATCATAAATGTTCCAGTATTAAAAGGGTGGCTACAAAGAAGATGGAGACTCCCTTTTTACAAGGAGTCACATAGAAAAGACGAGGGATAATGGGTACAAGTTTCTCCTGGGGACATTCCAATTGGAGACAAGAGGAAAATTTTTCACAATGAGGACAATCAGCCATTGGAATAATCTCCCCAGGGAAGTGGTGGATTCCCCAACATTGGGCACTTTTAAGATTCAGCTGGACAGGGTGCTGGGCCACCTTGTCTAAACCGTGCTTTTGCCAGGAAAGTTTGGGCCAGATGATCCTTGAGGTCCCTTCCAACCTGGTATTCTATGATTCTATGATAATGGAGAATCTGCTTTTCTAAATTCAKCTTTTTACCTTAAGCCTGGATGGTACATAAAAGCAAAACCTGCATTTACTGTGCACCAAATTTTGAAGAGGGTATAGCAATGTTTGAAACTGGAGGGTGATAATTTGACTTGACAGCTACTTCAAACATGTAAGGGTAAATGTATGTTAACGTGTGTACAAAACACCTTACAATTTTGTAGCTGGTTTCTCTTAAAATGTAATATCTTACTTTGGTATTTTATCACCCAAAACAGTGGGTGTGTGATGACTCTAGATCTCCCCCTACCCTACAGGTATTTTAGAGTGTGTGTTGACCTGAATGTCTCCTCTGGTAGGTGTGCAGCTTTAGGGTTATGCTCAACACCATTTGTGACCATGAAGTATAGAAAATATTAAATAAGAGCATGCTTGAAAAATTGGCTTTTCTATATGTGCAGCACACTCAGTTTGAATGTTAGGCACATTATGAAGAATTTGATTTTGTTAGAATACTGACTGACTGTTATTTTTCTTGAAACAACRTTATGCAAATAGTTCTTAATACTGTCTAATATCAGAAAGCTCCAAACAAACCTTGACATTTCTTGAGGCATACCTGCACTCAATTGTGCCTTGAAGGCATGGCGCCACATTGGGGATAATGCAGAGACACATCACCTTAGCAGGAGCTCCAGGAGGGGTTGTGCCTCAGGCATGCACTTTGCCTCCTGGAGCTCCTGGGGAGTGCAGCTAACGTACTCCACTTACATGGACTACGCAGCATGTACTCCACTCCAAATGTAGGTGGCTCTCCTGACCTCAGAAGACCCACCTGGAGCCTAAGAAGACCATTCAGCCTCGTGAACCTGCCTTGCACTAGGCAATCAGATTTATCTGGCTACCACTAATCACAGCTGTTACTGCTGAGCGATGCAGTACCATGCAGAACAAACACAAGCTTTGGTCCTGGAAACAATATACCCATATTAAAGCTCTATGGCACTTTAAACAAGAAGCCTCCCCCCTCTCTGCAGGGCTAATTAGTTTAGTTCAGCATTGTGTTCCTGTGATCATAGTGTTTCATGTCATAGGGCTATCAAGTCTTTCCTTATGCATTGGTCCCTATACTGTAAACATAAACAGTCAATAACTAAGCTCTTACTTATTAACAAGGAGATTTCCTGTCAGGTTCAGCTCTCTTTTCCAGTTATCTGTTGTTGGAAGGACCTTTCAATTGAGTTTTTACTGCTGAGACCGTGTTTCAGTGGGGTGTTGGAGTGTGTCATGAGCTAAGCTCCCTGCTGCTGGTAAGTCCTGTTCTTCTTTCTGCTCCTACCTGTGCAATACTGCTGCTCATCTTATCAGATGTTCACTGGGTCTTCAGTGAGCTGACTAATCTCATTAACCCCTCCGAAAACTATCTCATTATAAGACAACAAAGACATCAACAAGTAGTTAGCTTCTGGTAGGTCACCAAGCTGAATCAGTCTGACAAGTGCCAGGTTTAGCGAAAAGGAGAGAGAAGGAGCATGTAGTTGGTACCAGGGGAGAAGAAAGGTAGGAACAGGAAGGAAGGGGTGACTGGGAGCATCTCCTCTTTTTTGGGGGGAGCTGTTAGATGAGATCAATTGATTGAGAAGCCATGACCTAAGCAGGTAAATTAAGTGAATCCCAGGGAAAAAAAAAACCTCCATAATTGTGCAAGGCCTACATGTGCAAAAGCTAGAGGCCATGCATCCACATTTCTATTCTCTGTCCTTTGTGCTGGGCAGAGGCAAATTCATTTCAGCAGGGTCCAGCCAGCCCTCCTGGAAATCATAGCTTCTGAGTTAGYAGTGCATTAAATCAGATCTTCAGATGATCCATTTAAAGGAAAATGTCCCTAAAAGTCACCCCTTGCCCCCCATATTTTTAAATAAATGGACAAAGTTTTCCATACCATATGAGCAACTGAAAAGTAGTAACTGTGAGGGAAATGCTCTCCACCATGGAGAGAAAAGGAAAGGGATGAGATGGACTGAGCAGAAAGTCAGCAGACCAAGTCTGGAGAAGCAACTATGGATAATTTTTTCTAATATAAGAGGAGCCATGGGAGAGTATTTTTGTGATAAGAACTGAAGATTTGGGGAATTTATCGAAGACAAAACCCCATACAGTAAATGGTGGCCTTGTCTAAAAAGCAGTATTTTTATCTCTGACTATGAATAACTGTAGTATTTAATGTACATAAATATTTGATGATTAATTTTGGTTAAGAGCTGTGCTATCTCTGTTCATATCATAARTTCAAACTCTGAAGCAATAGCTTGGACAAAACACTAAGGACTCAATTGTGCCTTGAAGGCATGGCGCCACATTGGGGATAATGCAGAGACACATCACCTTGGCAGGAGCTCCAGGAGGGGTTGTGCCTCAGGCATGCACTTTGCCTCCTGGAGCTCCTGGGGAGTGCAGCTAACGTACTCCACTTACATGGACTAAGCAGCACGTACTCCACTCCAAATGTAGGTGGCTCTCCTGACCTCAGAAGACCCACCTGGAGCCTAAGAAGACCCTTCAGCCTCGTGAATCTGCCTTGCTTTCTGTGAAATAACTACACCAGCAAAGGCCTTAGCAGCATTTCTGAAGGAGCCACCATGAAGTCAAATGGTCGCCCCTCCTCTGTACTCAGCTTACAGGAGTGTGGTTTGTGGCAACTCTTTAGCAATCCGGCTGGCAGACTGTAGTGGGGAACTTTCAGTTTACCCCGTCCTTTAGGGTGTCTCAAGAGCGCATTTGTATACTGTTGGGATAGGTTCACCACTCTGTACCTCTTGTGACAGCTATCCTGCCTAGTAGAAGGACAGGTGTCTCTTTACAGGCAGCCCGAAAGAGAAAATCTTGACGACGTGTCTTAAAATTGCTCTGGTCTCCATGGTGTCCCAAGACATCAGCTCAGGTGCAGTATAGAGGCTGATGGAAATATCAACCACCAAGAAGAGTACAAGGACTGTAATGAAGTCTGCTCCTTGCCAGGAAAGTGGTGAGCAGAGACGTTCATGTTCTTCTGTTCTGCAACCCTGAACACACRGTCTCACCCTAAGTCCCTGAAAATAGCTTGCAATGCTTATATATGGAATGTTATGCAGAGGTGACTTAAAAATTCTTTTTTTAAGGGAATAAAAGTTTGTACGTGAGGGGGACTCTCATCATTTGTGTAGTACAGTAGGATACTGGCAAATGTAAGAATGAATACACTTGATGGATAAAATTGGAACTCATTATTTGCTTGCTGTTTAAAATGTGCCACAGATGTCAGACRCTCAATTTTTTTGTCTGTTCATAGTGTGCTTCCTTTTAGTCCTTGTTCTGCGAGCTCTTCATGTATGCATGAAGTTTGATGCTGCTACTATTTTTTGTGGCTGTGAGGGTGATCTGGTTGTTGGTGGATTACTGTGGTTATAGTATCCTGCCAGATAATTGCATAGCTGGTTCTTAAATCTGTTCTCCCCTAGGCTATCTATTCTACTGTTTATTATCCTCATTGTTAGAAAGTGACTAATGACTAACTTGAACCTTGTGGTAACAACCTAAACCCATTCCTTTTTCCACTAACCACTACGGACATGGAGAACAGATTATTTGTTCTCTTTCAGATCATTTTACTTTTTAAAAAAATACCAAAATTGTCATCCCACCACCTCTCAGGACTTCTCTAGACTGAACAACCTGATCACGTCAACCTTTTCTTGTAGTCCCTGTTTTCCCGCACTCTGATCGTCTTTGTGCTTTGAACTCCTTCCGAATRTTGTGCATTTTCACTGAAGTGCACTGACCACCATAATGCAGCTGAAGAGCTACCAATGCTGAATAAAATGGATTGATTTGGGTTGTACATAGTCTATCATCACACTCCTTTTTGTAGTGGAGCCTGCTAATCATTACATCACCTTGTCCAGGATTTGGTGTTGTAGATAAGGCTGCAGAAAGAACAGCTCTTTTAGGTAGGAGCCCGATTAACAGGGGAAAGCTCATTGAAAATCTGATGGTGAAATATAACTTTGGGTGAAAGGGATCACAAGTTCATCACACTGAGAACAGGGAGGAGTRAAAACAGCAGAGTAGGCATAATGGACGTCAAAAAAGCACTCTTCAACAGCTGAGGGAACTGGTAAGTAGGGTCCCTTGGGAAGATAATATAAAGGATAAAGGAATTCAGGAGACTTGGCAGTTACTGAAAGAGACTGTATTAAAGGCACAAAGCAAAGTATTCTGATGTGAAGTAGAGCTTGGAAGCATAGCAAAAGACAGTGTGGCTGAATCAGGAACTCTTTAAGGACTAAACAATGAAAAAAAAAGGAGATATATTAAAAGTGGAAACAAGGACAGCTGAATAAGGATGTGCATGGAGGATAATAGCACACGTATGTAGGGATGAACTCAGGAAGGCTAAAATGCAAAATGACTTACAACTAGCAAGGGACATGAAAGGCAACCAGACAAGGTTCTAGAAATACATTAGGAGGGAATAGAGGGAAAGYAGGAAAAAAGTATCAGTTCAGGACTGAAGAGGGAAGGAAAGTAAATAACAGAAGGCACAGAGAAAGTACATCATACCTTTTTTTTTTTCTGCTTCCAAATTAACAAAACTATAYTAAAAGGAGTTAGCATAACATGTCAGCAGAGCCTGATGAAATACACCCTCAAATTCATAGGATGTTAGCTTAAGCAGCTGCTGAGCTATCACTTTTGAGAATTAATGGAAGCTAAGTGAGATTGCAAGAAGGGCACATAGGCTATGTCTAAATCAGCAAGTAGTGCAACACAGTAGGAGTGGCTACGTAGAGGCAGAGTTGGTGTGGAAGACCCTAAGTCCACATAATGCCTTTCTTCAAACGGGCTTTCGTTTGGTCCCATGCAGCACACACAGTGGGCTTTTGATAAGTGTTTTCCAGTTTAGTTTAATCCAGAAGGAACTCAGGAAACTCAGTGTGAACTAAAGCATGAGGACCATCAGGAGATTTACTTCAGAGGCATACCTTTGATTTGAACTGAAATGGTAATGTAGGTGTACTCATCTAGAACTAAACTGAGAGTAAAAATTAGGGAAATACAGACAAATCTGCCAGTCTTCGATAGCAAGCCATTCTACCTTCGTTTTTAATTGAAAAAGAGGAAAAAACCCCAGTGTATGATGTAATGATAGGTTATAAGTATGTGACATAATTTATCTTTGGACCAGTCTGAAAACTCTCACGTAGGACTTTCATGAGCAAATTGGAGAAATAGTTGAATGAAATCACTGTTACACTTGTGTGTGAGAGGTGGAAAACTTTGCTCAAAATAATTATGAACTGCATTGTGAGGAGAACATTTCAAAAGGGATCCTGCAGAAGTCTGTACTGAGCAGGATTTGGATTAATGACTTGGATGATGGAAGTGAAACTACATTTGTACATTTTGTTCATGACACTAAACTTAGGACTTTTGTAAGCGAGAAGGGAGACAGGATCTAATTGTATTAGATCAGAATTCAAAATGTTCTTGCTATATTAAAAATATATTTGGCCCCAAATCAACATGATGGAGTTGAGTAAGAATCTCCAACAAAAAAGAGCTCAAGAGCACACAGACAGCATGGGGAACATCTAGTCAGGCAGCAGCACTGCAGAAATAGAACTAGGGTGGCAGTAAACTCTGGTGAAAATGAGGTAAATGTCATTCTCAGGTGTGTTAACAGGAGTGTCATATATAGGATAGGAAGATAACTATTTTGCATTGCAGGTGAGGCCTCAGGGGAAGTCTGTGCTTAGTTTTGGGCTCAACGCTTAAACGAAGTTGTAGACAAAATGCAAGAGTCCAGTGGAGAACAAGGATGATATGACATTTAGGAAAATTAAGATCTAAAGAAAGGCTGAATAAATCAGTCATCTTTAGGTGAAAAAGAAAGGGAAGATGGAGGAAGTACATGAAACCATGGATATTTCCCAAGTTTGAGTTGCCTCTTCACTGTGGTCTAACCAGAAAAAACACAGGACAGTGGGAGTAAATGGGAATGTCTCTCTTTTGTCACATACTTGGTGATACCAAACCAATAGTTGCTTGAATCAAGCTAAAGGTTTTTTGCTAAGTAAACTAAACAGGAAACAAGGTTTAGTCTAGCAACACAAAAGGATACAGCAGTACAAAGTTAGAATTATCTGCCAGCCCTACATGGATATCTTGGATACTCTTGGGAATCTCAGGTAACACTAGCTAGCATCTATGTCTGTGCATCTGAACTGAGACCTTTGAGTCTATGGATTTACTCTCATTTTAAGTGTTACGGCAAACAGATTAGAGAAAATTATTATCGCATCTGGGTAAGAGCAGTGATTCCGGTCACAGAATGAAACGCATCTCAAACAGGCACATAGAGTAGGCAGTCTAAATATGGTCAGTCACCTTTGTTTAGGATATTACTTGTTTCTTCCCACTACTGTACAACATCCTCTTCAAACACCTCAGAAGGAAAATCCCTGCTCCCAAGCATTTACAGTCCAAATAGAGGTAAAGAAGAAGAAAAAGCAACAGGTAACTTTTTGACACAATTGTGCACACAAGCCACCTAATTCACTTTGGATTTGGGATGCATCTACTTCAGAATACTTCCCCCAAGGAATCAGTGGGATCCACTACCAATGTCCTCTATGCTAAGTTTTATTGCTTAATAACATTTTAGTTATGCTTTGTATATTGAGGGCATGCAGTGTTCTTGTCCGTTTCTACATATATTTGGAGAGCATACCTAATTTTCTATAGATTTTTAATGCCATAAATTTTTAAGGTAAAATCATCCAGTGTAACCTCCAGAGACTGAAACCATGGTTTTAATAAATTTCAAAAATTATTCTATGCTTTTATTTTGTAAGGCCTCTTGAGCAGGGCACTGATCCTGCTGCTTGTTCTGACTTCCAGTTCCCCTTTATTTCCTTGCCAATTTGGCTTGGATCTTGTGTGCCAACTGATTTGCCTGCCTGGGTTGTGCTTTGCTGTATGGTTTGCCCCTCTGGAGCTTATTGTTGTTGTTGACAGCAGTGAATTCCCCCCATTATAAGCAGCTCATACCTGCCACTGAGCCCTACCGGCTACATCTGTCTTCCAGCCAGGGCCCCCATCAGCTCCTAGAGCCAGGAGATGTAAGGAGGCAGACAGTGGTGGCCAGAAATGGAGGGACAATGGCTTCATTACTCTCACTCCGAACACCAGAGTGAAGGGAGCAGATTGCTTTGATTATTTCTATTTTCAGTTTGGTCCCATTAAGAGATAAATCCCTAACAGTTGAGAGATCCTACTGTGGAGTTACTTATAACCCCTACCCCAAACTGTTTCCACACCTCAAGAGGTACTACTGCACCTACATCTCTGCACCAGTAGTCACCCTAAATATGATCCATCACTGTTACCCGAGATATTTATCCATTTGTGACCCTTATGTCCAAAATGCTTTTCAAACACAATTGCGATACAAGGAGAGGTAAGAAAAAAAAAGGTAACAACTTCAGTGCGATCTTAGGTACAATCCACCTGGTTCACTATGGGCACATTTTTATGGGGACAAGGCATTTGGCCCAGAGCACTGCAAAAAGGCATTTTAATGTGAGAGTATGTGAAATAAATGTTGATGCAGCAGGCAACATGAAGTTTGCTGAGCTTAAATATGGTATATATCCTTCTATGTGATACACTAACAAATGGACAAGACAGAAGAGGGGTTCAGAAAGGGAGCTTCATGACCAAATTGATGGGAAAAAATTGTGCACCAGTATTTTTATGTACTGAAGAAAAGTAGAGAAACAGGCAATAGGTGTGAAGGTTACATATCCTATGAGACCTTAAGGAGAATGGAGTTTACATGTAATGTTGTTAAAGTTGCCCTCTAATGAAGCTTGAACCCAGGCCTACAGTAATCTCTTGATCTAAGAAATACAAGCACAAGTATTTGAGCATGGTGTGCATGCATGTTTTCCTTTTACAGACAGCTTTATAGACTGTTTTAAACAACTGTACAAAAATAAACAAACATTCTATGAAAGTGCATTATTATTTTTTAAAACTAGTATGTAGGAGGAAGTAATGAGACATATTGGATCTGATTATCAAGCATATTACTAAAATGGTTGTAAGACTTTATTCATAAATGTCATTTAAAAATGGTTTCAGATTAGTATAAATGTCTGTGAAATTACTGTTTTCACTTAGTCTCCTTCGGTATTAATAAAAGAGAATATTAACATAAGAAAAATGTGATAGTTCTCAGAGTAGTAACAGAAGTTTGGTAATATACCAACTTTTCAGTAAATGATATCGATAATTAAAAGTCTAGTGTTGCTTACCTTAATGTACTTCTACATATTTTATGTAAGGTTTTACCAAGAAATCAGCTTCACATGAAGGAGAAGAAAAAATCTAGCTCTCCAAATTCAAACCTACTAGTATCATTTCCTCAATGAAATATATCAATCCTGAAAGTCAGCTTCCACTAATGTGCTCACTGCAACATTATTGGTGGTAATATACTTAATTAGTGAATTTTATATAAGATTTATTTTATTCACAGTAGCTTGGTCTGATAAAATCCTTCATTCCAATTCGTTTAATAGGTAGACTATAGAAACTACATTAATATTACATCCATGAGCAAAGAGATTACCCCACCGTTAATGATTCCTTTGGGTTGCCCTTTTCTGACAAAGGCTCAGAGCCAAAAAGTTCTAATTTTTTTCCTTCCCTCTGAAATAAAGAAACATTGCTATGTAAAAAATCAAGTGTTGTATTCTTTTTGTAACATCTGGGTTCTGAACAGATGAGAACTGACAAAATTAAACTAATCCCTGAAACAAATGTGGCTCTGCTTTGTACTGACAAAATTCTGTTTTAGAGTAAAAAAAAGACTCGAAAGGCTGTTGATACGTCTGCCAAATGACTCATAAAACACCTGGAACKGATTTGGGTCAGAGGAATAATTAAGCGTCTTAAAGGATGCTGCAAGGAAAGTTTTTAAGTCCATTAGTGGTGCCTCTTGGTGTATTACTTGTGCACATGAAAGGCTTGACAGCTACACACCAGTGTTTCGATGGTTTCCACAACTTGTGGTTCGGAAGATCTTATATTAGTTTGCTTTGCTTCTGCCTTTGCTTCACGAGGGCTGGAAGTTATCACTGAGGTAATACCTGTTACTACAACACAATTTTCTTGCCACTCTTCTAGCACTTGTGTGGGGCAGGAGGGGGAAAGTTTGGCTCTCTGCCTGCCGCAGATCTAGACCAGCAGCTGAACAGGAATACTGTGGAGAGAAAAGGGAGGAGGGGTTTGAAAAGGGTGTACTTGATGGTCTTCCAGAAAGGCTTGAAGTATACTCTTATCCAGCCACATTATTTCAGGGAAGGAGGTAAACATTGCTGAATGCAATAAAAGATTTCAGTAGAAAAGAAGTAATGAGAACTATACTGATCTTGGGCTTTTGCCTACTTTTAGGGATATCAATACAGAAGCACACGCTGACTATGTCGTAACAGGAGACAAACAGGCATTTTTGCCATTAGAAGGCAATTCATCCCAGTCTAAGATGTCTAGATAGACGAGATGAATTGCTCTCTGCAAGTACCCATCGTCCTTCACTTGCTGTGGAGACAGCTTAAACAAAATGTCTAACTTTTAATAAGAAGCAAGAAATCCCGGCCTCGGAGTCTGAAAACATGTGTTTTGTCCTGACAAGAAACACGTCTTAAAAACATTGAACGTTCAGCCTCTTTGAATTTCTTTTCTTTGCTCTCCAATTCCTGGATCTGCCAGAGGTACATTTTTATTCTCATTGACTAGGCTTACCCTTATAAACCCAACAGGGCCAAGGCTCAGACTTGAGGAGCGGTGCTCGTTAGTCCCTATCAATCACGGTCGTGGACTTGGTGTGGACTTGGCCCGTGCTGACCTGCCCTTCTTTGGCAATGCCTGGGCATGTTTTGGGGCCATTGGCAGGACCCTCTGCCCAGAAATCAGCATGGCACCCCGGCTGGATGTCTGGATGCAAGCTGTGCCATGCCAAGGCCAGAGAATGGGTCTGCCCTGGTTTTAGGTAGTTTTACACATACAGTTTCTGAACCACATTTGCTTCTCCCTCACTGGAAAGGATGCTAAAAGGCCCTTAGCCTTTTCCTACAGGAAAGAATAATGTTATCTTTTTTTATTTCCTTCTGTTTCATATTTTAGCTCATTGAATAATAGTAAAAATCCCTATTGCTTTATAATAGACTCATAATAAGTGGCTTTTGCGATTGATTAAGTACCTCAGCTTCACTCCCGTGTTAATCAATTGCAGCATATGGTTATTGCTTCATATACTGCTGCAGTGTAGTGGATCATTTACCATATGAAAACTTCAACCCAACTGTGTCTGCCGTTATGGTTCTAGACATCAACTTCTTTTATGGTTGTGTTTTCCAGGACTGTGGAACAAGAATCATAACGTGTTTTGTGATCATGGGAATACGGAAAACAGGAGTAAAATGCATAGTGACCTACTTTTATGAAAATAATTGGAGCATATCACATATGTTTGTAACATAGAAAACATATTAATATTTATGAGGAAGTACCTTTACTTTTGAGATAAATTTTAAAAAATATTTTGGTTTTTTTCCTGGACCAGGTCTCTGATTTAAACGCAAACTATGTCAATTCTAATTAAACTAATTCTAGTTTAAAAAATTGCTTTAGATTAACTGTAATATGTTTAACTGAGAGTAAGAGTCTCATCTAATTTCTTCCATAATATCTTGATGAAAAGCGAAATATTAAAGAAACCTCAAACTATTGAAAATTATATTTTCCATAATTTTTCACTTTAATGTCTTCAAAACCTTTAAAATAGTGATGATTTGAGTTCCATAATCAAAACATTGCTTTTGTAAAGAAACATGAATCAGAATATAATTTTTAAGCTTAGCCATGTTTATATGCATGAGTGATTATTGCATAAGGAGATTAATAATAAATCACAGAGAGATTTATAAATAAGTTATCCATGGGAAACTGAGCTAGTGCTGCTAATTTACTCCTTTACTTTGTACACATTGGATTGTCATTAAACTATTTAGTTATAAGCTATTTAGTGTTTAATTCCATATATTGCCATTTTATGAATTTAGGTAATAGATATGGTGAGCTGCATAGCTACTGCTCACTGGCCTGCATGGCAATAGCCTTACCTAGGAGTCTCACTGGAGCTACCCACCTGAGCAGAGAGAGATATATATGCGTGTGTGTGCGCGTGCGCGCGTGTGTGTATCTCTGTGTGCTTACTGTCAATCAGATTTTTGCCTTGACTTCAGCTGAAGTTGCATCAAACCCCAAGTCGGTAGCTACACACTGCTTAGGACTACCATTTGTCAGCTACTATTGGCAAATTCATTAGATTTCTACACTGAAAAAAATACATTTTTTCACTATAAATTGAATGTGAGGTGCCCTGATTATGTGGAAGGATGTGATGGGAATTACTAGGGTGGTCATATGCAGTCTCTAGCTAAAGACATTATCCATCAGCATTAGGTCTAAATCAAAATAATCTTTCTGTCTGTTTTTGCTGGCCGAGTGCTCATCCTGCTCATTTCTTTGAAGGTATTTGTTATTAGGAAAGTTTAAAAACAGAAAAAAATAAAATGAAGAAATTGAGTGTTATGTAAATCATACCACACAGCTGTTTTATGATCCCATCAGTTTGAGAAAGGGGGAGAGAGAAGACAGGAAGGCTTTTTGAATCTAATCTTACATAGTCCATCTGTTGTAGCATATGACAAGAAGTCAAGCGTCTGAACTTTTAGGAGCCGTTATGGATCCTCGGCATGGATCTGGCTTTCATTGTACAGCCAGTGTTGATACTTCCACTGATTGCACTGATTGACTGTTGTGTCATATTATCCCTGGCCTTTCCAACTCCCTCACTTCGGGGCATATCAACACTAGTAATCGTCAGGCAGAGCTCAATTGATTATCTTCAGAATTTTCTCTGGCTATTGACCATAATGGAAAAAAATTGTGCCTCTGAATTATTCAGAATGAAAACATACACAGAAGAAATCAATAAGGCACATCTGATATTAAAGACAAATTAAAGCAGGCAGTATAACGTGTCTTGGGGCACCCACTACAAAAAGAAGAAGAAAGCATTTAGAGGTAAAGAAGACTATTTTCCTTCTTTCCTTTCATTCTTTTGCGAGTATTATATTTTAGCTGTCAAAATTAACATCTTTATGAATTAGGACATTAAAGGTTTCTTTTCAACTTGTTCTTTGTAAACGTTAGAATTTAACTTCAGACTCTAGCACAATAATTCCTTCTTTGTATCCCCACAGTCTTTTTAACTTAAATGTAACATGCCGTGCTGGAGGGATAAAATTATAGAAAAATGTTCAGGTCAGAAAAATCACATTAACAAATATCTAGAGCTAGGCACTAAGCCTCTGAAGACTTTGAAAGTGTTAGAGATTAAACTAGGGAAGAAAAATGTGCCTCCCTCAGAAATATCTAATATGTTAGCAGTGGGAAAATGTCTTCTATATGAATCACAGATACGATTTTTAAAAATCTGTGAAGGAGGGATGGCTTGTTTTTTTTGGGCAGTGTTACTGAGGAGTCATCTAAGTTTTTACTCTGAGTTTCTGATTCAAGACAAACCACATGGAGAGTGGTGATGTAGTAGGTGTCATGTAGCATCACTGGTCTTCCATTGGTAAGATTCAGGATTTGGCATCATTAGAATATTTTCTGATTGCAAATCTTCTATGAATGTGGTAAATTTCTCAGCAACGACTGCAGAAAGATGTGCCGTGCCTGTGGTTTGAAGCAATCAAGAGAACACAACACAACACTCATGTGACAGGGGGCAGCATTAATTCCCAAGCTGAACATTTCTAGCACTTGGAAATCTGTACTGGGACCTGATTCTTTGCTCCCTCACTTCATGGAATAATACTTTTTTTCAGTATTATGCCACTGTCGTCTTTGTGGTAAATTTTCATTTACATGGGATTGAGAGGTGCAATCAAAATCCGAAAAATATACAAAGGAAATGTAATCAATATAAAAATGTCTTCTAGGGAATCAGAACCCTTTCCTAAAAGTATGAAAGAAGGGTAATAGCTGCTGTAGTAATTAATGCTCACAGGAAAGAAAGTAATATCCAGGACGATACAACAACCCCCAGGAATGAAAGTGTTGATGGCTGAGTGGTCTTTCAAAGAACTCACACAACTGGAATTTGTTTCCACTCTTCGTTGAAATTCATACAGGCTGTTGAACCCTGTAAAACTAAATGGGTTTTTATTCAGGCTTTTGGGGGATGGAGTAAAGGAGCTGAAGCTGCTGTGTAAAAGGAGACACCTGAATGATTTCTGCTATTAGTTTGTCTTTTACTAGAAAATGTGAATAGACTTAAGCTGTTAATACCTGTACATTTTTACTGCAAGAGGTAGGATTTCTAAAAATATAAATTATTGAGAGATGCAGATAAAATATTTAAAACTACTTAATGTGTTAGGTGCACACGTTCTCTTGATCCCAATGGAAAATAGGCACCTAAGCTGCTTAGCTGTTTAGAAAAATCATTCTGGTATCCCATCCTCCCATGTAAACACCTAAATACACTTGAAAGTCTGGCTAAAAATGCAGAATGAGCTGTGGAAGGACTGTACACCACGGTTGGGATTCTTCTTGCCTAATTCTACACACTAGTCAGAAATTTAGGACAGTTTTTAAAACAGAAGTCTTTAGTGCCATCAGAGATGTTATAGCATATGTGGGACAACTCCATAGGATTGCCAGGTATGATATAGGACCTGAAGAAAACATGCTTTCCTGGAACTGCAGGTCGAGAGTAGAAGGGAGAGTCTGGGTTATTTCAAATGGGACCAGATGTGTATGTTCAGGCAACTGACCCCCATGTTGAGGTGTCTAGCGTAACTTAATTTGTATGGCTCTGCTCACGTTTTCAGATCAGAGAGCATTTCTGGGGTCCTGAATCTGGCAGAGTGCCCTTGTGGTGTGGCATCTCCTCATTGTCAAGGTTTGACAAGGAAACCTGTGACCACTGGTTGAACAGGAACTGTGGAGAACTACCACAGGTAAGCCTCAGCAAGGCCCAGGGCACTCGCCTAAATCTCTTCACTGGCAGGACCCGAGACAGTCAGCTGAGATTGGTAAAATGTGAGAAACATGAGAAATAAATATGCCTTGGAAAGGCGAACTGGGTTTCACACTTAAATTGCAAAGGTTGAATTTTGCACTAATTTGTTTTGAAACCACAAATTGTAATAGCGGCTAATGTTGAACCATAACTAAAACAAAGTTTAGGAGAGTTTGTTCTGCTTGTGCAGAAAACGGTATTCTATATCGACAATGTGTGGTTGCCGGTTCCCTCTTCACGTTGCTTGAAGCTGCCTTTTTTGCTTATTTCTTTGTCAGAAATGTAATCATGTGTCATGATATCCTATGGCATCCCTGTGACAAACTGTTTCTAAAATCTATGCTACTGTGTTTAACGTACACACAAAAAAATAGGTGTCTCTGTTTTCTACTTTACCCATCATTTTGAATGCTGTTTTTCAATTGTGATTAAACTTTTTGCTCCTGAAATGGAGACAGAAATATCACATCATACTGACTTGACCCAGTGACAGGGAATTACTAAAATTCCTGTTGCTGTAAATGAGAATTCTGACTATTGAACCAAGTAAAATATGCCCAATTTTATAGAGTCTATGAAACTACTGGGAACTGCTTTGCAAAACTTCTTTTGAAAATATTTAATGCAATTTCACACAACAAAAACCTATTTTTTTCTGTTAAATTCTGCTGAAGCTTTTATGTTGCTTGGGTAGATCCACATTAGCACACCAAGGATGGATCTTTTACAAAGATGAAACTCTAGATATTGTCCCCATGATTACTGCCACACTACTGTCTATGGGAACACCAGTTCCAAGATTTAGATTATGGGACTGGTATGAAGGCTTTTTGCGTCACAAACCCAGTGCATGCATGTGTGTAAAATGTGTCTGCATTCTCTATGTCAACACTTGCTATTGCATATAATGCAATTTGATATTTCTTCTTTGCGCAGACGAAGAGGTTTTTTCTCAATATATGATTCTTCTCAGGAGATGTGTTCCTCTGGGAAACAGTAAGACATGAATACAGCTACAGGAATATTTACAAAGAATTGCAAGCATGGAAAAATGAATTAAATGTGAAAGTATGTAAAAAAGCAATAGTGTATGTAAGCATGGCCCTGAGTAAAAGAGCTAAGGGACTAGATGCTTGGCTACTCGCAATTCCAAYTTGCTTTGTTGTCAGAGCACAGAGGTGTTGAAGAGGTTCTCTTTGATCTGTGGCAGAAGGACATGAAAACAAAGTAAGAACAGGTCAAAGCAGAAAGAGAATACGGCAGGAGTGATCTCAGTGGTTTTAAAATACTTTCTATGCCGTCGAATAACTGAGTGCCATCTCAGTTTGCTCCTGACATCTCTTTCAGAGTGACCAATTAGGCCTTGTTGAAACAAACCCCAAAAGTCATTCTGGAGATAGTTCACTTTGGCTGACAATATAGATAAGACTACAGGCAGATTTGGTTCCCTCTGTCCTACACAGTCCTCCAACACTAGTGCAATTGGCTTTGCATCCTCAGGCAACTCAAGCCCTCTCCGAAGTATGCGACAGATACTTCCACATCATGCTATGAAAACACCACCTTGCTGGGCTGAGACATACTGTTTTGGACAGTCTGAGCTGAAAAAACCCCAAAGCATAATTATTATGTTCCAGGGTCACAAGGGCAGCGCATGGAGCCCAGACAGCTGCAGGACCAAATGTCGTGCACTGTGAGGGTGACCAGTTGGCCTTAAGGGGGTTATTCCTTAGCAGAACGGATGCAAGCCATTCTGTACCACATAGCTTAAGGGACAGGATGATTCCCGGGAGCACCTATACTGAGCAATGTATGTGTAGCATATGTTGTCTACATTCTTGCAGAGGAGGTGGGAAGAACTACTCAAGTCTTGATAACACTGTACAACACGTCTATCTCATGCCTGAACCCTGACAAGTTTCATATATTCCTCTATCTGTTTTGCTTATATTATCTGGCCAACACCTCTCCCCATGTGTTTATGGGGTTTAAATCCCATGGGAAAGGCCTGGAATCCTCATATCCTGTTTCCCAAGTAAGCATTACCTTATACACTATAAAAAGAGTCAACATCTCTCCTTCTGTTTCCTTCAGAATAAAAACCTAACTCTAACTAGAAACCTACACTTGGAGCTGGCTTCAGGATTATAAATGCCATATAGATGTGTGTTTCCCTTCTAGTCTGAATATATGCACTTAATATCGAAGCTTAAAGTTGCCTCCTTCTCCATGGCATTTCTCATTCAATGACTTAGGTGGTCTGTTGTTCATGTGCACATGTTTTTAGGTACTTGTTTCTTCCTGTACACTGGATAAGCAGTAAGATTGCTAGAAGTTATAACTGCAATGCTGATCTTATAACCTGTTTGTGATTTTAGCCTGTAAGTTTGCTATGAAACTATTTTGAATAATGTGAGGCTCATAAATTTTAGACTGCAAAAATAGATTAGGTGATAGGCTTAGTTTCCATTTTTGTTGCATATCTAAGTTATAGTAAACGAAATATAAACTGTGTGGAGAAGTGTGAGATGATGAACAGCATTCACCCTGTAGACTTCCGAAAGCTGAGGGAGGAAGCTCATGGAAGTGCATCCTTGCTTCTGTTCTCTTGAGCAGTCACTGCTAGCAACTGTCAGAGGCAAAATAGGTGGGTGTTATGTTTGATGTAAAGCAGCCATTTTAAATGTTCCTAATAGACTTGTGGAATTTTAAGACCATGAAGTGTCCAAAAAAAACCTGGTATAAAAGACCTGTGGGATATAGTTGTTTGTGGAAGAGAAGATGGTGGAAAGTGCTAATGTAAGAAGTACAGTTTTCATCTTTTCAGCCTAAATATTCACCTTGGCCTTCTTTAGTGTATAAAGTGGGTTTAGCCAGTCAGCAAAATAAAGAAACATAACTAATGTCAGATAACAATTCTGAGGAAAGCTTCTGCTAAATCTTACCTGCTGCCTAGACAGTGGAAACATTTGTGGCTGCTTTTTTCCTGAGTGTTTTCAAAGTGATCATAGTACTCATGCTGTTTGAGTCCCATTTCAGCAAAAACTTAGGGATATAAAATATAAGCTTCAATACAATTCCACATATAGAGACATGATAAACATCAATAACAAGAGAAGTCCGAGTTGCATGTCTTATTGTGTTTTACCAAGTTAAAAGCTCATTCTATTCATTTCAGTGTAAGTCCATTGCCAGTGATTTCTGAGGAAGTGATACAAAAACATATTACAAGGAACAGGAAGGATGGAACATTTTAAAGAAATTTAATCAAAATTATTTCAGAACTGACTGTTTGAAATGCTTTGGAAAGATGTTGGATTATTATTTCAGAGAGATTTTCCTGTTACATGGGAAGTGATATCGGGTGGCTGCTTTAGTATGGTACTACAGACAACATCTAGCTACAAAGCAGTAGTAATGGTCTACACCAAGGACATAAACTGCATGTTGCAAGCCTCAATGTAAGGTGCTTAAAGATGAAAAGTGAACTCAAGTCCTGGATGGTATTTCCATGAAACCTTTCTCATACAGTGTAGAGATCTTTACCAATATGGTTATTTGTGCTCTGCAAACTCCCTACTATCCTGCTCCTAGGAAGGAGGTTGTCAGCTTTACCTAGTTTTATGTTTTCACAAGAACAACAATATATTATAACAATAGGTGCCAGTAGAATAAACCACAGCGAAGATATTTTCATCCATGACCTACAACAGGGTTCTGGGGCAGTTAGAAGATAATCATATTATCTTATCAGGTGATGCAGTGCTGATGCCTACAGAAAATTTAAGAAGAGAATTTGTTAATTAAATTATTATTATCTTCAGAAAAGAAACAATAGTTTGGGATTATTTTGTTATTATTTACTATTTAGCAGTTCAGGAAAATCCCATTTAGTAATATGTAATTGCTAAAAAGTTGTTATCAAGCACAGTAGTTGGGGAAAAAATGAACTAAACTGAATAAACATAAATGATACTTCTGTCTTTAACAGACAGTGTGAACAGTCCAGAGTGAAGGGAACTTCCTACCCCCAACAGTTACACAGATGTATTGGTAAAATGTCAAAAGCAGATGAGAAGTAAAATTGATCTTGGAAAGAAACCAAAGGATGACATCATCGGTTTAGTGATTACAATTTACAGTCTAAATTGGAAATGGTAAAAAGAATTATACAAGCACAAAAGCAAAAGTGGTTGTAATATAAATAAATAAATAAGGAGAAATTTCCTGCATTTGAAATGGTTTAACTTCATATGCCATTAGTTTTGATTATGACTTTTTCTGAAATCAGAGAAAGTGAAGGAAGTCTTGTGGCTGTGCCTTGTTCTTCTTCATTTCAATGTTCTCATGCTTCTGTATACTGAAATTCATCATTGAGAGGTTCCACAGTTCCTTTAAAAAAGTTGAGCTAGACAATGTATCTACTACTTCAAAAAACATCAGTTTACGAAAATAATTAGTTTTAAATGAACACTATGCTTATGTGGCTTTTCATGACATCCATCAAAGCTGCATATAAAAGTTTATGTTATGAACTAACTACTCTCTGTCCTGTGATTAAAGGGCACATGATGACCTCATGAACCACCCTTTAGACTTCCAGTGCTTCTGGCTTTAATATTCTGTGCTAGATTCACAGAGCTCTTCTACAGATGCTAAGCGTTCAATCCTGAAGGCTCCACTTCATCATCAGGTAATTAGTATTTTCATTAACTTGCTTATTGTCAAGGAAAATGAGCCTTGATCATCTAATTTTTCCTCAATGAGTTGAATATTGTAATATATCTATAATTAATGTGTTTTATGCCACAAACGTGTAATGGAGTGGAAATCTGAGCCTGCTCCCAGCAGTCACTGTCAGTAAATGTTTGATGAATAAACAGAGACTTTCTAATGGGAAATGGTGGTGACTTTTATAAGCAGACACAATAAAGACTTTATTAACATACTTAAGAAGCATTCTGGGAAATAGAATTGAATGCATTATTACTGTAGGCTCCTTTTGTGAAAAGTAAATTTTACTGTCCCCATAACAAATGTTTGCTTGTTTGATGTAACTTGTAGTGTCATTCTTTTATGGCGCATCTTTCAGTGTAAATCTGTGAAGCATTTTAAATTAGCTACATATTCCCTATAGGTCTATGATCTAAAACAAAAAAAAAAAAAAATCCCTCTGAAATTTGTATAAACTAATCACTTGTACACCTGGCTGTAATGGAAAAAGAAATAAAAAGAAAAAAACCAAGACCTAGCAGATATCTGAAAAATCAAATTAAAGTGAAAACTTGTTAAAATGAAAATGTAACGTAGGTGTTCAGAGAGTGAAGAGAAGCTGGGGTGGAATGGCAGATCATTTGCAATGCCACATCTGCTATAACTAAGACTAAATATGTCTTTAAAACGTATTAATGAACAGCTCCAGATGTAATATCAACATGCTATAATAAAGAGCCAGGAGTATCTCTGAGCTAGTCAGGAAGGTATTTAGCTTCTTGACTGGTTCCAGAATGGAAACTGAAACTGGACTGGCTCAGTTTTCAGAGGTGTGTCATGTACACAGCCCGTGCTGCAGTCAGTGATGGCTACAGACTGTAAACACAGCCTTCAGAAAAAAGAATGTCTTTTCCCCTTTAAGTTTGTTTTTTTTTGTAGCTGGCGTGGTGTTTGCCTTCCCAGAACACACTGTATCTGGGGATGAACAACTTACCTAAGCAAGAAAGACACTTGAATCGCATCTACTGCTTTTACTCAGCTAAGTGCAAATTCTGTGTCCTGGTTTGCATGCAATTCGGAAGCTTTCTGTGGCATTGATGTAATGTGATGGAGAGGGCAGGAATAAAAAGAGTAGAGGAGAAAGGGAGAAAGGATAGAGAGTAGGAAGCAAAGAGAAGTTTCCCCTAAAAGAAAATCAGAGAGGACAATTGTGAGAGTAAGCAGGCTGGCCTGCGGTTGTTGCTTCTCTCCACATCCCTGTCATGGCAGCTTCAAATACTCCCCGCTCTGAGCCACCAGCATCAGCCACCAACATTTTCAGTGAGCAGCTTTGATACCCAAAGTCCCTGCCTGACCGACTGGGCAAGCAGGGAAAGGCTCCCACGCTGCCTGCGCTGCCAGGAGCGGTCCAGAGATAGTTGGCAGGGTCAAACTCCAGAGCACGCTCTGGGACAGGCGCTGTAGACATAACCATGGGGAGCTGGCTCTGTTTCACACGTCTGAATGGGAACCTGTCAGCTATGCCTCATGGAGAGGACTCAGCACGCTAGGGTGTGATGCACCTGTCCTACTTTAGATGTCTACCTTAAGATTTCTGAATCAAGCTGTAATGAATTATTTCAACTTCCTTGTTTGATTTTGAAGGCAAAAGTTTTAATTTTATGTTCTATTAAGATATTTTTAATATTATGTTAAAATTTTACATTGTTTAGAGAAAAAAATGTGACGGGCCACATATCATTATTAAAGAACTTTAATTCCATAAGGAAAGGCAGTGCTTTTGCTTTTCATTCCAGTTTGGCGGAATGAATGTCAAAATTGTCTTTGGACTAATTTTTTCATTTCTGATTTGCTCTGGTACATATAAAAACAGAAAACTGAAGTTTTGATACAAGTAAATCCCAAGACAGAGTTATTTTGTAGATGCATCCAGAATTCAGAAAAGAATTGCCTACTCTTGTGTGTTTTAACTGACCAAATGTAGATGTCTATTATGTCTACATTTAAAGTAGCTGTTAAACTCCCAGAGCGACCAACGAAGAGACACTGTCACCTACAGATTGTGATTTATCTCATCCTAATGTAGATCTCCGGAATAAGCCAGATGAATCTCATTCTAAAAGTGTGTATTTCTCATCACCTCTTCACTAACTTTAAGGAGAATCAAAGGTGATTCACTCAGATATTGAAGTCTACTTAATAGATGCTTAGACCTAACCTAGGTAAATCTCCCTTTGAAAACCAATGGGTCAAAACATTAGGAATCTGACTGTAGAGAATAATTTAGAATGTCAGAGGATAAAGTTGCGAGACTGAAGTTGATTTTTTTTAATGATGGTGTAGGTCAGATGTGATCTTGACTTACTACAGCACAAGAAATTTCATTGAAGGTGTTCAGTAGGGGCAAGACTGAGAAGAACTTATGCAGGGAATTTTAACTCTGGCTTACAAGGTTTTTCCAGTGGGCAGGTTCTCCATCTCTCCTAAAAGGCATTTAGTCAAATCAACTTGTGGAAAATTATGTTAAGAAAATTAAGTAATGTGGCTGAAAGCTGTGTTCATTCCACCTACATTTAGACACCTAGATGGGGGTCCAAAATGAGGTGTATAGTCACCATAGCTTCATCCGGGGAAAGACCAATATCTTCATATCCACTCCTCTTATGCGGTGTATTTGCCTCAGCTCTTGCTATCTATAACTGGGAATGAAAATATCCTGAGCTCTGAAGTTTGACAACCATGACCTCTGACAAGTGTAATTTAGCTATAAAGGTCAAAAAATAAATCTTACATTGTCTGAAACGTCCAGGTTTAAATTTAAAAGTTGTTTGGGGTATGGTTAAGTCAATATCAGAATAACAATTTTTGTTTTTTATTTTTTATATTCACTGTCTGTTGCAATTATTCAGATGGATGAGGTGCTTTACAACAGATGGAAAAAAGAATACCAAAATCCTAAAATCAAAAACCCAATAAATCAATATATAAGACATATTTTAGTGCTCTCTGGTATCATAARCAAAAACAACTGATTTAAACAGTGGTCCAACTTTCAGAATGTTGGAGGAAAGAAAGGTATGTACTCTTCTGATGCAAGAACACCAGTTAAGTAAGATTTTGTGACATTTCTGTCTTCAAGCCAGTGTGTTGGGTGGAATCTGGATTGTTTTGAAAGTATAGTGAGTTTTTGCAGGGTTTTTCACTGCAGCCAGGATTATATTCGTTTTTTCCAGTTCTGGTATGTGGCAGCATACTGAACAGTATAGGAAATGTCTTAGAATTCGCCCCGTGCTTCCCTTAACTAAAAGCTTATTATTTTGTATCTGAAATGCAAAAAGGGAAGAAAGTATTTTGCAGGCCAGAGTTCACTATTGCCACAACAGACAAAATTCAGGTGTGTCCTTTTTTCCCACTAGAACTACCCAAATAGAAGACAACAGACCACTGAACATCAGCAGACGGGAAGCACAGTGCTGTTCTCCATTATGCTGCTATTGACCTCAATATCTACACCTTTTTTTCTAGTTTACACTACCATTACTGAAACTAATATTTGATCGTGTCTTCTAATAAGAGATACATATATTTCTACAGACTTCATTGATCTTACATATTTTTCTGGAACTACATGGTATTTGGTAAGATATTTATCTTTGGATAAGATATTTGAATTTTTACAAAAACAAATTATTGAAAGTGCAAGTTAATGACTTTTATGAAAAATCTTAATTAGAAATAGATGAAACAAACATGGCAATGAAAAACCAAAGTAATATGCTGTTTTCTATTTCACTGCAAAGGGACAGAGAAGAAAAAGAGGTTGGCAAAATAATGCATATAAAGGCCAGATATCTGTGTCCTGAGGCCATCAGACACTTCCCTAATGGACTACAGAATGTGTAAAATAATTAATCATCTGTAGAAGGTATTGCCAGGGTTAGAGATGGGGTCTTCAGCTTTTAATGGAAATGCTCTGTGATTGAGCTGGGAAAAAAAACTTCTGTAGTTTGAAGAGGAGGGCATCTGTCATACTTAACTCATAATAGTTTAGGAGCACAATAAAATACCAGGCATGGTTCAGCACTTTTATTTTGTGGGGTATTAAAACTATATATAATACAGGAAAGGTACAAATATACAGTGAACCACTCTCCATGGTAGCGTTCACAAATTTCAGTAAGAGGAATGCTTAAAAGGTTAAACTCAGACTCTCTGGGGTCAGATTTGTTCCCTCACTAGCAATACATCTCCCTGACTAATCTTTCTGTATATACTTTTTAAAAAAAAATGGTGTATTTTCTACCTGCCTGTTTGATAGGTTGCTGAGATAGAGTGAAAATGGATCATTTTATTTATTTCTTTGCCAGAGGCCTGAACACAATGAGCGTATCTTAAAATTTAAAAAAAAAAAAAAAGATTTGTTTAGTATTAACATGCAAATTTTACAGGCAAAGAACAGTATTAAGATTAAGACTGAAGAACTTCAAAGAGAAACACAGTTAAGATTACTTAGGCATATGAAATCTAAATCCGTCCCTCTGGTGGAGACACATTATTGTACAGTCTTTAGCAATATGATCTGGAACCTATCTTATTCCACAGGATACCTTCCTCATTTATTGTATGGGATAAACAGTGTTCATTATTTGAGCAGTTCCTTTAAATTTTCTTGCATCCCCATAGGTCAACAAGTGAATCTAACCCTTATTTCTTCTGTGCTATTTCAATCACTCATCCAGAAGTTTGGGTGTCCAAATGGAGGTGGCTAACATCTACGTTTTATTCAGAGCTTGAACATTATGCAGTATGCAGGGATGCTACTAGGTACTCCCACAAATTGAACTGAGAAGCTTCAAACTGGATGCTCAGAAAATGAGAGTACAATCCACTGAAAATCATACAGTTTGAGAGTATTAGTCAACAAAAGTATGATTATTAGCCAATAGGCTTGAAAAAGCAAGATATATCTAGCTGTGCAGGAGATTTGTTAGAGGCACCATAGGAAACCTGTAAAGGTTCTCATCTGAATTATTGGGTACAGGTAAAGAAAAATGAATACAAATTGAAATAGTGACACAGAGAGAATGAGTTAGTTACCCACTTTTCACTTGTCTTTGCACTTTCTGAGTCTGTTTAGAATCAGAAATACAAGGGTTGAAATGTGCACAAAAAAGGAATTTTTTTGGGTCACCAATAGTCAAATAAATATTTCAAGAGAATCTAAACTTGTGAGATTTCCAGTTCAACTAATCCAATCTATAATTATACTTTAAAGAATCTAAATTATCTCAGTATTCATAATTTTTGAGGGGTTTTATTGAAGTATTAGCCGTTTGATCCCATTCAGGAAAAAGTAAGTTTTAAACTAGCCAGTTAAGGAGAAAAAGAATTAACTGGAAAAACATAAATATATCAACATATCTCAGTAGCGATATGTGTATGAAGCAGAAGAAAAAACATTCCCATGTAGTTAAATTTAGGATCACGTTGAGTGTCAGGTTGCACCGATTAGACCAAAAGGATGTATGAGAGGGGTTGTCAACAGGACACAAAAGTATTATTAATGTTGCTTTCCAGCTTGGGCAAGAAGTTCATCCCATTCAGCTCTACCATCTGAATAGGACTACAGGAGTCCTAATCCTATACAGCCTATACAGTCACTCTACAAGCAAGACACTTGTAGACATAGCCAAACACTGCAGCCTCACCCCATTTCTCAGTCCTGCTGCCTTTGGATGACCTCTGGGTGGAAAGAAGGGACTGGCTGCCAAGAAGGAGGCATCTAGAAGATACTAGGAGGGTTGGACTGGGAGGAAAGAGGAGGTGAAAAATATAAAGGATCTGTATCTGAAGGGGATTGAACTCTAATGGAAAGTAAAAAGGGCTGGACTTCTGCCCACGCAAGTTAATGGGAGTTTCGACATTCATTTCAGGAGCTGTAGTGTCAGGYCCCTGTGAATTAACAAGGGCTGGAGCATGGGAGAGAAGTAGTAAACAGGCAGCCCACAGGAGTAAAGCTGTTTGTGCCTAAGGGTATGACCGCGCTGTGATTTGGCGTGTGTATACATATTCACACTAGCTTTAATCTAGATTGAATGGATACTACTTAGGGTGTCTAAGGCTGTGACAGCATATACTTCAGCATGGGCTGCACAAGCCTGCAGAACACCCGGGCACTTTTTCAAGCAGCTGATGTCCCCTGAAGCATGTGCTGCTGCAGCTTTACTCAGACGTAGCTGTACCTCCTCCAAGCGTCATTCCCCAAACCACCGCAGGCATGATGTAAGTATTTGGAGGCACTGGGCTTTAGATGAGGGGTGTTTCAACATCTCTACCATATGGCTGCAGAGAAGGTAGCTGATGTTCAGATTTTATAGCATGAAGCCTGTGCCAYGATGCTCAGTTTCCAATACACTGATGATGCAACTAAACTATGTTGTAACAAAACATGTATGTGTGAGTGTGTGTGTCACTGTGTTTGCTTGAATTCTTAACAAAATAGATATAGAAAGGAGAAGCTAAAGGTACATACAAGCACTGATGGACCCTTAAGTGCAATGGGTTAAGCTAGTGTGAGGGGGAAGGAGGCCGGGTGTCTAAACATCACAGCTGTGGCCCAGTGATAGACAGGCTGGGGCAGTGGAGGCGAGAAGAATGGTCATATGATGGTAGTTGAAGTGTCAAGGGGGTACAATTTATTGAAAAGCAGATCACAAAGGAGAAAATCCTTCCTGCATATTATTAATGCTATTGATTGATTTATATAGTGCATTTCTTAAGCAAAGCTCTTTATAGAATTACAAACTATTAAAGCTGAGTGAATAACTCACAATGAATAATTTATCCCATGAATTTAACCTTTCTTTCTGCTCAAGAAATAGCCACAAAGAGATCACTCTTTCCTTAATTATTCAATGAATTTTTTAATGAACTTTTAAAACACTATGAACTGATCACCAAGAATGTTCTGATAATACAAGATAACCAAGGTTTCTCTGAGTCCTGATTATTTAGAGACAACCAAACTGTGGCTAACAAAAACACGTGCACTATCCTATGCCAATCTGGTGGCTTGTGGTACGTGTCTACTACACAGCGCAGTGCTTTGCAGAGATGGCTGAGCTCTCTCTGAATAGGCACAGTTTGAGGACAGAAAGCATGAGAGCTGTGGAAATGTGGAGCTCTAACCCTGTTATCCATCCCTGAGTAGAAACAGTCTCGACATAGCACAAGGCTTACTGGTACTACTTGGGGATGCTGACAAGCGTAGGTGCACGGAGCTGCAGGGTCTTGTGGAGATGGGGGAGCCCCTCTAGAGCCCCTCCGCAGTGTTGTGCAGTTCAGGAGTACCTAGAGATGCTCCCCATACACGTCAAGCCAGCTGGTTATGCACCTGAGTGCTGTTTTTTTGAATCAAAACCTGAATTCATTTTGATTCAGCATAAGGCACACGGTATTTTTTTTCCCTGACAGGATGAGTATGTAAAGCTCTGAATTTCAAATTCCTGAAATTCTAAAATTCCTCTTCCATGAATATTCAGGTAAGTAGCATGCAAGTCTATTCTTTGACATATTTGTGCCAGGGTAGCTTAAATCCATAAATGTTGGCAGAAGGTGAACACGAAAGAAGAGAGGACTGCAAACTGACAAAATAGCTGGAGAAGTTGTGCACTGTGCACTTGACCCACAAACCAGCTATCCCTTGGAATCGTTCTGCTTCATCTATGTTAAACATCAGTCATCCCTGAGGAAAAAGGGAACTAAGCAGTAATAGGAATAGCAGAAGCACTATCCAATAGTTTGGGGAGAAGACTATGTCTTCTGAAAAGGAGTGGGAACTCAGGTTTCATTAGGAAATATAAGGAGGACTGGGTAGCAGCTCATGTTAACCTATCATCTGTAATGCAACCATCATTTTTGGAGCTAGGGGTAGGTTCTAAAGTTATGTGTAAATGCTCACCATCCTACACTTTAGCTCATTTCCTTTCAGGTTATGCCACAGGGCTTTTTAAAACTGTTTCACAATTAAAGTTTCATGCTGCACAGATGGAGAAAAATTAACTTCCAGAATAGGTCTGTGTTCTGGCAATGGACAGTCCCTTTTTAATTACAGAACAAACTTTGAGATATTTCCACTACTACTGTATTCTAATGCGGTGACAAACAAGACTGAGGAGTAACGCATTTTGGAGCTGCTGCTGAGTGTTTTTGTTAGTGCTTCCCAGTGTTAATACCCTGAGTGTGGCAACAGATTAATAACTCACCTGTAACAGCATGGTGCAGTCTTTAAATGGAGTAATTTAAAACAAGATATTAACAATATCTATAGATTTTTTTTTAAAGGAGAACCTGATTTGATATAAGGAAATACAAAATCCTACTCTCACATCTCTACTGAGCTTCCAGGCTGTCTGAGTCTTTATTTGTCTTTATTGACTCTTTATTTTTTGGCTTTGGGAGTATAATTTTACTGAAAGATGGCATTAATTGCTCTGAGACCTGGTTTCTGTCAGCCCTTTTGGCAGGCTCAGGAGAGCTCTTTTGGAGTGATCTCCCAGTGGTTAGGTCCATATCTCGAAGCAGTCATGGGGTGCACACACCAGATTTCTTCTGGATGGAATGAAACCAGAGGAGCTCTTGGATTGCTCCTGGGCTTCCACATCCCAGGACCAAGCTGGAGCAGGTCCAGTGCAACCCCCTCCCCCAGGGTGAGTATGAAGTAGATTTCAGATTCTCAGCAAGAACTGTTTTGATCTATAAATCCATTCCTATTTGTCCACACTAATCAATAAGGTAGATATAGGCTCGGTTAAGGAAAAGGCCAATAACCTAACTTAATTTCAGTTTGAGGCAGTCTGGATGTCCAAATCGAAAATATTATGCAACCAGAGATAAAACACTGTTCTGACTTCCTGATGAAGTTTAAACCTCTTATATCAGGTTGTTATTACCTTTTAAGAAAGTAGCTATGTTATACAATTTTCCTAAAACACATGCTAATTACAATAATGTGTTGTTCTCATCTTAGCAAGCTAAACAATCTCTCTACCTTCATAATATTTAAATAGAGAATTAGATTATTCTGGATACCTGATCACTGTGCACTTCAGATGTTTAACAAATGTTATGAACGTAAGTGTGCATCTCAAATGTATATTTATATTGTTGTGCATAAAGTAATGTGTCTTCTGGGTCCTATTGTAAACAAGCTGTCAAGCTTAACTGGGTTAGCCTGTAAAAATATCTTTCCATAAATAAATTGAAAAAAAACCCCAACAGTCAAGCAGCCTCTTCTAATGGGCTTGATCGGAAAATACGGAGGGGAAACTGTAATAACACAATAATGTAGTCCTGTGCAGATTGCTTCTCAAAATGTCAGTATTGGTAACTTTGGGATATAGTCAGCTTTTGGCTACTTTTCTTTGTTCTCTGCTTGGTGATGTGGAAAATTCCAGGTTCAATTATGTCCAGTCACACCCAGTTTGTTATTCATCTGTTCTAGTTCACTCATGTCCTGCCAACTTAGATATGACTAAAATTATCCACAGAGAGATCAAGAGTGCATTTGCCTGCAACACGTTCAGCGCTGCAGCAGCAGAACAGAAGTATGACAGCATCAGACAGAAKAAGTGACTTTTACAGACAGCCCAGTACCTGAGGAGGATTAGAAGTAATACACAAGATCCAGAGATTATTCCTGGTGAAATTAGAACAGTGTTAACAGAGATCAAATATAATTTATTTTGGCTCCTTTTCTGAGCATGAAATCTCTGTTGCTGTGGCTGTTTGTCTCTTCTCTGTCACCCTCTTTGATCTACTTTGTTTTCTCATACAAATACTGTATGTAATTATGACATTTATGCCAACCTTTAAAATAAAATCACTTTTGTTTTGAGGAGGGTTACATAGTAGTACTACCAGACTTCTCATAAACCCAGAGTAAAATGCTCTGACATTCTAACAGATGAAAAAATAATTGATTATATAAAACTTATTTTAGAACTTGCTAATTAAGATTATGAACTGCTTCCATTAAGAACTCCAGTTTAGCTGTTCATTCTTTTAAGGAATGAAATGATCTGTTTTTTAATCATCAGGATGAAAAGTCTTTCTTTTTTAATTCACAAAATATTTTGTTTTCTGGAAGTTGCTGATGAAGAAGTTAGTGTAAAAGAGACAATTATCTTTTCTCCCTTTTCAAAAGGGGTTTAAAAGTGAGTAAATAACAATAAAAATTAAAAAGGGTCTCCAGTGGAGACAGCCTTCGATGAGGCCTAGGTGATGGTCATTTGAAAACTTACAATGACATATTTAGAAGATTTTTCGGATTGCTTTTAGTATATATTAGATCATTTAGAAACTGAAAGTTCCTGTTCCYATATCTCTCTTTAGCATGAACTCATACTGAGATTTAGTTTTGCACCCTCCATTGCAATCAGTGCTGGCTGCTTCATTGCCTTCATCTTGGATAGCCATCAATGTTGACACAAAAGGAAACAGTGTGCCACCATTCTGATTTAATAGACCCTTCTGAAGGACATATGCATAATTTTGGGTGATTATAGAAAAGTGAAGAACAACAGGGACTCAGCTATTTTGGTAACAAACAGTGAACTTTAACAAAAAATATAACGTGAGAGGATGAGACTGAGGTTTTCACACCCATCAGTGTATTCTTGACCAGCTTGGACACTAAAAACTGCTGTTGCTTTATTTATAAGAATGAAGTTACTTAATGAAGTAAAATCATTCTTCTTCCAAGTTCATAGTATTATGGCTTAAAAGTTCTGTACAGAATAAGAGGYCTCAAGAAAAACATTCCTTTCCTCCTGGCACTGGTTGGGATTCAATACCAAGCTTCACAAGTTATACTGAAAAAAGCTGTAATTGGGCCTGATGCTTTTGACAYCTTCTGAAAGATTCCTGCAGGCATCATCACCACAATTTTTGCCAATGTTATGTTGCTGTGTATTGCTGTGTAGTATTGCACTGTAGAATTAATTCTAAATAATTTTGTATTGTTTTTGTTGTCCAGCCTAGGAGCCTTATCTATGGCTCCCCAAAAACTTATCACCAATTAATAAATTCTTCCCCTTTATTCTCTACCCTCTGAATGAACAAGTGTTTGGAAACAAATCATGAATATCACAACTTCGCTAAATGTGTCGAGCTCCACTCCCCTTGATTCGATGAATGTAATTTTGTCTGCCAGTGCCACATACCAGTTATGCCCTGGTGTACTAATGTTATTTGACCTCTTTCACTTGTTAATCAGAAGAGGAATTCATCTGCAGTGCCAAGACTCATGAAACATTGGGGCAATGTCTCCAGTGTGGTTGCTGGTCTCTAGATGTTTCCACAATACAAATGGTAGATGCTGTATTTCTGTAGACCACTCACCCTGTGTCCCCAACTTGCATTGCCCTTTCCTGTCTGAGCGAAGAGTTCTTTCCGTCTCCCCTGTTAATAGAGAGTCCTTCACTGCAACCATCCCATCTCAGCCCTCACTTAATCCTGCTCTAGCTCTGCTTCCRTTTCAAAATCCTATAGACCCCCACTTTTTTTTAAGTACTGGCTGATGACTTCACCCRCTGCCAGTTTTACAGTGGATGTGTCACTATCCAGATGACCTAATTCAGGCAGGCTGTGAAACTCTGCTGCCTTCTCTCTTTCTTTCTAGGTGCTGATTTCTTGGTGCACATTTTGAAGGGTATAACTGCAAATATATTCTTTCTGTTGTGCCCTGCCATCAATTTTGACCCAAGTACCTATGTATTTCTCCACCCCACATACATCTCCCTGCCAACAATATATTGGTGATGCATGTGAGTGCAAAAAGGGATTACGATTATTACTAGGATAACAACCTTTCCTGRTTGTTTCATTTTATCTTGTTGAAATTTGCAGTCTTTAACTGGCATTTCCATAATATATTTTAGCAGCGTTGATACCACTATTTCCTTTTGCTGTCTCTGCATCTTTTCTTCTTTCCTTGTCCTGTGTTTGTATCTGATAAAGTGCATACTGCTCCACATGGAATCTGCTGCTTTTGTTCCAGAACACTAGGGATGTGACCTTAAAACTAAGCATAGAAATAGTGGAACAAGCTAAAACTGGACTTAGAGAAGGAGGGTTCCAGACTATTACAGAGCAATTCATATCGAATAGCATTGGACCCGTGCTGACATATTAACAATAAAAAGGAATCATCTGTGGAAGCAAAGATGGTAAGTCACAGAGGGCATATATAAGTGCAGCCTCAGAGCTATAAAAGCCAGACTGACATTTATCACTCTGTGCATATTGGAGCTGTCATGTTGGTCCTCAGATGATCGTGTTACTACCTTCAAGACATTTTTTTAGATATGAAGCAAAGATTAGAGAGGGAATGAGAGAGAGAGAGAGGCTTGCTAATAAGTATTGGGTGAAAGCCACATAAAGGAATTAGCATTTATATTATTTATTGTCCCTTTTTCATCAGCCATACCCCCCCTTCTTTCTCATTTTTTCCCTCCCCTTGGATTTTTCTAACCTTGCACTGAGAAGATCCTTGTACATTAAACCTAGTTCAGCTTCAGAATGGATTAAAATCAGTTTGACTAAATACTATGTTCAGTGAAYGACAAATTGTACAGCTTCACACATTATTATTTGTGCTAAAAGCTATTATGTAAATATATTGGCTTATATAAGCTTAAATAGGATGACACAGGAATGCAAAGATAGGGCATACATACAGATCTATTGAACTGATACTCTGTGAGCATATCCTYTAATAGAAAATTGTGTATTCTCACTCAGAGGGCAGAAAAGAACCATATGTCTATTTTAGTGGTTATGTCCTGAAATGATGCACTTATTCCTTTTATAATATTTTGAAATAAATACATATGGGACCGGTCAGATGTCAACAGTGGCACTGAAAGGAGTATGAATTAGTCACACTGGCACACAGGGCCCTGGAACAATGAACACTGCTCTGGAAGACCCTTGAATGCAAGCCTATTTGCCTCTTAATCCAAATGAATAATTAATGATAATTATCATGCTGCAGTTATTATCTGTGATAATAATATATCCGTAAGGTGAATAAATTCAATCTGCTACTATGCAGAAATGGCAACTCATAATATTCTTAAGAAATACAGATATAATTATCAGTATTAACGGTCAAGAAAAAAAGGAGATTTTTATATAAAGAATTACAGCAAAAGGACTAAAGTTTAGTGAGAATGAATTTGATTGCATTATGTTTATTCTTTATCTGTCATTTCTACGGCACCAGTTTGCAATCTTTTCACAGTTTATTTTCCTAAGACCCATTTAGTAAAAGCTGAAATGTGCATTTGTTCACTGCAATCTATCCATAACTTTTCCATCAGTCCACTGCTAGAGAAGATCAGGCTCAGGATCTTACACGCGTCCATATGCAAATCGGTCCATTTGTGTAGTTCACTATGCTGGCAATTTTCCTCAGCTACAAAAACTTTAAAGTATTAAAGCAAAAATCAATAAAACCAAATAAAATATTAAAAGGTCAAATACATGTTTGAAGCTCGTACAAAACCAGCCATAACATTTATTTTTGAAAGCACTGTAGGTGAGCTGTCAGCTAGGCAGAATAGTAGGCAATCAWATTTAATCCGATCTCCCTCATCGGGCTTGTTGTGACAAAGGAAAATGGAAGGGGGATGGGTGAACGGGAGCAAGAGGAAGTAACTACCCTCCATTCTTTTTGAAATTGTTTTTATATCTCTTTATTTTGACTATTAAGATTCTCAGTCATATAAATTAAAGACTTTAAAGTCTACTTAAGTTGAATTAAATTAATGATTGAGAAAAAGCTTTGAAATTCAAAGTTCATGCAGACCTTTAACTCACACCAGGAAGGCTTGGTTTTTCCCTCCTTCTTTTCATCCTATGATTTGAGCACTGGTTTACTCAGGGGAATGGTAATGAGATGTAGAGTTTCTCACCTCTAGGTCATTGCTTCAAATCTGGCCCAGGTTGGTAGGAACCAAAATTCATTATCATCTACTTATGGTTCAGCGGCCTATGTGAAATGGGTTGATGGTCTTTCGGTCTAGTTTTCAGTGGACAAATGTCCACACAGTTATAAACACTAATTAGTACCGGAATAGGGCTGAAAGTTGTATTCCGAACATAGTGTCCGGGGGTTGTTGTGACAACCCCTCAAAACTCTGGCACCTTCTGGGACTACCTTCCAGGAGGGGGGGTTAATTCTTTCATGATTGTCACTATGATTCATCCATTTTTTTTTTTTTTTTCTGAAGAAATGGACAAAAGAAATTGCCTCTTTTTCACTCCCTTTTTCATCAGAAAACAACAGATTTCCCTCAAAGTTGATCCTGACAGGTGACAAGAATAACGTGTAAGAGTCAGTAAAAGGATGCATTATTAATCACCCTGGGTTTCATTTAGGCTGTCAGCTCAGTGGGTGAGCTCTGTAGAAGGAAGAGTGGAGATATTATCATTATTATTTACTTGTCCACCCAGGAGTCACGAACCAGGACATCATTGTATTAAGCAACGTGCAAACACAGAAGAGAGAGCTAGTCCCTGCCCTAAAGAGCATACAATTTTACCATAAAACAAGAAACAGTGTATACTTACAGGTAGATGGACATAGATGGAGGAATACTGAGAGATGATTATGCTATGCCTGCCAGCTTAGTGGTTATTTTTAACAACAGCATGATATTTCTAGTAATAAAATGATAAAATATGTTGTCAAGTTTTTTTGTGGGCATCACAGAAAAGGGAGGAATCCTGGAACAGAGAATTAGTAGAGGAGAAGTTGTATTTGCAGATGTTAAGGCAATCATGAAGGGCAGCTTGGGGGAAAAAGCTTATTTGAAAATGGAACAAGAGGACAACCAGTCCTGACGCTGGCTGTGCATCAGAGTCCAATAATCAATACAAAATTAAAAATAGTAAAGTATGGAAAGAGTGAAGAGTATTTACAGGTTGCTATAATATCTACTGCAGCAAGCAAGGAAAGAGGCACAAGGAAAAGGAAAGGAAATATTACGAAAGCACTGAGCTGGGAGATGGTCTTTGCAACAGCAATCCAAGTGCAACACAACAGTGTCGTTAATGGCGGAGAAAACAGTGCTGCAGTAAGCTAGATAGAAGGTGATGAAGGACTCGCTCTGTGTGTGTGTATGTGTGTGTGTGGAGGGAATAACTGAGTGAGAGGACACAGAAAAATTCATCTTGAAAATGCTTTGCCAAAAGTCTTAGAAAACAGGCACAGTCTGGATAGGATCTACAATATATGTGTTATTAAAAAASGTATTTTTATAATATGTTTCAGCTGCAGGAAGGTGAAAATATGATCCAGTGATCCAGAAGGGTGTTATTAGAGAGTATTTGTCAGAAGATAATTAAGGGCTTTGCTTAGCCTTTTTAACTTGCGAAGAAGTTAGGGATCCACAAGCAAGTAGAAATCCACAAACCAGACTTTCTTGTGGAGTGAAAAAGATAGTCTAGGTTAGAAAAGGTATGTCTTTGAACATCTGCAGTTCATTGTCTTATATGAACAATATAAATGTAAAGGAAGCAGAGAAGAGCCATTTTGTAACTCCTTCCTGCATGGGGAAGAAATTTGAGGTGRATTTATAGAGGACGTGACAAAAGCATGAACAGAAAGGAAGACTAGTAGAAGACAGTATCATGAAAACGGAGTGGACAATCTTATGTAAATAAAAGGCCAGGTAGCCACGTAAAAGATGGTGAACGTGTCAAAGAGAACGAGAACAAGAATGGCTAGGAAGAGGTTTTTAGCATGTCTGGCAAGAACAGTTTCCGTAGAGGGCAGGGGGCAAAAAGCTGTGCTGGAGAGGGTATGGGTTGGAAAGGGAGGAGAAGAATTACTGATTCTTATTGTAAAGAAGCTATTTGATGAATTTAAAATGAAATGGAGAAGGGAGTTAAGGCTGTACTTGGAGAGGAAAGAAAGGTCAAAGGTGACGTTTTCTGAGACTGAAGCATCTAAAGCGTATTGTACCACGAAGGGAAAGTCAAAGTAGAGTGTGAGGTTAAGGAGAAGAGTAAGAGACAGGTTGTGTGTGGGAACAAAGGACGTGAGGAGCTGGAATAGAACAGGGTCACTGGGGCATGTGGATGGAATTTGGAGGAGAGAGCAAAGGAGAAATGTCAATGTCTATGACAGAAAATAGTGCAAGATCTGTAAAAGGAGGAGGAAAATGGAGATGCATGCCAAGGTGAGGAAGGAAGGTCATGACTTGTGTTGCGTATGCTTTCTTGGAAGAAGAATAAAATTCTGGTGGAAACAAAAGTAAAGGCAGGAAAAGGGGGACATTTGAGAAATGAGTAAAAAGTGGTAAAAAGTCGTCTGGGACTGTGGGCCTGGGATTCAGTTAAGCTAGATCTGGGTAACTAGCAAGGCATTAAAGAGGAAAGGATAAATTTGCAGTGGAGCTTGGCAGGAGAGTTTGAATACGGTTTGTGAAAAAGAATGGATAATGTGTATGTTGGTGGTGAGCCAGGAAAAGAGAATGGCATAATGGAGCTTGARCTGGAAAAGAGGAGCCAAAGGCACCAAGGTGGAGGAAAGTAACACAAAACGTGTATGGAAGAAGGCCTGCTGTTGGGTCTTCAGTAACAATTCAGCTTTACAAAGCGAGAGCAGCCATCTTGCTTGCTGTTGACTGATGATGATAGTGAAAGGTGGGTTTTGATTCCTTACGCTTCAAAATTCATTTGCCAGATCCTGGAGGAAAGACAGATGAAGAAAGCTCGCTTGCCCTCTTCCTTTTCAGGTGATACAAACATACCTACTGCAGGACACGTGCTACCTCAGTACCAGCACAAACAAATCCCTTGTCAATTCAGCTGCTGCACAGATGATGGTATTAGCTCCAGAGTACAACATAAACTGCACTGCTTTATTACTTCAGTTAGTCTCTATCGCAAACTTCACAGTAAATATAAGCATTTTTATTTCCCTTCCTTGGAATTATTAAAATCTCTTTTACAGATAGTTATAAAACGTAACATATAAGATCTATCAGGATAGCAGTTTTGGACTTGTTCATCGCTTTCTGGACATGCATAATAGATTCAGCCTTAGCTGAATTTACATAGAATTTTTTTTCATATTAATCCTTTCCTCTTACATCCATCACAGTGTTAACCTATCTTCCAGGTAAATCCTGAAGATATGTTATCCCCTTATACAGGATATTTTTATATATATTATTTATTTATACTTAAAAGTACATTTCAGAACATTTGGGGTATGCTTTGCACCTTTTTTTTGTAATGAGAACTAACTCACGGTCAATGCAAATGATGACACAATAGTCTATGAGTCAGTCTTCACATAATACCAAGTGAGGAGGAAACAATCAAGATTGATGCACCTATGGATGTAGTAGGGAGGTGTCAGTGGTTAATTTCAGTGATTAATTTCAGTGCACTAAAACTGAGTGCTGTCAGGAGTCCTATAGAGAATCAGGGTGAGTTCATCTCACTAAGTCTCCTAGGCAACTTTTCTAAACGGTTTTCAGTGGGACAGTATTTATCTTTATCCACTGTATCACTGTCATGTTTTATTCAAGCTCGCTATTGTCATGTCCAAACAAGCAATAAAAATTTAATTTTCACTGAAGTAACTAAGAAATAAATAGTTTCTATAAGTAATCTTTTAATCTGATGTGTTTGAGTAAATATGGCATCCTAACAGTCTTACATCCTAGTAGCCTTCCAGTCCTGGTAAGATTTTTATCTTCTCTCTACTGCTGCTATGCTATTTATTGATTTAGTGATAGACACTTAAGAAGCAGTAGTGACATCTTCATAGGTAACTATAAGAAGGAAAGGGATCTGTGGAAAGAGAATCAAATCAAAGCCCTCTGAAGGAATAGCATCCGTCTGAATTCAGGGGTGATCTGCTCAGCTAGGCTGCAGTTTGGCCAGTCTGCACAGTCATCATCCCAACCAGCTACAGCATTCTGGTGCCTTCCTCCTGGATAAGAGTGCAGGGAAGAGCTGGAGATGGCATGTGTGTGAGAGGACTGTGGTGAGAGTACAGGCTGCAAGCAGGGAAACAGAAGTGGAAAGTTTGAAAAAGTGAAGCAGGCCACGGAGGAATGTGGGAAGGAAGTAAGGATTAGTTTTAGGAGGGCAGAGGTACAGGAGAATCTGCAGGAAGCCAAGTTTAACAGTTGTATTGCATGTGAAACAATTTGTCATGTTATTTCCCTCCTCTTGCCTTGAAGAGCTTTCTGAATACATCCTTTTTAACTCTAGGTACCTAGACCCCAGTTTGGCAAAGAACTTCAGCACATGCTTGGCTTAACAAATGAGTTGTATGCAATTCTTAATTGACCAGAGGATCTAAACGGGTCTCAGGGTATGTTTAAGATTAAACCTATGCATATATGCTCTGCTGATTTAGAAGCTAAATGATGTGAATGGCTCTGCCATGCGGAACGGAGAAAAGTGAGAGGTAGCCATAGATAACAGAGTATGAAATGTTAACTGTTTACACGGAGACTGCCTTTGGGACCATGCCATGATACAGGCATTACTTGTTACTAATAGAAATAGTGAGTAATAATAATTAAGATAGCTTTGGTATACTGCATAGGAAGTTTGTGACCTGCACATCCTTTTTGCAGTTTCTCCTCTTGGGTATTTCTCGTTATTTCAATATACTGTTATTCTATTAGACTTAAGACTAAAGTACTAGGACTGAAAGAATTCTGGAACCTAAAAGGATACAACTGCAAATACATAAATAAATAAACAAACAAATATTTACCAGACCAGTAACTTTTTGCAAGTTCATTGTTAATCCTTATTGGTTTTGTTAAATGCTTGTGCAATTTAACAGTGGCATACATTATTACTGTTAACTCAAATTGCAGGCGCATACAATGCGCTGACTTGCATTTTCTCATATGAGAAGACTAATCCAAATGGGCCTTCGCCTCATACAAAGTTATCATGACTTCTTTCCAGCATGGCTTTTAATAGGCTGGGTCTAATACTGGGTAAGAGAGAAAGTCCTCTCCTGAAAGGGCCAGCAGCAATGCAGCGCTGATACAGATCATCAGACTTTGTGGGTCTTATGCGGGCAAGCATGTTTAAGTTTGCTTTTGGCTCATTGTGTGACATGTTTACAGCAACATAGCCCCATGTGAACATATTCTAGTCATTCCAGTTATCTGGGGCACTGTTGTGCTAGAACAACCTGGATTAAGCAAAGTTGTGGATAGTTCATATGTAAATGAAGCTGTAATAAAATAGAATAATGGTGGAATGGAGAAAAGAGAAGACAGGTCAGTGGCACTATTGTCAATGCCAAGCAGCAACACCCTTGCTTCAGCGTGCTTGCACCTGCGGAGAAATTAAGTCATGTAATCCATCCATGAATATTCAAGAATTCACTGCAATTTCCTTACAGTAGCAGAGAAAACATTTTCATAAGGAAATGATGAAAACGTAGTTACTCCAAAGTGATTTAACAGCAATTGCTGTTAACTATTGAGAGAAAATCTTGATATTACCTCTTTCAAAAGTATGCTTTCTACAATATCGTATTTACAGGAAGTAGTAGTTTTCAAACAGTCAAGTACTAGGATTTATCGGTAGGATATTATTACAAAACACAACTGGTGGAAATGCCTGTCCACTCTGAAATATCAGTAATAATCCTGAATSCATTGCCCCATTCATTCCCAAGAAAAGATAAAAAGCATCTTTCCTTGCAGACCTCAGTGTTTGTCCTCAGCAGATGAAATTCACCTGTGGGAATGTGGAAYGATCAGGACCATCCACCTACTTCTGTCCTGACTTCTGCTTCAAAATGAATAATAGCTTATGTCATGGTTTAACCCCAGCTGGCAACTAAGCACCACACAGCCGCTCGCTCACTTCCCCCTCCCCCGGTGGGATGTGGGAGAGAATCAGAAGAGTAAAAGTGAGAACACTTGTGGTTGAGATAAGAACAGTTTAATAATTGAAATATAATAATAATAATAATAATGATGATGATGATGATGTAATGAAAAGGAAAATAACAAAAAGAGACAGAAATAAAACCTGAGAAAGACAAGTGATGCAAATGAAAAACAGTTGCTCACCACCAACCGACCAATGCCCAGCCAGTCCCTGAGCAGTGGCCTTCCAGCCAGCTTTCCCCTAGTTTATATACTGAGCATGACGTCATATGGTATAGGATATCCCTTTGGCCAGTTTGGGTCAGCCGTCCCAGCTGTGCCCCCTCCCAGCTTCTTGTGCATCTCCAGCCTTCTCAGTCGATAGAGCATGAGAAGCTGAAAAGTCCTTGACTGAGTGTAAACACTACTTAGCAGCAACTAAAACATCAGTGTGTTATCAACATTATTCTCATACTAAATCCAAACCACAGCACTATACCAGCTACTAGGAAGAAAATTAACTCTATCCCAGCCAAAACCAGGACAGGTTAAAATATAAAAATATGTATTCCTATGTACTTTTAAAGCTTTTACAGATGTTTGCACTRGAACACATCACTTTGTAGACTTGTTTCTGAAACCCACAATGTCAATGTATTTCTCTTGAGAAAAATGGCCTTTTTATTCATTACTTGTATCTACATGACAATAAGTGCTGGTGTGATCATACTAGAGAATGAAAGTATTCTTCTTTATGCATAGGTATCCAGGATGCTAATCAGCCTAGCAAACTTTCTCAGCTAGGACCTGAGGAAAATACCTTGTCTCTTAAGATGAGAGATTGGTTCTGTCTGTGGCATGCCTGTCCTTAGCCTACACAGTGATGCCAGTGGTCACCGCTTTACTGTTGTGTGGATACACATCTCCAGCAAAGTAGGATTGCTCTGCATCTTCAATAACATGTTTTCAGTAGCTTTGTAGTCTGCATTTTGAGAATTGTGATATTTGCTGAGCATTGCGTTATACTTTGGCACTTAGATGAGTAGAACAGACAAATGATTTCCTGTCTGATACAGAATCACCTGTTCAAAAATCTAGGTATTTAGAGGAATAAAGCTAGTTTACATAATCTTTCTAAAGTTTGAAGTGCTTATGTCTTTGAAATGAACATTTCTGTTTTATCAAAAACAAGTTAGAAACTTTATTCCATGGTGAATTAGATATAGCTATCAAAAGGAGTCTGGGCAGAAATGGTTTTAATCATTTTCATTCATTCCAGTCAATGAAGCCAATTGTGGTGCATTCATGTGATTTCAATGCTTACCTCTGATCAGAGGCCCTTCAGCAGCCATAGTGATCCCATACCAACTGCCCTTTTCATTTTCCTACTGATGTCCAGCTTCCTTCCCTAAAATGGTTAGCATCAGCTGAACAGTTCTCTTGATTTTAGGACTGGTCTGTGCCCATCAAAACACAAGTGAGATAGGCAAGAGAACAGGGCCCAGAAAAGTATCAGTAACTTCAAAAATATTGAAATAAATTCCATTTTCTGGTCTCACAAAACCACATTCTTGACTGTGTCTGCTGATCTGTGCTGTAATGTAAAAATACAGCRGTCTGTGTTGTGGTTACAGCAGAACACCGCACACAGCAATTTATAAATATTTTCAAAAGCAAATAAAACATGCTTTTTGCTTGAATTATAAGATGTCTGTCTGTAAACAGAAACATTCAATACTATATATTTCAAAACAAACACTGTGTTTTGTGTTTATGCTCGTATCAGTGTCATTGGTATCAATGATAATGAACACCTAAAATTAAAGGAGAGTTAGATGAATACCTAGCTGTGCTGGTTTTGGCTGGGATAGAGTTAATTTTCTTCATAGAAGTTAGTATGAGGCTATGTTTTGGATTTGTGCTGAAAACAGTGTTGATAACACAGGGATGTTTTAGTCGTTGCTAAGTAGTGATTACACTAGTCAAGGACTTTTCAGCTTCCCATGCTCTGCCAGGTGCACAAGAAGCTGGGAGGGAGCATAGCCAGGACAGCTAACCCAACTGACCAACGGGGTATTCCATACCATATGATGTCACGCTCAGTATATAAAGCTGGGGGAAGAAGAAGGAAGGGGGGACGTTCAGAGTGATGRCGTTTGTCTTCCCAAGTAACCGTTATGCGTGATGGAGCCCTGCTTTCCTGGAGATGGCTGAACACCTGCCTGCCAATGGGAAGGAGAGAATGAATTCCTTGTTTTGCTTTGCTTGTGTGCACAGCTTTTGCTTTCCCTATTGAACTGTCTTTATCTCAACCCACGAGTTTTCTCACTTTTACTCTTCCGATTCTCTCCCCCATCCCACCGTGGGGGGAGTGAGTGAGCGGCTGTGTGGTGCTTAGTTTCTGGCTGGGGTTAAACCACAACACTAGCATGAAATGCTGTACAGCTATTTTTAAATTAATAACAGCTATTTTTAAATTAATACTGGTGTAGGACTTAACAGTGCTTTTTCCTCCCTAGGTACTTGCTCTCAAGGAGTGAGACTGCAAATCTGCAAACCTTTAAAGAGAGGGAGGGCAACCACCCCTACACTCTACCACTCTAGTTCCTTCCATGCCTTTAAAGACCCTGCCAGCTTTACAAGACTAATCTCACATGGCTAACCATTGCAAACAAACGTATGCATTTTTCATAGCTACAGGTTGCTATCATAAAAAACCCCTGAATTGTGAAGACAGAGCATTTTCCATTAGTTTTGCAATTTTCATAATCTGCTACTATCCCTCTGTCTAGTTTAACTTCTCTGATGCTTTGGTGACATCTTAACTTGCACAGATGAGCAAATGCACAAATATTATATTCTGGGTCATCCCCAAGTATGTGCAGTACTGAATATAGACATGATTACTGCAAGGCTCAGAACAAATGAGCATCCACGATCCATTTGCATACTCAACATTTCATTTCTTCCAGCTAAATGCCACTTCCGCAGTCCCAGCAGTTTTGCTGCTGAATATCTAGCAGATACAAATCCCTTAGTGGGAGAAATTGTATACCTTGATAAAGAACATTTGCAAATTAAATACCTTTGTTAAATTATAGCATCAGAATAACATATCTTTGAACACAGAAATTGCCTAGGAATATATGATTTAAAACTATTAGTAATTGTCACAACTCAAAGAGATAGCTCAGTGTTATAAAAAGTCTCTTTCAATAAAGAATAAACATAAATCTATCATCTTATATTCTCAGAGTATGATTCATCTCACTTTATTAGCTTTCATAATGTAGACACTTAGTCTTATGTGGGCTACATCTACAGTCAGTGGATTGAACATAGAGTTTGCTAGAGGGTGACCTGATCCTTCCTCAGGTAGGTGTCTAGGGTAAACAGGATGAATTACTAGATGCTGTCTCTCTCCGCTGATTACTGATGGATGTTATAATATTAGCTTACAATAAACATCTGTTTTAGTGGTTTAAGTTAGAGGGAAAGAATCCCACCCTACACATATTATGAATCTCAGTCATCTCAATTATTTTGCCCAAGAAGCTTCATGGAAGTCAAGCTTTAAACTTCCACAAGTAGTTACATCCCTTGTTGGAGACTGAAACAAGATGTGTGTACTTGATGATGAAACTAAACATTGCTAACAGTTTTGGTAAGCCTTTCATGAATCACATGGCTCTTTAAAGAATATGGCTTAAGTGTTTCTGACTGGGAGGATATATAATCTGCTTCAGTGTTTTGTGCTTATATACTATGGGCAGAATTGATATCACTACATTAAAATAAATGATTACTGTCTGTTACAATTTTCAGTTCCTTATAAATTCATCAAATTCTAACAGTGGCCTAAATTCTTATGTTCTAGATGTCTTCTTCAGGCCAAAATTCTTGGGTACTCCTCAGATAAAACTGTTCAGCTGTTTCTGAAAATGGAAGTGGTTAGGGYAAGCAAACAATCACTAATATACATGTCTGTGAGAAAAGAAATATTTGTGGCCTGTTCCTTTAGGAGCTCCAACATTGCCATGGCTTTAGAACATGAACTCTGCCCAGCTCCACCAGTGAGAGGAGCTGGGCAGAATTTGGGTAATCGAAACCTACTTAACTAAGGGGTGAACTGACAGATGCTGGTGCTAGCAAGATAAGGAAACTTAATCAGGAAATTGTGAAAATGTGCTAAAACTGAGAGGAGATTGCATAGACCTGACAAAGAGGTAGGATTGAAATAGATAGTTTGCCCAGACAATGGGACTGGAGCAAGAAGCTCAGGAGAGGAAAAGATTTGGTCCAAAGTGGGTTGGATAAAAACATAGCAGAGTGCAAAGGAAAGACTGTCTGAGTAATCAAGATTGGGKAGCTAGAATTACCTACAGAAAGAGAATGGGATTGAAAAGGAGTGTTGGATTACAACTGTGATAGCCAGACGATATGACTATGGCTCACTGAGCAACAAGATGAGGGTTGAGAAGTCAGAGGAAAGCAGCACGATATCTGGACAGAGACAAAAGGGGCAAGGATAGCCTGTAATGAACACGTCTTTCCAAAACTCTGAGCTGAATCCTCTTTTTCTCTACCAGAAGATATCTGCAAAACCAACCACAGAAAAAGGCTCCGTGTACACTGACAGACTAGAAATTCACTTTACAAGTGGTGGACAACTCAGGGAGATCCGTCTTTCCAGAGGATCAAAGAGAAGGTTAAAAGAACCTGAAGCCAGGCAAATTCAGATCCAAAGTACAATTTACATTTTTAATGCTGAAAGTTAATATCCATTATAATTTATCAAGAGATATGGCAAATTTTCCATTGGGTAAGAACTTTCAAATAGAAATATCAATATTTTCCAAGTTTCAAAAAGAAATGGTTGGAGGAATTCCTATGCCCTAAGTTATCTAATGATTGCAGCGTTTCCTTTTCTTTTAATCTGTAAATGCCCTGCCCAGACCCCCATTCTAGTCCATATAGAAAAGAACAACTTCCCGCCATTATTAATTGGCTACCTAAAGGTTTCAACTGATCCTGATAGATCCTGGGGCTAACTGTTATAAGGAAGAATTTTCAGAAAAAAGTCTACAACAATTTAATGAAATCGCATCCACACAGGGAGTTGAAACATGGCTTCTCGGTCATTAGTCGCAAACTCATTTTACTAACTGTCTAATCAAATTTCCTTACTAGTGCTTCAAAGTCATCTAATTTTTGTTAGCAATATAGGTACATATTATACATTTATGTTCCATAAAACATGGAAAAAGAAATTGCTCAGGCTGAGTAGAAATGAACTGTATTGATGAAAAAAATCTGTGCTTTTTCTATATTTCACACTGCTTTCTTTGCAGTAAAAAAACAATGTCAAGTTGTCTTTATATTGTGCTTTATATTGTTCTAGGATGCTTTTTAACAGATGGAGGAATAAAATTGTAGAATAACTAAACAAATTGTTCCCAATGATAGAACCAAAAAGAAAATCCATATTTCACCTATTATATTCAGCTCTAAATACTAGAAAGTATTTTATCTAACCCAGCTGATGTATGTATAAAGTATAAGGTATTAAGTATAAGGGTTGAAGTGTATTCATATATATAAGTAGGTAAGAGTAACACATRCAGATTCCAATAAATCAAAGGGATTCTCTACACCTAAGTTTAATTAATAGAATATTCCAAAGGTGCCTAACAAAATTGATTAAATCCCCTAACAGCTATTTTGTTAACACAATATCCATATGTAGGGACCACTTAAATACATTGATTAACTGATTTAAATCTATCACAGCAATTTCTATTTGTAGAGTAAATCTAAGGTTTTATCTTACAAAAAAATCTAGCTTTCCTACTTGTTAAGGTTATGTTCCCAAGTACACAACAAATGTAAGAATGAAATATCATCTCTAGACAATATGAAGCAAATGCTCTGGATGTTGTGAACATCCCTGTTCAAATTATTGTAATAGGGAAGACTTCTACAATTCTTTTAGACTCTAAATATTCCGAGTTCACTTTCTGGAGTTACCCGTCTCCCCAGGGACTACAGAGGGAACAGAAGATATGTTTTACCTAATTTAGGTTTTCCAGGAGGTTTCTAAAGCCTGATGAATTTGGGTCTAAATTCATCACTTTGCAGAAACACTTCTGGATCACCTATAGCAAAAGTTCATTCATTCCAAGAAGAAGATTTCAGCCAGGTAAGAGATTTTCCCCTTCTACCCAGTTTCCTATGACTTACATGGAGTAAAAAGCTAAGTTGTTCTTTTTCTGACTGAAGCATATATTATAACCTATACAACACCACTTGTTTTTAATAGGCTTTTCCTCTGGGTTCATCACAATTCCCACCGATGTCAGTAGGAGTGATGTGAACATATGGTTAGAGAAGGCCTGAGAGAGAGCAACTATTCTCATGCCAAGTGAACAAGATTTTGCACCACATTTCAAGCGTTTTGTGGATTGGGTGCTGCCAGAAATGCTGTATGAACAGCATTGTTTGCAGTATTTTGACATTGTGTGGAGACAACCTGGAAACACAGGCAAGCAATTCAGCATTGCTGAAGGGTGAAACTTTGGAGGCTGAGCAAGTTTTCAGCAGAAGGATGAGCTTTAACTGAACTAATTTTCTCATCATCTGACAGACTGCTTGGACACGATTGCTTCATTTGTCCATAGAAATCAGAACATCTCTTTCTGTTAAGGTCTATTCATACCAGCAAGGGGCGAGTGACTTTTGTCAAAATAAGAACTGTGAATCTCCAGACTGAAGGTTGCAGTTTGTAAAAAGTCCTGGAGGCCTCCTTATTTCACTTCCTTCTATTCTTGAAAGACAAATTACATATTTTTTTTCTTCTCTAGCAGTATGTTCCCTTTAGTGGAGTTCTTTTTAGGGGAAGACAAATAGCCAAAATACTTTAAAACCAGAAGTTGCTTGTTATCGCTCTGCAACCTCTCTGTTGGGCCATCAAGTATCTGTTTTTTTCAGACTGACTGAAAGTTCTCCAGGATTTTTAAATTTGCAGGATCCAATGTATGCTCTGTAGTGCTGGAGTCTTTTAATTCTTAAACGCAGGAAGATTTCAGGAACATTTTGAATAGCCAGCAAAGGATAGCTGGGACACTTGCTATCCCTACTATAGGCCCATTACTAAACTGGGGAAACCCAAACCTATCATTCAGGCAGCAAATCACTGAGATAAAAGGAATAAAATCTTGCTGTGATGGAGGAGCATAAGTGATAAATGAAGAATATATTTTAGAATTCAGACATTTACCCATAGCTGTCAGTTCATGTCTACCTAAACCAAACTGTCACAGTCTTTGTGGCTTACCTATCACAGATTAACTCCTGAGATTTGAATACCATACCCATCTGGGATAACATGGGGTTTATCCTTAAAGTCAAAGTCCTTTGAAAAGTTTATTCAGTAATGGTTAATCCAAGTACGAATGTCACACAGATACATAAGAACTGAATTTTCCAGTTGACACTGCAAACCTCCACAAATTGAAATAAGTACTGTTTTCTTGAGGGATTGTGAAGGAAGTCTCTATGCCAAATATTTGATCTGTTCTGCTCTCTTGCAAGATATATACTCTGCATAAAACACTCTGTGAAATTGGGCCTGCTTGTCCAGATGAATACATTATTCCACTGTGTGGAGAAAGGCTGATCTAGAGGCAAATTACTGGGCGTAATTTATTCCATATCCTTGCTGGAATAACTTGCGCTCCTGAGCCTCCTCAGATGTGTAGTCAATAGGGAACTGTCTGGCTACATGAGGTTTCTTAATACATCTTTCAGCTAAATCAGAGATTCAAATGCAAAATCCAGCACTCGGGGAGATCATCTGAATCTGTGATGCTCCCTGGAGAACTGGAGGTCTATAAACCAATGAATGGATTACAATGAAATGTAAATTCAGTATTTCCAACTCTGGGAGAAATGACAATACTCCAATATTTTTCAAGCTGTACATATCTCCCTCAGTCAAACAGTAGCACCTCTCAGCATTTATCAAGATGGTAACGTACTTTGGGAGAAAGTTTAAATGCTGATTGTGTTTAAAAATATAGCTTTTATATATTTTTAAAACTGTCTTCATATTGGGAACTGTCTCCTAGTCCTAAATGTTTACAGTGATGCGCTGAGCACTGGTATGCAGGTTTACTTTTTTTATCTGTTACAATGAAGTAATTTTTAAATTACTAGTCATTCTAGACTCGGTGAAATATCTTAAGAGAAACCCAACAGGTAGAAAGGGGTTGTTTGGTCCTTAATGGAGTCTATCATGAAAATACAGCAGAGGGCCACAGAGCTGAAGACAACTACAGATAGTCCAAGTGACTAGTTGGAGAAAAGAGCTGCTGAGGTAAGGAGCAGAAATTACTCAGTTGCAGTCTAAGGTTGAGAAGGGGTGCTCTGTCCATTCAACACTTTTAAAAATACCTGTAAATATTGTGTAATTTGAAATCTGAAGTTGTCTCCTGCTGGCTAAGTAAGGTTGAGCAAATTAGGTCAAATTAGAAGGGAGAACTCCTCAGCCCCAGGTAAACTACTGAGATGCAGTAGTTGATCTTTCTCCTCGTATCTCTCCCCTTCTTTTTTAGTGCCAAAGCGGTGTGATAGTTTCAGCTATCAGATTTGTACTTGTCAGATCAAGCCTTTTACTTCAAACTTGTCTCATTCTTTCCAAAGATGTTGTTCAGCCTTTCTGTTTGTCATTTCCAGAGTCAGCAGCAGCACAGAGGAGCCCCTCAACTGCCCCTCATCACCATATGAAAGAGGACAGAAAGCATGTGTCTACCTTACTTATTGGTGTGATGCACAGACAGAAGGACTGGGGCTCAATTTGCTGCGGTGTGCCATGGTTCTTGGATCRCAGAGCTATACTGTCTCTTTCCTGGTGGTGAAGTTCACACTAGCTGCAAGTGTAGGTGTGCATCATGCAAGCATAAAGAGCTAACTGTTGTAGGACCTTACGCCCACATTACAAAAAGGGTGTATATGCCCTCCTGGTGCACTGCTTCATCTGTGGTTCCACCAGGAAAGCAACCAAGTCACACAAATTCATGGTACAGGTGTGTGTTTACTGCATGACTGCAAATGCGAGCGCTACATTTCAAAAACCCCTAAGCAATAAGATTTCAGAAGATGTTTTCTAAAAGGGGAAATGATTGTCATTATGAAGTTTGTAACTGACACATGTATGTGATGAAAAGCTCAAAGATGAAATAATTTCATTTTTGTGTTATACCACTGATGGCACTAACTTACAGACCGAGTTTTTGTCTCAGATACTCCAAAGCATCTCTAGTTGACTACAGTGTGTGCACACAGTCCAGGATATAGCCTTTAGCTATTGAATTTTCTGGGGGCTGTTTTTGGTTTTGCTCCATTTTACTGTTGGAGGCAGTGAATTGAATTCTGACCTGGGCTCTACAGTAATGTCTTTGGGCTGTGACACTGTGGCAAAGCAAGAATTACAAGAAAACAGAATTTAAAGGATAGTGTGTTCAGTGCACTGATTCTCTCCAGTTATGTATTCATCCTGGAATCAATGAACAACACAGAAACTCTCAATATGAGTATGAAGATGTCAGAATCAGTTCCTTAATCTTGATGCAGTTTAATTATTACTTCTGGCTAAGTATTACAGCTGAACCAAACACATGATTTGAGCTTACAGACAAGAGTTTGTTCCTGAGCTGATTCATGTCAGTTTTATACTCATAAACATCTTTTGATTTCAGTGGTGTTAATTCATATGTTCAATAACTCAATGAGAACAGAATATGGAGTAGAGTCTCAAAGTGTCTTTTCAGAACAGCCAGTGAACACCCTTGGTGCGTGAAGAAAAATTGCTATTGTCAGTATCAGAGACAAAAAATGAAACCAGTCAGGATACAGTAGGTGTCTTCACTGAAACTAATACAGAAATGAAATGCACAGCTCCTTGAATGAGATCATCTCCTTGAAAGAATCAGTATTATACAGTACATGAAGGCTGTTATTGCGTTGCTATTTCCACATAAGATAGGGTGTATGAGATAAGCATTGCATACAAGGGCCAAGACACTAAACTGATTTTACTGAGATCCCTTTATGTTAAATCAGAGAAGAGGGTGGATTTGAAAAATAAGGTGCAAATGGTATATTTCTAATATTTTCTCTCTCAAAAATTATCTGAAGCTAAGAGAAAGGAAGAAATAAGAACTGGAAGGTTGATGGAAGGTTAAAATATTCAGAAAACAAACTTGATTTATTCAAGCTTTTTGAAGTCCCAAGAAACATGTTTAATGGGAGYTGAAAGACCTGAAAAGAAACCTTATTGTGGTGCACAGCAAAGTAATGTGGAAAAAAAAAAAAAAATCTCCATATTTCTTCAGCCTCTAGCTTAGCTCTCACTGTGGGGAATCTTGCTGTGAAGAGATTAATCACTGCTGCTTAATAGTATCTCTGCTGGTTGCTCCAGGATAGCAACTAGCTACATAATGCAGCAGATGCATTCTTCTTTTAGTATGGCACCTAGAGCACTGTGAATGTGCCAAAGGGATTTCAAACTTACCATGGTGCACTACTGACCAGCAGATGCTGGAAGCACGTTCCTTGGCTCTCCAGAGGCCACAGATTCTGGAGGAAGATGAAATAGTCTCTTTTGTCCCCTCTCCCTGCTTTTGTTTTATGGAGGAAGCAAAGGAACTGCYTCCCACAAATCTAGGTAGCTATCAGGCTACTTCCAGAACAAGGTCTCATAGATTTTCCATTTTCTGAAGCTAGCCCTTACACTGAAACTTCATTAGGGATTTTTACTTCTCATCTTGATCTCACTCTTTTTTCCCTGCCATTTGTAGCACTTGATTTCCTTAGGAGTAGAATGGACATTTACTTTGATGCAGTAATTACTGACAGTTGATTACATCCCATTCCTTATCAGTTCTGCTTAGGTCTTCTTACTAGCACCACAAGGTTTCTAGTTCCTTTCAGTCCTTATTGGGCTAAACTCTCCAGACTATTTTCCTTTCCCTCTTTATCTCCTCCATTTGCAAATCTACCTATTTTGGCGTCATCACCTCTAGTTGTTCAATTTACAATGAAGCAAAGTCCAACAAAGAAGTCTTAACAAACTAAGTCATGTATAAGATATCAAACAGGGAAATTGATACAAGGAAGACTACTTAGCCACAGACAAAAAGGAAGGTTTCTAGGATGGCAAAAGCAACCCTTTTTTGAGTTTCTTCTCTTATTGCATGAAGACTTCAACAGCTTCACCTGAATACTCTTCAGAGACTGTGGTTCAAAGGTTCTAGCTTTAAAGGGATTGCACTTTTTTTCTTTGGCAAGAAAAATGGACAGGTTTATTTAAGTTAAATGCTTTTCAAAGATACTTTCACAGAAGCTTTCATCTCCTTTTGTCTTCGTTTCCAATTTTCCTGAAAATAACTGCAGTGACACAAGTGCAAAGTCTTTTTGATCATTTCAGTGGTAGTGATGATGCAGCTTTGTGAACTGCAAGGCATGTTGTCTGAAAAAGGTATCTTCTCCCAGGAGCAGTGGAGGAAATGGGGCAGAGCAACTGGCAGTCTTTCCCCCACATCAGTCACCTGTCACAGATCCTTCTCCAGCAGGTGAGTAGAGGGTTGATAAACTGCTACCTTTGGGGACTTCCACCACAAAAAGAATGGCTGTAGAGGTACTTATAGTAAAACGGATGTTTAAATTCACAGTAAAACTGAACCTGAGGAAAGACTGCTGGGTTTTGATTAGCAGAAAAGATGAACTGGTATCTCCAGCTCCTTTTTTCAACGAAACAGCATGGGAAGAGGATAGACCAACATACGCTTAAACAGCAGTAGTCAGCAAAGGTGAGGTTCGGCTCCAGATTCACTTAAAACAGAAAACACTTAAATGTAGCTGTGTATATGTCATCTAGGTGTTTCAACTACTCATGCTCACTGAGGGTTCAATAGAGCTTTTAAAAATGAATGTGTACTGCCACATGAGACTTTCTAGAGTACCCTGCCCTGCCTCTAGATGCCGTGTCCAGGGGGGACAGGTTTTCCATAGGTCCTATGCTGTATCTGCCAGCCTGCTGCGGAAGTCTGAGATGCATTAGAGCATCTCAAATGAGGCTAGAAACCTGTGTTTAAGCAACTGAAATGACCCTGATGGTGTGGACCAGGTTTTATTGACCAGAATGGGTGTGTAGATGAATCTCACATGTAGCCACCTACATGTAAGTTTTATTGAACTGAATCCCTCCCCTGGTGCTCTCTTGCTGGGCTGTTGCTTACTAGTGGCACAAAGTACCCAGCACTTTGTGGCTGGGCAAACATAAACAAAAGCATGACCCTTGCTCCAAACAGTGGACAGTCAGAGCTCAAGACAAGGCACGATGGTAGAGATGCACAGGGTATACGGAGGGTACATGGAGAAAAAAGAGAAGGCAAGTGAAGCCTGGAGGTCTAATAATTGCATCATTCCCAAGAGAGGTCTGTAGCCAGAGGGAACTTTAGGGAGGGATTTAAAGGAGGTTGGAGATTCAGTTTTGCAGGAGTGGGGGATCTTCTAAGCAGCAACGTGGAAAACTTGTGAAGTGTTAACCTGAGAATTTGGCTCAGCATCTGGTACTCCATGGAGGGAGTTATCTTCTTGGTGAAAAGAAGAGGCTCTAAAACTGATGTGACTGGCAAAATGATCCTATGAAATAAGCCAAATGTGGTCAAAATGCCAGGTAGGTATGCTGTCTGCAGCAAGTATATGAGTGGAGAAATGTTATGTTTCTCGAGGACAGAGATTAAAAAACCAGGAATAACTTAGAAATGAAGTGATAAAAGACTTCACTGTGTAAGTGGCCAGGAAAGGCCTTATCTTCTGCTGTTTAAAAATAAAATCTCAATTATACTAGTTTAGATGACAGTACCTAGGCAGAGATCCAAGTTGAAGACTTGTTTATGGGCTTGAGCAGTAAGTAGGATGATGGTGTTTTCCACAGCAATCAAGTAAGAAAGTATCAGGGAAGGTGTGGGAGAAAAAAGATTAGAGAAAAATGCAAATAATCATTTTACCTGTCTATTCAATTAACATCTAGGCCTACTTTGTAGCTTCCTGAAGCCTCAGTGTGGCATTCAATAGATGACAAACATTCAAAATGAGGGACCCGCCAACACTTAGTCAAGTAGAAATTTCAAATATTCTGGTATGTATTTCTCCACTATAAATAACTTTCTGCAATTTCAGTGTCCTAATTTTGTGTTCAAGGTAAAAAAAAAAAAAGAAGAAGAAGAAATGCTTCAACAAAAAGTTACACTTTTTGGTTTAATGTGTGGGTATTTGGGGGATTACAGTACCCTATTGAAACACAGGCAGAAATGCAAAAGTTACAACCTCTTTTTTCAAATATCATCTTCAAATATATATACATTTAGTTAAGTGATTTTTTTATATTAAAATTGGATATTCAATTACATTACTCCAAATTAGTTTTTTTACTCTAAAATTCTTACGCAGTACTTATCCCTAATAAAAAGACTTTGGAGATGGCAATTTCGTTGGTGTTTAAGTAAATGACATGAGGGACATATGCTTGGTCTTTCTTGGCTGTTCATAGGTTAGAGCACAATTTGTGTCATTTTAATTTTGTCGCATTTAATAAAGGATGAACTCAGAGGAAGCGTTACTGTTTGTATATTTTAACCGTGTATATGCAAAATAGTGTTTCACTTTTCCGGTACATAGCTGCTTGATTAAAAGAAACAAGTTACAGTGGTGACTGTAGACACTTTACCTTGTAAATTGTGTTTTAGAATAACTGCAACAAACAACATGTTTACAGCTAAGAGATACTTATAAAAAAACCTGAAACTTTGATCATGGGGGATTTTAATTTCACAGATACTTATTGGGATAACAAGTATGCAAAACCTGTAAGGTGGGAAGCATGTTTCCAGACGCAGTGCATAATTGCTTACTGAAGTCAGTTTATTGACTGAACTTCATGATCAGAGGCTCTTGGCACCCAGAGCTAGGAAATTAGCCCATCCTGATAAATAGAGCAGGGCTGATCTAGGGATCACAAATTCACAATACAGAAAAGAAAAGAAGATGAAGCAACACAATTAGTTTTGGCTCAGTGGAAGTTTTGTAAAAATAAAAATACTATAAGGCGTGTTGATGGAGATAACTATACAAATCAGGGACGTCTTTCTGGAAGATAAACAGGTTTTCATTATATGCCACACTATGAATTACTTACACCTTCACTTCAAGTAGAAGGAATAGCTTGTGGTAACATAAACAACTGAATGATCTTGATGGAAACAATGCAAGATCTCATGACTGTGTGGGAAACCTGGTGCAGAAAAAATGGGAATTATTTAAGAAACAGTTGGACATGCTGCAGTTACAATTCATTCAGGCTAAGTCTCAACAGGGGGAATGTAACTCAGACAATGTGCTTAAACAGAGTGACAATAACAACATTTTTAAATGTCTGCTTTGGGAGGAGGGGAGATTGTTATTTACAATTTAAAAAAATTGCAGAAGCTAAAAGATAATTAGAAGATCAAGAAGAGATACTGACTAGCAGGTTACACAAAATATTCCAAGTATGAATAAAGGGCTTTCTCACAGGTGGTATATTTGCAGCAGACAGCAAACGAAATGGAAATGGTCACTAAAAAGTGGTAGTTGAGATTATCAGGCATAAAGGAATTAATGTGATTTATCAGGAATAATACATTGCTTCTACTCTTACACTCTTTCACAGATGGAATACAGGGAAGAGTTGTCCTAAGACGTGTTTCTGGGTCTTGGTTGGTTTAGGTAAGTTTGTCATTGATTTCAGTGTTGCTGCTTGTGTGACTAAGCCAAGTGATGGCTGGCCTTTGGGATTGGCTATAGTGCCTATAATTGGCTGGCTGGAGGAATATGGGACGGGAGCTTCATAGCAGCATGACCACTGCAGCTTGACCTGGTAAGGGAGTGGGTCCTGCTTCTGAGGAGGGTTTGCAGCCTCTTTAGCTTTCTGGTAGAAGTTTATGCTTTTACAATGTACTTCTGAAAGCACAGAATTTGTCCATGCACTTTCACTGTCATGGAAGAATTAAAGCTTTGCATTATTTATCTTATGTTTTCCAATACACCTGTATGTAGAAATCAGATGTTTGGGTCACACACGGTGGCATGGGGCAAGCTGTTTTTCAGGAGGCAGTCCTCCCTTTAGATATTCTCTCTTCATCTCTGATGTTTTTTGGTCTCTAACAGGTTTTATTTTAGCTACAGTTATGTAAATTAGGGATGTGAATCCCTTCATAGTCTCTGGCAATTCAGGTGTAAGTAAAAATTGCACTGGAAATAGAAGTTCCTTAGTTTTCCACTGAAAATTCCTTATAATTCCTTCTACTAGGATATCATTACCTGTAGAATATGTTGGGGTTTGCCTGAAGCACTGGTCTTTATTCTGTATAGGAACATTACATCTTAATACATATACATATACCTCTTATGCCATGTATATACAGGACTTTCTACTATAAGATAACAAGCTTACATCTGCATTCCCAAAAGAGAGATTGGGACAACAAGGAGGAATAATGCAATCAAAAGCACTCCAATGTGCAGAGAGTGTAAAGCTATCGAGTAAAAGTTGGTGGCACAGTCAGTGAAAGAGAACGCAAGAGCAAGTCAGATAAAGCAGCACTTACAGTTCTGTATGACGCTCTGTAGACTTCATGCAGACAGGTGAACTGAATTTTGATCCTCCCTGTTTAYAGAGCTCTGAGAATTTACAGCATGGGTCAAGATGCACTTGCATTTAGTAGAGCTGCTTCTTCACACCCAACAAAATATTGTAACGTCAGTGGGATGCTGCTGTGTGTAAAGGCAGGTGATAAATCTATTGCTATTTCATTCACTTCTCCATTCTTAAGGACTACCTTTGGAAATTCATATGTAATTAGCTTTATTAATCCCTCTCTAATCTTTATTTATCTATCAGTGCTGCTAAATTAAAAAAAATAATGACACAAAAGCATTTCAACTGAAATACAGCAAACTGATCACCTGGATTCATTAAAATTACTCGCTTATTCTGTGGCCGTGGTTATGCAAGAGATCAAAGTCAGTCATCATGACTGTTCCTGCCACAGCCTTAAAATCAGTAAGGAGCATGGAGTATCATTAAGGGGCAAATTTTCAAGCAGTCTCACCACTATTTTCATTTCAGAATTGAGGCCCATCATTGACCTTTTCCTTTGTCTGTTTTACCCAGCAGTATTTTTATTTGCTAGTACAAAGTTGATCACAACATGGTGGTATTATATTCTGGGCATGAGGAAATACACCTCTCAGATAAGATATGATGCTGCAGAGTTGTGTGTCCAGAAACTTTCCCTGGCACTTAAAAAAAAAAAAAAAAACCACAACAAAAAAACCCTCATAGGAAGGCTAGGCAACAATGGAGAATGTTACTCTCTTGGTAAGAGAAATAATATTTAGGCTGACAAATTTGTTATTTTTACTGAACATATGATCTCACAAGGTCTGTAGTTGCTCCTATTTAATTTGATCCACTGGGATCCCTGGACAAATTTCTGTTCCCCTTATGTGCTCAACTTCTTTTGTGGAAGGGGTAAAGTGGAGGGATAAGGTATCATGAGAGGAGTCCACCTAGTGAGCCTCAGCTATGTAAAAGAACAGGGACCATGAAGCAGCTGAACATTGATTCCATGAAGCAGCATATATAAACAGAAAGTCTCAAATTGGGCAGAAAGTGTGCTAGTCTTCAGGTTAGAGATTAACCAGGTTTCTTTTTTTCTTTCTGTGTAATATTGAAATTTTCTGCAAATATACAGTTTTGCATTTTATTTTAAAATACAACTTATATTTTAGCTTTACATTTGCACACTTTAGCCTTTGGAAAAAAGTCTCTAATTTCTTCAACATGCCTATCATGGTTACGTCTGAGTGTTGTGAGAGTGGTCAGTACAGTCTTACTCAGCACCAGCTCGTTTTATTTAGAAATCCAAAAGTAGCTCTGTTTTCAGGTTTTATCTTAGCTTTTAGTGGGTTAATGTAGCGACAAATGTTTGTAACAATAGCAAAAAAAGTTTTGTGAAAAATATTTTTACTCCAATAATAGTTAGCAGAATTTCACTGCTTCATATAAAGCTGTCTCCTAAGGTATTTTTGTTTCTAACAAAGGATTAAGGTGTGTCCATGTGCCTTCCATTAAATTTCTCTTATGATAGTAAGACTATCTTAAGGGCAAAATGGCAACCATCTTGCTGGCTCAGCCTGTTGGAGGGCCACCACTGGGCTTGAGTAAATTGCTTGCTATCGAGAAAAGGGATGTACTAAACCCTGACAAAGAGGGAGGAAGACAAGTATACATACACATAAGCAAATCTGACAACAGAGCAGAGCTATGTCAAGAGCACAAGGCCAGCCAAACACAATGGTTTCATTCAGCTGGAAATCATGTCTATTCCAATAGGTATTCACTGCAGCAAATGTGGCTTAGTAAAACTTTTATTCTGTAAGGAAACCTTCATAAATACGGGTCTTCTGCATTTTACTTGAACTGCCACATAAGTGTGTGTTGTTGAAACATAACTTTAAATAGCTTATGAAGACATCCCCATGAATTCAAAATTACTGTACTTGCAGAAAAAGCAACAATATCCGTCTGTAAATCCTTTAATCATAAGCATTAAAGAATAGTTCTTCAGAGAATCACAGGCTGCTGACTAAAGTTTACATTTTCTTGGATTGCTTTTGGTGCTGCTAGCTATTTTTCTCATACACATGATGCTGATATGAAGTGACACTTGCACCTGTTGTCACCATCTTATGGTAATTAGCATAGTGCCCTAAGTAGTATCAGGGCCATCACATCCAAACATAAGCCATTAACATATTGCAGCTGTCATCAGTAGGGAAAGCTAATGGAGTTAGTGGATTTGCACACTACTGCATACCTTGGCTCAGCTAGCATAACTCCCCATATTGGGGTCATTGGGGATAGGAAAAAAGAAATGTGGGATGTAGCCAGTCAGGAGTGAAAGAATACATTTTACTGCAGGTTTACTTTCATGTATTATGCATGTCCTTCAAGGTCACTGCATGATCATTTATAAGATTTTAATGAGATATCAAAGTGGAAAGAATGGAATGTAATTAATGTGATCATACAGAGAAGATACAGGTATAAAATAGCATGCATGAGGCAGTCAACAAAAAGTGGGAGCAGCGAAGAAAAGAGAAAGACTATTTGGCCAGATTTCAGCCTGTGAAACAATAATCTTTTCTACCGTACTTTCAGACACTTAACATCCTGCCAAACTGTTTTCCCCAGCTAATAGCAAAATAATGGAGGGAATTAGAGAAAATGCATTCTGCCGCTTCTCTTTGAATACAGGCTACCTGCGCTTTCCTTCTTCGGGGGAAAATGGGTGGCTTGTAGCTAAAAGTATGCTAGTCCTACAGTAACATGACATTTGTGGACATTTTATATTTTATTATTTTGATTCTTCCTGCTATCAGAGCCTCTGACAAGCTTGGACTAAACTGAAAATTCAAGATATGTAAAGGAGCATATTTTTAAGTACTTTTCTAGAGACTTTCTTTGTGTGGGTGCCTGAGAAGGTGCAGAGACTTAGTAAAACCCTCAGTAGGAAGAGTTCCTTAGAGGCTTTTCCTAAGCTTACTGGTTGTCCCCAGCCTGCTCTAGTTCCCACCTTCTTCCTGCCATACAGATGCTTTTGTATAAAGGCTTACCTCTAGATATGCACTTCCTTTTTTTTTTGGGGGGGGGAGGATAGGACTGCAAATCAGGTTGGCGGTGGCTGGAATCGGTGCCCCCAGCACAGCCAGTGATCTGGCAGTCCCCGCTGTCTGTGCCAGGCTAGTGTTAATGTTTCTAGCCGGCATAAAGGCTGGTGAGCAAACTCGGGGGGGAGAGACCATCTCAGTAGCACAAAAGGCAACCCTATCTAGGTAACTAAATTAGAGACTAACCCTGCCTCGCAAACTCATCCCTTTTTGGCCTTTGGTAAACCACACAAGCCAACGTTTTCAGATGTGGGTAAGTAGTTACGCACTTAAATCTTTAAGTGGAAGCAGACACCCGTGCTTGAAAATACTTGCCTTATACCATCAAGAACTCTATTCACCCTTCTGCGTTTTCTTAATATTCTGCACTTTGCCTTTTTCATAACTTTCTAGGAATACAGTTGTTTGGAAACCAGATTTATCAAACCCCTACTTTAAGCCTGAAGTGATTCCAGGGACTCTCTCAGGACTTGTGCTGTTAGTAGGACATGGAACCCTAAGTATGACCTTTGTTGTTGAATACATGTCCCCAAACCCTGAATGCTCCGTTGGAAACTCTGAACATGTTCAATTTGTGTTACTAATGTTTACAGTCTGAGCCATTTGAAAAGACAAATGTATGTAAAAATCTTCATTGCACGTAAAATCTTCAGTGTAATATTCATTTTTTTAAAGCAGTAGCCCTTTTCTTTCAACTTACAACTTTTTATTTTCATTTATTTTTATATGTCTTCTGTAGTTTTTTAAAAATAAGTTTAAATAATTGCTTATTCTCACAGAATAAAGCAACTTAATGTTCCCCATCCCCCCAAAATGATTAAAAAACAAGAAAGCAATATTTTAACTCTAAAAAGAAATGAGAATGTGAACTCAAGAAAATAAAAAAGGGTTTTATCAAAACAAGGTCATTTCAGAAATTTACCAATATGTATGTATATTTGCTAAGATATTTCCATTTAACCATGTCATTTTTAATAACTACTTGACTGAACTTTCAAGTAAATATATACATATGGCAGGTTACTTATTAGTTAGTGGGAGTGTGTGCTTTTTAAAACTGTTTTATTTGCAAGGCAAGCAGCTGTCCAAGCTGACCTTCTAAGACATTTGTTCTGGGAAGAAGAGCTGATGGATATAAGTGGAGAATGTCACAAAGAATAAGAAGCAATGAACAGGAGCTACTGATTGGGATTCTAGGGAAAAATGATGAACAGAGCAAAAACTAAGTATGTCTCCTTCATGTAGGTTCTTTGTTTTGGTCTTTTTCTTCTTCACCTCATTTTCTGCTTCTCTTCCTTCTTTTTTTCCTTAGTGTTTTCCCTTCTCACCTCTTCCCCAGCTCTGCTACCTGTTCTTAACCTAATCTTTCTTTCTCTCTCCACCACTTAATATATTGCCACTGAAATATCTGTCCTGGGTAGCATCTCTCTCCTTGCTGAAGGAACTGTTTGTATATGTGGAAGGCCAGTTCAGCCCACAACAATGTCCATGTAATAACGCTTACAGAGACATGCCTTGGAAAACTCATTTCACACAGGACAGACATATAATGTGGTTCCCAAAGTAAAATGTGCTTATCCAGCAGCAGTTGGTAGTTCCAGCAGCTCTCTAATCTGTGACTCCCTCCAGCGGTTGGTTTACCCTAGTTTACAAAACCAGGTTTACAAACACATGTTTTTTTCATGAAGCTGGCTATGGTAGGGGCTAGGCAAACAATGCTGCCAGGAAAACGCCAAATGGAGGCAGGAGACAAATAAAAGCAAAAAAATTTCATTTTTAATAACTTTTGTCACAGAGGACCAGGACTGAGCACCTCCCTCGTGATGCTCCACTGAACACAACCCCTCAGTCAGGTACTGTGGGAGACAGGCCAGCCTGACATCCTTCTGCTGCTGCCAAAATCTCTTGCTGTCGCCCTGCATGAGGACATGTCCCATGTCCTAGTTTTGCAGTTACCTTGCTTTTTTTCTACAGAAGGAGTTCATATTGTTCACCTGCACAGTCTGGCTGGTGAAAAATTATGCAGGAAGGAGAGAAAGGTAATTTTTGAAGTGGGCACATGGCAAAAAATTGAAGACATGACAAAAACCTTCCGGTTTCTACTTCTGACCCTATATAAACAAACTAGATTTTAAAGAGAGTCATTTTCAGAAAGTTGAGATAATCTCAGGCCTAGAAAAATCAAACGATTTAAAATTCATGAAGGTACCATCTTCCTGTTTATAAAAGGTTAAGTTCCCCTAAGCTATGAAAGAAAAACACCCTCTGAAGACCTGGGAAGGCAGTAAACACTGGTGGCAAGTGACAGGAATTGATCCCGCTTTTCCATGTCTGTCATGTCTCTAAATTTTATTTCCACCATTTCTAGGGTACTGTGATAAGAGAGGCAGGGATAGGAAAAAGGATTGAGCTGAGGCAAGACTATGGCCCGAGGGCGATGGTACCTGGGTCTCTGACTTTTTCTCAATTAGTAGGTCTCCCTGCCTGACCGTGAGATGTGCATCTAGCTGGGGACTTAGACTGTTGCAAGGTATTGATTAGCCATAATGTGAAGTCAAATCTGAATAAAAAAGCATTGTGATCAAAAGCCTTTCATTGGAGACAGCATGCCCTCCAAGTCAAGGGTCTGCAGAATCTGATGAGCTCTGTTTCCTTTTTGTCTGAGAGAGATTTCCACGGTTTACTCATAAAGGCTCTCTTGATAGGAATGTCCAGTGGGCCCTCTGTCAAAAACCCTGATGTCTCAGATTTGACAGGTGCTTGTTAGTTTTTCATCCCAGATCACTCAACATGCACACAAAACTAGAAGAGACAATGGCTAATAATGCTATGTTTCAAGTTGACTTCCTTGTCATTTTTGCTGGAAAATGCACTGATTCAATCACTAACATTAAATTGTCTGCATTAAAGGAAAACAAAGCATAGCCAGCCATGAAATGTATTGGTTTTCGGACTGCTAGGACTTACACAGCTCAATACAATTCATTGCATTGCCTTGTTTGATAGGAACAGTTTGTCCAGATCACATAGAAAACAAAATAAAACTGCTCTATTAAAAATGACAACAACAAACAAACCTGCAGCAGAGAAAATTGAGAGATCCATTTTAATTCGTTTTGTCTTTTCCTGGAATTTAGCTTTCTTCTCACTAAAAATGTTTGTAAATGAGGAAATGATCCTCCATACCTTTGCTTGCATGAGCAACATCCTTTCAAACAGTGCCAGTCCACTAGGATGGCATATGAACCTGGATTTCTGCTCCATCGTAGTGCCATCCCTTGTGAGCTGGGGTTGGTTTCTCTCAAAAACTCAAGGGAGGATGGGAGCTTTTTTTATGGACTGTTCACATGAAGAATTTACAAGCCAAGGGTTTAGACCAACAGAAATGATATATTTTGGTAATAATATCTCTGGGCATTATTATAATAAACTCCACACTTTGTTTCTTCTKCTGTAGTTCACAATCTAAACCCCAGGGCAGAGCAGTAGCTGTGTGATGACAGTGGACTGTGGGACTCACTGGAGGTAACGAGTTCCTATTCATACTGGTGTACGAGACCATTGGAAATGGAACAAAAAAGACCAAAGTTTTTACTGAATAAAATGTTGCATTACCCATTCTTAGATATTTTTGAGTCAATTAGTGAAATGGGTGTTTACACTGGGATCTTATAAGTGATACTTTATACTTGAACTGCCTTCTCTTATACTTGCAATGTTTCTTACTTCTAAGGAACTACTTGTCCTATATATCAGCAAAAAAACCACCCCAAAGTCATCCTCCTTCCCCACCTCCCCTTCCAACACTAATGGTAGCTCCCAGAGGTCTCACCCAGGCAGGCTGGGATTAGGGCTCAGTCCCTTTCTATGCCAAAAGGGATTTTAATAGGACTGTACCCGTCCCAAAGGAGCACCCTGACCATGGGCATATGAACTGCCAGTCTGTCCCCCCGGAGCTTTTGCACATGTAAGTGTATCGGCACAGGCACTGTGCAGGGGCGTAGGGCAGTCCCCCATCAGGGTGGGCACCAGGGGCATCTCACGCTTGTTCTGGTGACTGGCAAATTATTTATCTGACGAGAAAGAACAGAAACTGAACAACAGCAACAAAAAACCCCAAAGAAGCAAAATTAATCAATCCAAACCACGCTGGTTATAAGGTTGTTCCTGGCTCAGGTACTGAGCTGCAAAAGCCCAGCTAAAGGAACAGTTTTTTGGTGGCTACAGTCATAGCTGTGCAATCCCTGGCAGACATGTTCACGGACAAACACACACGCAGGACAAAGAGAAGGAGAGAGGAAACAGACCGCTGTTACAAAGCCGGGGAAGAGAGGGAGCCTTAAAACACAAGCAACCAAAATGTGATTCGTGGTGTCCGGATGCATAGGGGCAGGAACACGAGGACCTTGCAGTGGTCCCAGGGTGAAAATCCTGTGAGGTATTCAAGCCAATGCCCTGTTACAAGCTGGTTTGCACTACTGCCTTCCAGCAGAGCCAGGTTGGATGAAATGTCTCTCCTTCCCCCCGACGGTGTTTTCCGTCGCATGAAGGCTGAGCCTGGGGTGGGTCTTTTCCATCTATATACCAACAAATGGCAAAGGTGTGAGTTATTTCTCCAGGCCTTCAGCCCCYGTTGCTCACAGCACTCTACTTCCAGCCCTTCCCAGCACAGCTCAAGGTTGTGAAAGCATAATGGAGCCCAAAATATTTCTTGCTGCAAAGTATTCGTTGTGGTAAATGTCGACTATAGCAATAAGGCACTGAAGGCTGTGCATTAGCAAGCTATTAGCGCATGCTGAGAGTGCTCTGGTTGCCTTCTAATGCACACTCTGCAATGGCCATTATGGAGTATGACTCATTATTTTTACATTTATTTCACATTTTTAAAAATCCTTTTCAAAACACTTTTGCACAATTTTGGGAGATGTGTTTTTTCACAAGGAAAAAAAATGGTCCTTATGAATAAAATGTGAAAAGAAATGGTAGGCAGAGATAGTCTTCAGTGCTTCTGAGTAAATCTGAAAGTGACTGATTCTTTCTTACCCCACTCACTTTTCCTGTGTTTTTTTCACTATCATAGACTGATCTATCTCCTCCCAGAGTCATCCTTCTGCCTTTGCAGTTTCAGTTTATGACTGTGCAGCCATTTTATTTGATTAAAAATAGCACTTTGGCAGATAGATGACATTAGGTTCCTGTGTTTCACACCAGAAAAATGCAAAATGTCCATAGAAGTCATACGTTGATCCTGGAAAGCAACGTATGCCTTCAGAGGGGGAAGATGTCACATGTTCTTTCCTTGAGCCTCTCATTTCTGCCTCTGTCCCATAATTGTCTTTGCTTATCTCCCATCCCTACAAAATGCTGAAATTTTTGCTCATCTGCCTTTTCCCTATTGCGCATTGAATGCAACAGTGTGTCAGCTGTGCACAAAAGGTAGTATCAATGTAGGCAAGTTGCAATTACAACTGCTAAACCTGCTAAGAAAAATAAGGTTATGATCAATTAGGCTAGGATTAATTCTGCCTAACTTTAAACACCTAACTGAGGTGTTTAAATTAGGACTATAATTGCTCTAGGCTGCCTTAGTAATGAAGTGAAGGTTAGGTGCCTCCAAAATGTGTTTCATCCAACCTAAGGGCTAAATGATCCTCTTTTGCTGACAAGACTTTACATGACAGTACTTCTAATTTTATCAGCTAAATGATACAGGTAATCTGACTTGGGGTGAATCTGGGCCCTGTTTTTTCCCCAGCTCTGCTTCACTATTTAATGGTTAGGTATCTACAGTGTGAATGTAGTGTGATGTTTCTTAAAACATCAGCTGTCTCCATAATACTGGAATGTCAAAATAATGGTGTATTTTACTGTTGATATCCAAGTAGCATGCTATGAGGTCCTTTGTGAAAATGCCCTGGAGAAAGGATGTTTAAAGAACAGATTGGAAAAAATATAGAAACTTACAAGGTATTTGGCAGGGGAGCGCGTAAAGATCACAATTCTTCGCAAAACAATTGTGCATGTGAGTGGGAGAAGGTAGCACTGAAGTGCTGAAGCCATTTTTTTGAAATATAGGGTAGTTTAAATATATATGGAATCAGACACTCTGCTACTGGGTAAAACTGACACTGAAGGAATATTCAGTGTAATGTTACAGCCTCTGAAAACATAGCAAATGTCAGAAATTCCTCTTTTAAAGAGTCCTCACTCTTGTTCAATAACTTCAACTGTCAGACTGTGGAGCTGTATCAAAAAGGGTTTCACAGAATCAAAAGGTTTGTTTCTTAGCAACTCTGTCAACAAATTTAAATTGCTGCATATCATGGCTGTTCCGTAATCATTTGCATGCAAGATTTGTAAACACAGATTTTCATTGTGCATCCTGTTGTCATGGCTGGTAGGGAGGCAAAAGGGGACAAATACTCCAGGGCAGGGGCAATACAGGTGCCAAAGCAGAAGATGCAATGCTAAATAAAAGGTTCTGTGTAGCTCACTTGACCAAAATCTTGTCTAGTTCACTTTGCCCATGAAGTAGAGACTGCAGAGGCAGCAAACCCAGTCATAGATGTAGTAGTGCAGTAGTCCACAAAGTCAAAAGACTGAATTTTCTTTTTGTGATAAAAACCATTGAGGGTGATATTTGGACCTTGTTTACACAGTAATCCAGAGGCCCAGCTACACTGCAAACAGACGTGTACGCTAGCTTTAAATAAACTTGTTTAATGCTTTGTTATACCAATAATATTGTATCTGAGGCAAGATGTGACTCCGTTGCTGGCCATTTGCCTGGGATCGGAGGAAGGCTTTTGCAGCCTGAACTCAAGGCTGTGCTGGTACAACTGCTGCATTAGGTGCTTCAAAGCTTTTCAGATATGTCTCGATGAACTCCAGTCACGTGTACCTCAGGAATGCCAGGCTGACATACCTTTGTCCTTTTTTTTGCTAGCGTCATTAAAGATTGTGGTTAGGAAGTGATGAATATAGTCCATTTTAATTTTTATGTCATTTCAATTGTATTTATTATTTGCTGAGTGCCTGTAATGCACATGGTACTAGAGGACACACTTTATTTAATGTAATGCATTTTAGATCCACTTTATATAACAGGCTAAGCATATATAATATATATAAGTCTATATGTGCTCAGTATGATATAATAGACTAAGAGGGTATGCACACTTTGTATGTTTATGTTTTCGGATTTAATGAATTCATCTTATCCTGCACATCTAATGGCTCATATACAAAATCTCAGCTTGTTTCACATAATACCTCTGTTATAGATTTAGTGTTATTTATTTGTATTGCAATAATCCCAGAGGCTCCTGCTCTAAAAAAGCACTGTGAAAAACTGGAGCAAGAGACCGCCTTAAAGAATTTGCAGTTTATAAATATAAGAGAGAGGGAACATAGGCACAAACTGGCAAAGTGACATACCCAAGTTCATAGTCCAGGCATGTGATAGAGACAAGACAGGGTGTTGATTTCTTGTCTCTAACCAGTGGGTTAGGAAGCCCAACTTACAGTCACTGGAGTGGCCTATCTTCAAAATTCATATAGCCGTATCCTGAGCCCTGCCTCCATTTTACCAGGCACCCTAAAATTCCCCTTGCTGCACCATAGTATGTCCAAAATGTCTGTCACATGACAAGAATGTGTGCTGGGTGGTGGGACAGGGCATGCCTACCTGCCCTGCCATGTGACTGGCAGGGAGATGTGTGTTTTGGGCATCTCTCAGCAGTATTTCTAGCTCCTGGATGTAGGAGTCAGAGTATGTGGGCTTCCAGAAGATCCTGTGTAGCTCAGCCCAGCTCAGCCCATGCATTAGATCGTGTTATCTCTATATTTTGCCCTATCCTTGATATGGCTTTACTCCTTCCTTGTTCTCCATTACCCCTGCTTTAGGATTCATGTACCCACTGCCTGTGAAATGGATAACTCATGGTAGCACCAAAATAAACCAAACCCCAAAACTAAACAAAAAACACACCTGAAGCATGAAACAAACCTTAGAGAGGGCAGTCTGAAATTCTCGAGAAGCATCAAATTCAGGTATACMTCAATGTGCAAATTTATATTCTCCATAGGTGTCACAAGTAAGAACCACCAGACTTGATAGCCCAGGAAGAGATGATTGTGACTCTTTTTAGCCTGGCCCTAAATGACCTCAGCTGATAAGAAAACTTTTCCCCTGCACCTTGTCAAAGGAGAGGAAGAAATACAACAAAGCCCAGTGCATGCTATTGATCAGGTAACAGACTACAGGAAAATCTGAAAACAGAGATGTACAACAGGTGGCAAAGTCCATTTGTCTGGATGCTGAAGGATACAACAAAAGACTTACTTCTACTAACCAGAAAAAAAGAACAAATTTAATTCAAATATACTAGTCAAAACCAAAAAGATGAACCTTCCAAACAGTTGTTAGTTAGAGATGCTGTGAGAAGGTTAATAGAGCTGAGCAGCACCGTAGTTCAGCGCAGTTGTTTTTTAACACTAGTATCTAAATTTGATTCAGGTCACAAATGAAAACACTTTTGGTGCATCCTTGCCTAATCCCCAGGAGCAGCCACACAGTTTGGAACAGCAGACGGTCCCTTCTCAGAATATGACTAAGTCAAGGTCCCAGCCCTGCCAGAGACTGACTCACACTGAGAGGGAATAAAAGCCATCAAAACTCAGCATCTGACAAGCTCAGCCCAGAAACAGCAAGAAGAGCTGGTCTTAACTGGAGGATAAATGCAGAACTCTACCAGGAGCTTTGCACAAATACAGCCACTGTGAGTCCTTACAGAAAGTGTTGTAGGTGTTAAATTCTTGTCTTCAGGAGTACTTAAATATCTTCAGTTTTTCCAAACCTTAAATAAAGTGAACATTTGAGTGCCCAGTCACAGATATTACAACTGTTCAGAATGAAAGTATATCAGCTGTTGTGATGACTTCCATGCTGCTTACTGTCCTTGTGGTAATCTACTGAAAATCACTTAACCTTATTCTTTGTTTTATGGCTTAACAGCCTAGAAAACAACGAAGCAACAGTAATTGYTGATTGCTATCTAATTATTATGTGGGGAATTTGTTAAGATGTACTTCAGGGAACATGAATGGTTATGACATAATTCCCACGACAGACGTGTCACTGTAAATCAAGAAAGAAATAGTTGTCAAAGAGGGAAGACAAACACACTGTGTACTGCAGCCTGGGGTTTACATGTAAGGCCGGCTGTGCTGCTTCTCAGTAGCATCTCCAGAGTTTCAGGAAGGAATAGGTGTCCCATCAACATAGACAAATGTGTCTTGTTCCACCAGAGTTAGCAACGTTGATTGATTTTCTGATGATGTTGATTGATTTTCTGATGATGCTTGTGAACCTCAGCATTACAACAGAGGAACACAAACAATTGCCCATCTTCTGGGTATGACAAATAACAGAGCTTCTTCGTAACTTTCTTTGGGAGCATACTATCAGAGGCTCTTCTTGAGAAGGAACTAACCTTTAGCTATTACAGGGCTGACATTCATAGATGCAGATAATGCCTTTAAAAAAAAAAATCTTCCAAATAGTGTTTGATAAATTAATTGGTTTCTAAAATCAGTTATTGTCTTTAATACTACTGCTTTCTATATTGACAACTTCTGTCTTCTGCTGTGTCTAAATCTTGGTGCAAGTCTTAAAACCACAAAAAGCTGAGATTTCTCATACTGTTGTAGGGACTACTGGTAAAGACAACATTTCACCTACTATTATTGAATTTACTGGTCTTGGCAAACTTCCACCTGTATGTCCGATTGGCATTTCTTTGACTTTGTTGTGTATCCTCAGGCTGGAYGCAGCCGGGGTGTGGAAGCGCCATATCCACAAAGCTCCAAGCTGCACTCCCATCCTCAGAAGCATTGTACTGCCCCAAAACTGGTATTCACAGCACTGTTAGAGCTCATCGGTTGTGCTGGTCTTCATTCATTTAATAAATGTGTGGATTCATATGCAAGAAATGGCCACTGTGATTACCCCATCTGATCTCATGTTTAACATGCACTGTAGGTTTCCTTTAAAATATTCCAGTTTGAATTAGACAAAAAACTCAGGGAAAACAACCAATATGAATTAAAAATTGCTAGCAATGAAAAAAATGCTACCACCAGCCTTCAGAAATCGTTCCAGTGGTTAGTTTGCTCAGTATTAAAGATCTGTGTATTCTGGATCTGATTTTTTTTTCCCCCAGGATTTTGTTATTCTTTGGTTAAAGGGCAGAAGAACCTTCATTATCAGAATTCTGTTTTTCATATAGGTTCCTACTGGCTGAGGTCACAGTATATTGGGCATTTTTTAAAATAGCTGTAGCTCCATAACTCTTTCATTATAGCAGGTGCTTTACAGCATTCTTGTTGCTCTTTTCTAAACCTTCTTAATTTCCCTGAAATCCTTTTTGAGATATATACAGAATTTCAATATCAATAAAAATACTTCCAAGTAAGTGCAAGCAAAAGTCATTTAAGCTCTCCAACTGCTACTTGAGATCTCTTTATACAAACAACAACAGTTGCCCTTTTGGTAAAGAGTGGCATTGAAAACTGATTCCCTTACTTTGATATCTAAACCTTTTTCCAGAGTTACAGCTTCAAAGGATTTTCCTGTCTTATGATATGACCTGTAGTCTATGTTTTCAAATACACTGTGTGCAGCTGTATCTGTAACACCTATTCCTTGTTTGCATGAGTGCTTATTACTTGTAATTCCACAGCTCTTTGGTTGTCTTTGGTACAGCTGCTTCTGCACCCGGCGTGCGTGTTTGTGAYAGCATCTACCTATGCAATCTTCTTACTGTCTCTCCACTAAGTTTCTTACGAAGTGTAAAACACTATGTCCAAGTGGTAATCACCTCATTTACTTCAGGAATTTGTTCCTTGTTTGCATCATCCTTCTTTTTAAAAGCTTCTTTTCTGTGGTTGAAGAAACCTTTGCAGCCCCACTTCTAAGGAGGGCTTTGATCAACAGAACTAGGATGACTTCCCTTGTCACAGGCAGCATATAAGTCACCTTTTCCTCCCAGAAATGCAGCATGCATATGCCAGAATGAATTCAGAACTGTCTTTTTTGTACCCTGTGAATCAAGACTCAGTCTGATAAACACACAATTTTTCCAAACAGGGCAAGCATTTTCTTTAAATTCAAACAACTGGGCTCTTGTTTAGCCTTCAGTCAGGCATGCGTCTCCACGTAATTCTTTGTCAAGACTCAAAATTTCTTCTTTTTCTTTTTTTTTCAATGAGATTTTTTTCCATTTTAACTGCATTTTTTTTTCATGCTAACAAGTAACAGAAAACTAGACTGCCTTTTTTGTGGGTGCAGACTGTGATCAAAATGCTAGAAATGGCTTTGGATCTGGAAATGTGGCTATGAATCATAAAGCTTCTGTTTCTGGTTAATTTTTAGCTGCAGCATGCTTGTCTCATTCTGGAGTTATTGTCCTCTTGTGAAGACCAGATGTGTGGATCCTGATGTCTCTTACACTTGAATCATCTGTATTTGCAATTACAAGTGGCACAGAAACAGCTTCTCCTGTTTGAAGGCTTATCATTTCAAGCTTTCTTGATTTCCCCGCTCAAGACAGAGTAACGCTGTACCATCTGCAGTCCTCTGGCGGTGTGCCAGTAGAACTGCTGGCTGAAATAATTTCCAGCTTCACACCAAATTTGTCATGGAAATACAAGCCCCACTTAGATGCCTTCTAATAGGCAGTATTAAAAGACTATAACCAAACCCTAGAACTTAAACCATGCTCCTGAAGCTGTTGTGCTGAACATGGAGCCTGTTTTGCCAGTCTCACATGAGATGGGCAGGAGTATTCCTGTTTTATGTCATCCATTTGTACTGGGCACCTGGGGTGGGATACATCTCGCTTAATGGACCCTGAGGACATCCACACCTCAAACTTCCATTTTTTTCTCTATTGGCTGTAGGTGGGCTGAACCCTTAATTGGCTTTTCTTACACAGTTTTGCAATTTACAATAGTGTTAGAGGAATTTAAATACTGCCCATTTAATATTTCTCTCTTTATTGTTACCTCAGACCACAAACATCCACTTATCTTGACAAATAATGCTTGATATTTTGCTGAAATAAAGTCCCAATGAGGGAGTTTTGCTGAAGTGAGGAGTTTGTGGGGATAGGAAATCATTAAACCCATACCCCCAACTCTGTSCTCCCTCCTCACTGGGCTGCTGATCAGATTCAGGAGACAATGTGATTGAAATTCGCTACGCTGACTGTAATAAGCACCTCGCCAGGACCAAGCATGGCAGCAAGATAACAGAAATAATAATAAACTAATAAGTGGGAATAAGAGCTCTTTACTTTTATTGCTCTCGCATAGTGACCTATGAACTTCCAGCTGCTTCTCTGTCCTTGCCATCATCCTTGCAATATGCTTCCAGATCTCTTCCAGCAGGATGTTTCACACTGCAGAGCACTTTCCATTTTCAAACACAATAAATCCACTCATTATTACTAAATAAATCAGCAAATTAAATACATCAGATGAAGTACTAAGTAAGTTAGACAGATTCTCCTATGGCTATCTGCCTTGGTGGAGCTGACATAAACTCTGTATTGACTTTATTAATGAATCCACCTCCAGCCACAAATTTGTATGCAAACTGTCATGGGAACTCTGGCATTAGCCACGTTTTCCTGCTCTTCATACAGTTAGAGTCTACAGCTGCTATCTACAATACTTGCAGGAAATATCATTTTGTGGAAGCATCTGCCACCCAGACGCTCCAGTGCTTGAGCTGCAAGCCTCTGCCCCTTCCACACAGCTCCGAATAAACCTCTGTTTGCCAAAACTCAGTTGTAAATGCAAGCTGTACAAAAGAAACACAACAGAAGACAGGCAACTTGGCCAATAGCTCCATCAGGAAGCTATTTCAGCCATGCAGTTTGTCGCAGGTTAGTACTGGACGCTCCTTGGATCATGCGACCGTAGGGAAAGGTGTCACCAACCCCTTTGCCCTGCGTGGTGGAGCTTGTCTGCAGGGACCATCTTAGGTCTTACTGTCTCCACAGCCTGACAGTGCTTTTGCCTTCCCTTTGCTGGGAAAGGTTTTCCTGCAGCTGAATACAAGCCCTCAGATAAACAAAAATGGGAAATATCCTACAGATGTTCAAGGGGGATCCCACCGAAGGTTAGTTTGTAACATTGCTTCCAAGGGGGATTTACAGTTTGGACTAAAGTACCAACTGGACAGATTTCTCTCATAATTTTTCTGACTGGCTTGTTTGTTTGACTTTATCTGGCAAGATTGCTTCTTACTTTATTTAGATTTTTTTTGGAACAGTATCTGCACAGTGATCTGATGAAACCAATGTAATTTATCTGTTTTCTTTATTTCATCTGTATGTAATAATGAAAATAAACAATAATAACTAATATATCCTTCCTGAATGAGAAAAATAAATGTACATAAAACAGATGAGGAATGCCTGGCGAATTATCTTTACTCCTGTATCACTGATGAAGACAAGCATATCGCTGTTGTTTATCTGAAGTCTTTTAAGCCTTTCATCTAGTGATAAAACACTGAGAGGTCTGTTTGTTATGAGGAGTATCAAACATCCAATTCCGATAATATCTGGAACCACTGGTAATAGCTGTTGTCCACAGTAGATGTTGAACACAGGCATTTAACCCCCCCCCAAACCTTTCCTAATAGATGCTGTTAGCGTGGGCTCTCATAGCCCTACAGTAATAATATTCGCCATAATTGACCCACTCTCTTAGCAACAGTGAAAGAAAAAAATCCTCACAGTTACCTTAGCTGTCACTTAAATTTACACATTAAACACTGCAAAATCATGTTTTTTCAGCCAGATGGTGTTACCGAAAGGAAAGAAACATGAGAATCTCTAATATTCAAGAGTCTGCTGCCCATTTTCTTAATGTTCCTGAATGAATGTTTGAGCTTATTATACTAATAGAGGCCTGCCAAGTCTTTGGATTTATTGCTCTAAATCAGTGGAGTCATTGTCATTATTAGACCAGTTGCTAGTCAATACTAAAAAGCATTCATTAGCTGCAAATGACAGAAATGGTACTACTCTATAGATTTTTTTATTGTTGTCCAGAATGCATGCTTCCTTTTGAAGGGAATAATTAGAGAAGAATTAAATGAAAGGTCAGTAAGGATTTTAAGGATAAAGAGAGCAATGTGGTAGGAACCCCTATACTATTGCAAAGTTTTTTCTCATTTTCCTCATTTTTTGATATGCATAAGGATTTGAAGACAACAGGAGTATTAGTAGTGTCTGTGGGTAACTGGTGCATATGCCTTTAACAATAGCTTGCACATTGTAATTTGAAATGAGTTGACTTCAGTGAAAATGTGAGGATTAATTGCTTTTCCATACTCCTCCTTTTGCTCTTGGATGGTCTGTTTTACTTGGAGTCCAAGATCCACGAGCTACTTCTTAGTTCTGACATCCCTCAGGTTTGGGCCTTTTCTTGACTGTGGATATTTGCTCTGGTTTTGCATGTTACGAATTTTAAAAGTCCTGAGCCAGGCTTCTGAAAGGTTCTGGGTTAGGTCTTCCCCTTCTGTAGCCCCTGAATAGGAGCTGGGCACCTAAATCCTTTAGGTTCCTTTGAAAACCTCAGCTGTGGTTCCTCCTAAAAGGCATAACAAAGAAGACAGACTTTCAAAGGAGCTGGCACCTAGTAGCTTCCTTCATTTTCAGTGGGAGCTGCCTCTATGAAAATCTTTCTGCACATTTCGGCTTCTAACTGGGAGCCAAGTTCTTTGGAAATGCCGGCCAACAACTATTACATAAAGATGATATCTTAGGATGACAGGTACTTTGACAGTGCACAACAATTAAATAAAAATTGCTGAATTCGTGTTATATTTGGAGGTAACTGCATTCAAACTGCTCTTCACCATTTAAAGAGAGATGTTGTATTTTTCCACCCAGCAGCCTGACTGCTCTCCCTTTCTTTTCAGACTTATATCAAAACAATGAAATGTTCAGATGAACATTTCTTCCAGTACAACATTAACATGATGACACAATAACCAAAATAATTATAGTCCTGGAACATTATTTTCTTTTTAAGCAGTCTGAGTCTCCGAGAGAAGAGCCTGCTTAAATTGGATCTTCAAAGAGAAATGCATTGCCACCAAAATAACAGTTGATATTCAAAACAAAACAAAACAAACCCCAAAACCAACAACCTAAAGGGATCTAAGCTTATTAGTGAAACATAAAGTTTTAAAGATCTAGGCAATTTCCAGAGATCTTATAATTAACAAAGGAAACATTTGGAATGCATTGTATTTTCTGATTGTTAAAACTGTCATAATTCTATTAGCAACTTTAAAAAGAAAAACATTAGAGAAAATATTGCCTCCTTGGAAATTTTCTTCCCTTCTCTTAATTAGCGCAGCGTTAACTCCTCTTTTGATAAAAGGCTCTGTCTTGCTATTTTATGACTGACAAGCAAGGACATTGTCCTGAAAATCTCTTCTTGTGCAGATACTTAATCATAAGTACCTGAGCTATAGGATTTTTTCCCCTATAACTTGGAGACTAATCCATTGAGTGTCTCATTATGTGAGCAATTTTTACTTAAACAGACAGTGCTATTGACTTCAGTGAGTATAGGTCTGCAGAACAATCCTTAAAACAAAGGTTGGTTAAAAAAATAGTCATTTGAAAATATGGATATATGGTCAGCTTTGGATAACTGATTCTAACTGCATAAAGCAAAAGAAAAAAGGTGAGGGGAAAAATGCCTAGAACTCCTATTCAGCAAAAGCTCCTGTTTAAATAATTAAAGCAGATTGTGCCCAATGTATAAATTTCTCTCTAACACCCTTTTTTCCATGGAGAGTTGAAGTTTTGTTGAATCTTCTATTTCTAACTCTTAAGTCAATTTGTAGGAGGTGGTGTGTAAAAGCACTTTAGTAGGGGAAAGCAGCAATCTCAATGCATCAAAGTTAGGTGGTAGCGGGGTTATCACTCCGTGAAAATCACATAAACATTCCACATATGAAATATTATTCATCAGGGCAAAACCCTCCAAGGGTTTCAAAGATGGCAATGGTGTCATGAAACCTTTTTTTGAAAAAGGAAAAATTTATTCCACTGCTAAGATTGATTCTGTTGCCATGTAGCAGGCAGTGTGACGAGGCAGGGAATGAACATAATTGAGAAAAGAATTAGCAAACCTTAAATATCTGCTGCTGCAATATCATTACCCATAAACTTGCCCTTTTTCCACCCTCTTTTCCCCAAAGACTGACATCCCATAACTGCAGTGAAAAAGAATGCATTCTTTCGAACAGCTAAATCAACAAGGTCTCACATGAGTAGTGTTGAGTGGTGTGGTTGACTGATTTCATGAAAAACTAATCAAGTATTCATCATTGAGATCAAACACTTCCCAAGTAATTATTATCAAAACCAATCTGATAAGACCTGAAGAAGTGGCATTGCTGATCTAATCAGAAGTAGAACAGAAATAGTTCTCTCAGCTTTTGTAATGTTCAGGTACGAAAGCACAAAAATGTAATTGTATTTTATAATTAAGAAAAAGAAAGCTGTCATACTGTAATCAATTATTTCAAATCAATCATAACAATTTTATTTTTGCTGGTTATTTATAAGAATGCACATTTACAAATTGACTTTTTCATGTACGGGTAATTTCATACATGGAACAGTGATGCTAGAAACAAAAGATGTAGTTTAAAGCTATTTCAGTTAAAAAAGAAAGGATTATGTGACTATAGTGACTAACAGAACTGCTAAGCCCATATTTGTAAATTTTYTCCTATAATGATGATTTCTTTTTATATCAAAATTAAATTGCAGAATTTTTTTTAAAGCAAAATGGTACTTGCAGTCTCAGTAATCTTCTATTTTTAACATGTTTTTATTGATTAGAATTCTTGAGGATAATTTAGGAGGTTTTGAATTTTTAAAGAATTTTACATGTATTTAAAGATGTCAAAATAGAAATTGCCGTGCCCCGGTCAATTCCCAGGACTTTATTTGTCTGGTCATTATTTTCAGGCAAGAGCCAAAATACATTTGAAACGGCACAGTACATCATACTGCCATTACCCTGGCTGATTTTGACAATATAGAGTTTCAGACAGATCTTATTGGAAAAAACCCATCCTAATAGGCTGTTTTGCTCCATAATGCCAGGCTAGAATCCCTATGCCACTCACATAAATCTTAATTGGCCCTAATTTTAATGGCTTTATTAGTTTTAGTCTTAATGTTATTTGATTTCTCAGAAAATATTTTTCCTTGTAGGTTACTGCATCGTATCTGGGTGACAGAAATGCTTAGAACAGTGGCCCTTCTTCAGAGTCTCATTTCTTGGGTAAGGAGTTTAAAAACTGAGTGTTAGGTAAATTTCACAGATTATTTTGCTAACGTATGAACTATTGTGGGTATGTGAATGTGACTGTGGTTTTTGGAAATTAATTGATGGGTAGAATGCCAACATTTTAAAATACCTTGCTAATATTTAAATAAAACTGTGAATGAAAATGAACTGTGCATCTTAAACCTAGGTTCATCCTTTTAATGGGCTTTTTGATGGCTTATTCACACTGCATGACAACAGTCATGTAAATAAGACAATTTATGGAGAAACTAATAAAAATTAATCAGGAAGGAGGAATTTGGTCCAGCCTAAAAGTTAGTGTTTCCTATCTGGGAACTATATTATTTCTATACTAATCTTAAAATTACAACAACAATGACAACAACAGTCTGTTTCTAGGGAGACTGGTCAGTGGAAAAATGGTATGTATTCAGTAGTCAGAAGTTCCTATTATTTATATTGTTCTCAGAGTGAGGTTTCGGGAATCTCTAGAAAATYCAGGCTTGAATGTGGTCCAATTTTAATTTAAAAATTTATTTTAAAGACTATAAAATGAAAGGAAGGACATTTTGTATCAACACTGAAAACTATGTCCTTTGTCAAAGTGAAGTTCTGTACAGTTCTGCAAAAAACATCTGGGAAAGTTGTTTCACCATAGAAAATGGCATCTTGGAGTCACATTGTTTCTGCTGGTTGCCACTGATGACGAGCGTCAGTGAATCATTCACTTGAAACATAAATCTTGCCAGCCTTACTGTTGACATGAGGGTTTTGCACCCAGAAGATGCTCCAAATACAGGCTGGTGCCCTTTGGTCTCATAAAGCTGGCACAACTCTTTCTTACAGCCTGATCCAATAAAAAACGAATTCTAGTTTCAGCACCTCACAAAAAGGAACTGCTAGTCTCTACAGTACTGTACAAAACAGATCTTTAGCTATCAAACCTATTTAAATACTATGTAGTTATTTTAAGAAGCCGAAGTATTTTTTACTCCGTAGACTACCAGTTGCCTTGACTGTACGTATATGCTATAAAACCTATTTCTATAGTTCAAGTGCTAGATGATTTTCAGCTGCAGCTTTAAGTATCTCCTCATCTTTAAGAGCAAGAACTGCTGTGTACCTTGAAGACCATTTCTACTCCAAATACACTGGTTAATATTTGTCTTTGAAATCATAAAATACAGGTATAATGAGAAAATGTTTAAAAAAGTGAAACAAAAGCAGTAGGCCTGAATTCTCCAAACTTCATTCACAACTGGTAGCCCTTTATTTGTAGACAGTTGATCAGGTTATTTGATGAGCAAGGTTTTGACTGGTTACGAGTACAATAACAGGAAGTGACCCAATATTAGCTTCTTAAAATTGCTTATCGCATTCACAGCTGCACATTGAACATCTGCTGTGTTTAAGACTTCTGCCATTAATACACAGAAGAGAGCAAATGATTATTTTCCTTTCTGAGGCACACCTTTTTTAAATGTCATGTTTCCATTGAAGTTCTTTCTCCCCTTAATCGTTGCAACACCTTTGCTGTATTATATCTATATATATATAATTATTTTTTTCCTGCAAGCAAGGTACGTTGCATAAATACAATTCTATGTAAGTATACAGCATATGTACTATGGTGACCATGAGCTATGGTTTTGTAACAAATAGCCCCGATTGTGTCAGGCTTTACTTGCATGAAGGCTGTATTCAATAGAAGATTGCTGCACATGCACAACTTCAGTAAGAATATAAAGCAGTTCCACTGCTCTCTCCAGGCTTCTGCTTTGAGGTGTTACAAAGTCCCATGTCTTCCCTGACCACATTTTCAGAAAGTTCAGAACCTCTCAGGAGCTAGGATGATTACTGTTGCTGGAAACCTGCACTGTTAAATCTATAACATWTAGATGTTTAAAGCATGAAAGGATGCTCACTCAGCATGCTCTGAATCGGATGGGTCAGAGATGTGGTGACACCATTTAGCTCTAAGGTATCACCTCACCATAGCTCAGAGGTTATTGGAATCGTCTTCATTTAGTGCCTATTCAGATGGCCAATGCGAATTTAATGATGATCACTCCCTTACCATCGCACACTGATATGGGGTTGATTTCAATTTTAGCAACAGAAAGAGTCCTGAAAGATCATGATGCTTGAATTGTTCCCCTAATCCCTAGAAGCTCCACCCTAGTCTATAGTCTGAACACACTCCTTGCTTTCTCTAATGACTGTAAAAGTAGTTGTAACATTTTAGTCAAGCTCACAGTGAAAAGCCACACTATACTGTTTGACAAAGTCCTTTTGAAAGGTATTTGTGACAGGGAGTCTCTCTAGGCAGAAATAGAAGAGAGACCTCAGATTGCATGTAGCCAGAAAACATATCTTCAGCTTTACATATTTGTGGTCCTCTGGCATTTCTAGGAGCACACTCAAGAGGCTTCTCCCAGATTTACCCACAGCATCTTTCTGTCCTTCCACAATGAGAGCAATGATCAGTTTGCAACATTCAGGCAAGACTGGGCCAACCTCTCCATGTCTGACCAAGAGTATCTCTAATCTGAAGTAATTAGAAAGGAGACTTGGTTTGAGCAGCATATTGTATGTTACATCGCATGTAAGGGCTGCAGCCATTGGAAGTCCACAAATCGAGTAGAACATCTAGGGGGTTGCACAGGTCATGCACCTTGGCAGATGCTCCTCTGCCTCTATTCAAAAGTTTCTGACTGCAGGAAGGAGATCAGACCATTATTTGCTTTATCTGAGCAAAGAAATTTTTCTAAATACCTGTGGAAATTCTTGGGAAATCTCCCAGAACCTGCTCAAAGCCATGGAGAGCAATAGCAAAACTCCTATGGAGTTCAGCAGAAGTAGTGCTTGGAAAGAAAAAAGCGTATGGCCCTTCTGGCTGCTTCACATCGAATTCCTATCAATTTTGTCTAATGTCTTCAGCCACAGCAGGAGAGCTAGATGAAGTCTGGCAGAAAAGTCTCTGCAGTAAATTCCCTCTGCCAAGCACTGCCTCTGTGAAATTCGACAAGTCACATCACTTGGCTGTCTGCTAATTCCCCTCTACTCCTCCTCTGCTGAGGACAGAGCAACTATTCCTGTCTCCCACTTTTGCTTGCTACGTTTGCCTAGATATCCTTTCTTTAGAGCACAAGCTATTCTTGTTTTGTGTTCATGTGCTCAGATTAATGTTAGATGCAGCAGTCTAGAGTGACTGGAGGTAGGTGTCTGAACTAAACAACTCTTCAGACTACACTGACTCCATCTAGTGCCACTGGAGACACGTTAAGGAGTTCTAGATGCCCTGTTGGTCTGACAGCTGTCGGATAGGACCTACAAGAGATCCTTACCCTTCTTGAGTAGCAGCTGGAGATCAACTGGGGTGCCCTATGGCATTTAAAATGACAGTAGTCGCCTGCGTGGGGACAACTGCACCTAATTTGAGATCATTACTACAATGAGTGTGACTACAATGGAGTGAAACGTGGCTTGCATGCTGAGAGCTACATGCAGATCTAAATTTAGATGCCTGGATCTTGACCCAAATCTCACTGTTTGTCTATCTTCAACAGCCTGGGATTGATGTGGTATTGTGGAAGATCAAGGCTCTTCAGTAGGTCTGGCATCATACCTGCCAGCTTCATGTGGAAGTCTTGGACATCACTGGACAATCTCAAAAGTCGTATGATAATTAAGTGTGGGAAATGGAATATACTTTTTTGTGACATACTCTGGACTTGAAATGTCAGCCACGGCATGCTGAGATGCTCATTCCCTCAAGTGTTAGAACACTTGTTAGCCAAGATTCATTGTCAATTTTTGTTGCTGTACATTCAGACTGTTGATGCAGCCCTATATGCACAATGGAAATATTGTCCAATCACTCTCTAAGGAAGATTACAATGTGTTATTAAAGTAATTTTCTCTTTTAAATGGGATTTTTACAGTAACCGTATTATTTCCTGTAAATTATGTGCAGAGTCAAATGTCTTTAGGACACATACTAGTAAAAATCAGGATTAATGATTCCCTGGTTTAACATAGTTCTTATCAACAACTGAAGACAAAAACACTGACAAAAATGTATTTTCCTTACAGATTAAAAGATTATTTCCTGAATTATATTAACTTAGAAAATCAATATGTAAGTCACCATACCTGCTGGCAGTTTGTGGATAAAATAAAATGTTAACTTTTAGTCTTAAGCTCTAAGAGTATTTTTGAGCAAATATCTGTGTGAAGTCACTAAAATATCTGGATACAAAGAGAGGAACACACATGCAGACCCCTTGCCCTTACTCACAAACATGTGAAATAGCCCTCCTCAATGCTTCAGTTCAATATTCTTAAATATGTTACACGTTCTCCTGAGCTGTGGTATGGGCCTTCTACTCTCTACCGTTGCCCTAAATGCTGCTTTTGACCTGTAATCGTTTAAAAAAATCTAGTTATGGTACAGTACCCGCATTTTCTTAACATAGCCTCCCAAGTGCTCCTTTTCTTTGCAGTCAGGACACATTACTGAGAACATGTAAGAATGAGCGTGGGCGAAGAACTACAAGAAAAGGTAAGGCAAACAATGCAAGAAAGATTTGAGAAACGTGTCAGATTGCAAGAATTAAGCTTTGGGATGGGTAAGGAAGGCTCTGGAAGAAAATCATAAAAGAGGTGAAAAAGAAGCAAAAGAACAGAAATGTAACAGCACTCCCTAAAGGAGGCAAACTGGAAAAAAAAGTGTTTTGGAGGAGATGTAAAAAGAAACAGTGAAGAGACATGACTGCAAAGGACAGAGAAGATGCAGAAGGGATCAAAAAAATTCCTCTGAGGGGGGTGTCAGTAGAGAGAAGGAGGAAGAAGAAAAAATGCATTTATATGAAACACTACTCCTTATTTGAGTAAATAGAGCTGGTTATTGCTTTTCATACACAAAAACTTTTTGTCAGCGTTCTGGGCATGATTTTTTTAATTTGTTTCCTCAAAACATGAGACACGGATGAAAGCTGTATGTAAATGGCACAGGCATTTGTATCAAATCATGTTGTCTGGCATTATAATTATATCTGACTGACTTAAAATATAGTTTCCAAAAACAATTGTTACTTTAAGATAAAACCAAACAACTATTTGAAAATTACAGTTAAAACCCCAGTAAAATTATCAGTAAGAAACAGCAAGTTTAATTGAAATAGGTTTACTAGGAACTCAGTTAAATGGARACAACTTTGACATTTCATTAGGGTTAATGCCTTTTTTTTTTTTTTTTAAGTCTTTTCCTTCTAGAAGTTATGGATTATGCAGTCTTCTACTCCCTTCCTAGCTTATAGAAATAGCTACCATCCCATATGTTTTCTATTACATCACAGAAGAACCTACTGTTCACCTTCTTTCTTGGAAGGGAGGAAATACCTACAAGGCAGAAGGAACTGCTGTCTAATGGACTATCAATTTTCTCTAAAATATAGATGGGATAGATGGATAGTGAATGGATAAATAGACAGACTTGGCACCATCACATGACTCCAGGAGTTGAATCCTTAACTTCTGCACCCTTTTCAGACCACAGCCTGGTTAACCTAACATTAGTTTTCGTTTCATTAAGAGGATACCACAGAAACTTATTCTTTTAGGTATCACTTAGACAATGCTTAAGTAACCCACTTTTTCTTAAGCAAAAGATATGCAAAGCTTGAGGACTTTAAGATTACATGGATGTAGAAAATAATATGTATAAAACACTATTTCCACCTCCTTTCTTTAAGATCATAAACAGTGATTAAATGGATTAAGAAGAAGCCATAGTATCTGTGTGTGGGATGAGGGGAGAAGTGGCAAATTTTCAGCAGAAATCTAGAACTTCAGAGTACTCAATATGTGAGGAAGAATTTTCTCAGCATGAACCTTTTGTTAGCCAGCACTTCAGGGCATTATCGAAATTTCTGGCCTCTGTTTTGGCTCATGTGTAACATTGCTGTGTCCCTGGAGGTGAGACATGTCAGGAGACAAGAGCCTGGACTACAAATGCACTGTGTGTCTTGCAGCCTCCAAAGGACCCTGTGTCTGTCACTAAGCCTGCAGGTAAGAAATTGATAATATACTTAAAATCACCAATAAATGCATTAAATATCTTAGGTATATGGCCAATTTTAACATGCTTTAGCCTGGCATTTAAACATCTAAGACTAAACATTATGGTCCAGAATGTGTAAGATTGTCAAGTTGTCTAGCTGCCACAGATTTTAATATGTTTTTCTAAGCGCTCTGATGATCTGAGTGTTGTAAGGAGATGGTTGCAGAATCAGAGATCCCACACCAAGCAATGGAAAGACAGTGCACACACGAAACCAAACACCGCGCAAATACTGACCCAACTGCATGTAGGTGGACGCGGTGGACATACACACATAACATCTCCCATGGAGCAGTGACCCTATTGCTGAATCCTTAATGGCTCTGTCCTAGTGCATGGAGATGAGTATGACACTGCTGTTGTTGCTTTTCATATGTGTTTTTATGCCAGGGACAGTTTTTCTAAATATTAGTTGGAAAAATACGTAGTTTGAATGAATATGGAGAAATCAGATTTGTTTTTCTAGTATAATACAAAGACTTCATATATATGTGCATCAGAGTTAACCAGCTCTGATGATTTTTTTATACATTTGTAACTTTCTTAATAGCAAAATGAAACCCCAAACTCACTCCTTTGTGGAAAGGAAATCAGTTGAGAACCTGTTYCTAGTGTAAGCCTGGTGCACTAATTGTGAATCATTTTGAGAAGTTGCTTATTGACAGCTTCATGCTGGGAAGTCTAAATGACTCTGTCCCACTTTCCTCAGAGGGAGAGAGTCATTTGTGTAGGTCTTTGTACAGCTTGAATCCCAGCCTCTACAAAACAAGATGTGCTAAGTAAGGCAACAGCATTTAGGAGCCTAATGAACGTGCATACGCAAGTATAAAGACACACTTGTAAGCTGGCACTGGTAAGGAAGAGTACATTATTCGATGCATCCTCTTTGAAAAAAAAAATCAATAAAATTCATATACAGTATGCTTATTGTAAAACGACATGTGCTGCATTTAATACTCACCGACGTGACACTTAACAAACAGTCTTGAACTGAGCTCTATTTGCATTTGATTTCTGTCACAGCTTGACAAAAAAGTCTGTTGCTTTCATCTGCTTTTTCTTTTTAACACTTCTAACCAAAGATGCATAGGTGTACCTTGCAGGCAGAATAAAAAGCAAAGTGCCCTCTAAAGGGGTCTCAAACCCTTTTCCATACATGTTTATAATGCACCCCAACGTTCAATCGCTTTCCCAGCCCAGCAGACATAATAAAGGATGATTTTAAGAGCTATTGAATATTTTGTGAATTTTCATTAAATATACATGGATAAAAGGACAGGAAATACAGAATTGTCCCAATCTTGAATGAGGGAACAGTCTTTTAGTAGAAGCCCTTGCCCACATGAGATTGCAGTGGGGGCAAGAAAAGATCATACAACCAGAATAGAAGAAAGTCTAAAAGACCCACAGAGCCAGGCTACATCAGGAGATTTGAGATAATCTGAACTCATGCTGTGACCAGTCCCACACATCTCAGACATCAAAATAGTAAGTTTTCCCACATAGTGATGCCTTTTACAGATCTGCAGCAGATCCACAATACATTGGGCGAGGGGGTGCACTTCTAATAGACTCTAACACATCTGTAGAAATAAGACCAAAGGTTTGACCCTTAGGTTTTGTGATTTATTTTTAGGTTATGGATGTTTCCATAATTCTGGTGAGTTAGAAAAATGTGAAATGCTTAATAGCACCTGCATTAATTTATCTCATGCCAAGATGCAGTCACAATAGTAGTATAATTGTATGAAAACTAAATATGAGCAAGCAATGACTGGTTCAAATGCTGGCAAGGTTTTGACAGCCGCTTCCTTTTGTTTGAGACTGCTGGTGTTGGTGCTGCTGCAGAGCTTTGATTCCTGCTGCTTTAACCCACCTCCTGGGCATTCCTCCATGTGCTGGCCTGTCAGAACTCAGGCAAAACTACCCAGGGATTGCCAGGATTTGAAACTGGATCAAAAATACTGCCTGTGTTCCATAARTGGATCTTAAGTGCCTCAGTGCAAAAAGTACCCAAAAGGCAATGCCTAACTTTTCCACACAGGTAAATTGATACGTCATGGGAACCCAATTTACGTAGGAGCTTAATCTTTGGCTGCTTAGCTTCCAGAGATGCCATCACGTTGGTTGAACTGCATGTCCTGATCCCTTTCCCTGTTTTGCTGAGTGGGAGCTCTGCCATTTCCTCAGGACGTGAACCCTTCAGGTGGTCTCCAAGTACTCGGAACATGTACTGATCACATTTAATTCAGCTCCAAGCACATTCCAAGAACACTTTAATTGAAAGCTCAGCCAAAAGACGAGTGAGAGGTAGCAGCCATGCCCTGCCCGTGACAACCCTGTTACTATGGCAGTTACTCAGAAAGTGAAGTCCTGACCTCCAGATACCGCTCACTTTGATGAGGTTTCCATTCATAGCTCCTAATGCCCAGAAAACCACGCCCGTCAGGCTAACTGCATACAGGAGATGTCCAAAAACTGCCTTCTCCTCTGGACTGCAGCATCAGGGCTGCTCAAACTTCCAGTCTCTCTGGTTAGGCAGGGCATCATTTCCTCCTTCTTTTCCAAATACGTTTCCTTGAGATCTGGAAATGTCCAAGAAAAGATTGACTGCAGCCCTGAGTCAGATGGTAAATTCCAAGACAGAAATGGATTTCCAGAATAACTGGGAGGGGGGATACAGGACATATCAGAGGAAGGAAAGTTGTGAGTTCGAATCCTTTGTGGCAGCTCTGTGGCAGAACTGCCAATCTCTGAATTAGCTTCCTGCACAAGTGTGATAATCTCTCAGTTATTAAGAAAATTAAAAAACAGAGAGAGAGAAGGATTGGTCTTTTCTCCCTGGAAAAGAGAAGGCTCTGGGGGGAACTTAATCACAGTATTCCAGTAGTTAAAGGGTGGCTACAAAGAGGACGGAGGCTCTCTCTTCACAATGAGCCACATGGAGAAGACAAGGGGCAATGGGTACAAATTGCACCGGTAGGGGTTTCATCGTGACATAAAAAAGAAATATTTTACAGTGAGAACAATCAATCACTGGAACAACCTCCCCAGGGACGTGGTAGAGTCCCCATCACTGGAGTTCTTCAAGATGCAATGGGACAGGGTGCTAGGTAATCTCATCTAGGCTCCCTTTCCCATGAAAGGTTGGACCAGATGATCTTTGGAGGTCCCTTCCAACCTGGGCTGTTCTGTGATTCTATGATTGCTTAGGCCTGCTGTGGACATATTCTGAACATGTCCACTGGATTTAGTTATCTGGCTCCTGATTTGGGTCATAATTGACAGGAAATGGGATTTTTCATTCTGAATAACATGGTAGCAGTCAGAAGATAAAGAGACTCTGGGAAGACAGGGAAAATGGTCAGTAAAAAGGTAAGGAATCTGGTCAGATGGCAGCTGGGATTTTTGGACTGCAAATTTGACCTCAAATCCTTCTTTGAATGAGGTTTTGCCAACCTGAGACACATATTTACCTTAAAATACCAGCCCCCTAGCCCCCCAGTTAAAATCTCTTAAATAGTATATGGTTGGTACTTCTTAGGCCCAATTCCTAGTTTTGCCAGTGGAAATGTTGCCAGAATGGAGACTGCAGAGTCAGTCTGCTAATTTGAAGAGATAGAAAAGAGTATTAATTTTAACAGAAACCTGTTCCATTTGGTCACAGAAAATGGGACTCCATATGTACAGTAACTGAATTATTAAGTGGACAGATTATTTGCCTGAGGACATATTTATTTGGCCTAGAAAAAAATCTGTGCATTGTGCTGCAGTAAATGAGTTCTGGCTAATATAAAGGTACATGCCACACTTTCCCCATGCTTTTCCTCTAGCTTGCATTTTGATGTTTATTGCTCTACACATAAGTGTTCAGAAAGAAGACACATGCTGTAGAGATTCACGAAAACACTTGGAAGAATTTGCTGCCCAGTTTATCCCATCAGAGAATGGGGCTCATGTTTGACGTGCCTCCTGGGCTCTGGTTCACCCTCCTAAATTGATGAGTTTAAACATGTGGCCATCCCAGCTGGGGACAGTGGGGCTGGCCATGGACATTAAGCTGGGCACAGGTTTTAATTCATTGCAGAATTAAGCCCACAGCTATCAGATGAGTGCTGCAAATTCTACAGCTTTCTGAATCCACATATTTTACCTTGCAAACATTCATATACAAAATCATTTTTTACAGCCCATGTTAATTTCAAATTCTGGTTATCAAAAGCAGAAGAATGCCTCTGTAATTTATGTAATATTTATTTAAACCATTAAAAGAGAATCTGCTAACAGTGAGAAGTGCTAACAGATATTACTACTGAAGGGTTTCTAGCAGAAATGAAGCCTTCTTCATAACAGAGTTATGTAAGACATTCAGAATCTGTAATTTACTGAGTTTCAGTTTTAAATTGTGCTGCTTCTTTTATGTACAGATGTAGCAATTTGCTGGTCCCAGTTGAAATGTATTTTTGTTGTAACGTTTCTCTGTTTCTTAATTAGATTTAAGATTTCTCTTATTCTGTGAGTTTTCTCTATAGCAGGAAGGTAATTTCCATCCAGCCTTTTTCTGTCTTTTTTTCCCTTAGTTTATCCTGGGTTTCCAAAGGCAATGTTTATATTCATATTAATTTTATTTTATTTATCCATCCCCTTGCAAAAAAAGAAAGAATAAAAGAACGAAAAAGCTGCAAATGTAAAGACCATACTGAAAACTTATTTTCTAGAAATTTTGCCTGCACCAGTAACTTAGTAGAGTGTTGCAATTAGATTAAATTTGATAAAGAGATAGATACAAGTTTAGAACAATAATATGTTTTCTTAAAGGACCTAAACCAATTAGCATGCACAAAGGGTAACCTATCCGGGGGACCTGAGTACATCTAGGTCATCTTTGGGAATATACACTACACAAATATCACCTGCAAATTCACATTTTGTGCAAACATAATCACTTTCAGATGGAGAGAACTTGAGTGTATTCTGCTGACATTTTGCTATTTATCTCTCTAGTTGCTTGTGGCCAAACGAGATAAGCTGTTATGTATATATATGTATGTGTATATATATGTATGCACACACCCTACACCCCACCCCCCAATGCATGCATGCATTTACGGGTATGTAGACTGAGATACATCACTGATTCAGACTGGCGTGCGGATCCAACACCACCATGCTGTGAGTGCTCTCCAGTTCCCAGCTGGTGTTCACTCCTGCTGTGCCCTGACCATATGTCAGGGTAGTATCAAGGCATGCACTCTCTTTTCCCCTTCTCCTGCCCCTCCACAACTCGGTTTCTGCAGGAGGGGCCCACTGTGGTCTCCAACACACCTCCCTGTCTGGATGGTGGGGGCTGAGAGCCTGTGTGATGCTGGAGCTGGATGCCAGATGTAGACACTGGGATACAAGGGTTGTGTCTGTGCTGTTAAACAGAAGAGGACCTGAGAGCAAGCTCAAGGACAGGACCTCTGCCACTGCTTAGTTTTAGTTTACTCCCTGTCTCTCTCCATACTGCTAAGGATCGAGACCATAAGTCAATCTGATGCCACTTTGTCCCAAATCCAAGGATCAGTGCCTAGCCTGCTCTTATTCATCAGTGCAGACGTGGCAGGGAGACCTCACGGGTCTGCAAACAGGCAGGGCGACAGGAGCTCAGAGAGCGAGAAGTTATGGTATTCACAGGACCCAGTGAGCCACAGATGGGGGCATGCAGGGGTCGTCTTGGAAGTAGGTGCAACTAGCTTTTGAGGGATCTGGGAAAGGCATAAGCTTGTGAAGAAGGGATTATAGTGTTAAGAAAGCAGAAGGGAAGCGGTCAGGAACATGCTACTGGCATCGTAGTTTGAGGAGAGTAGGAAGTGGAAGGGGAAGAGAGAAAGGTGAGAGCCTTGATCGCAGGAACATTTGAAGTTAAAGGAACTTGAAATTTTGAGGATCAAGCGTTTGGCTACTCCTCCTCTATAGCAATGAATATTTCTTAGAAAAGAGAATTTTCAAAAGGGTTAATGCATATGAAAAATTCTGCCAATGCAACCTAAGGATTGTTTCTAACAACAGGGCTGGAAGTGGCTGGAATAAATATAGCGTGTTGGATATCCAGTCTGAAAAGTGGACAACATGATGAAAGAAGTTCAGTCAACATGCCAGCCAAGGAAAGAGTGCCAGAATCCAGAACAAGAACTGTTATGGCCAGCCTCCAGCCCCATACATCTGTAATTAACCAGCTGCCTTGTAGCCTTAAAATATAAACTGAAAGCTCTACTTCCTGATGCAATGCATCTGATTTTTTTCTTCCTTTATACATCCTTCTTGTCAGAAGCAAACAAAATTACTATAACTGCCAGCTCAAAACTGAACAGCAGAACTAACCTTCTCCTCCCTGCTGATGAAGACTGATATTAATAAAACAGCTTGACTGATCAAATGAGAGACTTCTATGGATATCTTCTTTTTGAAAAGGGAATTTGATAAAAAAAAATTAAGTTTGTTCTGGTTCCACTCTTACTGAAATTATTTTTTGGATTATTTTCTTTCCTTTTTTCTCTCATATTCTAATCAATAGCTTTCCAATGTTAGCATGAATTTTCCGGTTTGCTTGCAATGTGGCTAGACAGGTTGGGGTTTCTGCACTTGAAATAGGAGTCTTCAATGTTTTTAATTGTACAATGCCAAGTTCACAAAAAAATTTTGTCTTTTGGCTGATGAATTCAAAAGAAAAAAAACTTACACAGAAAGGTGATTTTTAAAATATATTTAGAAAAAGGTGTTATTTGAATAAATCTTTAAATCCAGAAGGGTTTGAATGAAATCATGACCCATTGATCTCAGCAGTCTTGGAAGATTTTAGTGAGCCAATGTTTCATTTTGGTATTTAAAACCAAAACCAAAACCACACTGCTAAATAGTCTAGGACAAATGCATAATAGTTCACTACAACCTGAACACCTGATCAAGAGTTCTGCTTTGAGTAAGAGACTGGACTAGATGCCTCTTCCCTTCCAGCCTAAACTTTTCTTTGAGTCTATGAGTTTATCTACACATTTCACTCTTCTTTAAATGTAAAAGACTGAGCAAGTCAAGTGGTGGCAACAAATGTGAAAGATGTGAAAGAAAACTGACAGCTGATCATGCAAAAGACACCTATTATTTTTTTGTCTATCCGCCTCCCGGCTTTTGGGGATGGGGAAGGATAACTGACTCCTATATATTATTAAGAAGTCCTTATATGGAGTAAACGTGCTCAAAATTAAAATCTACAATGTTGTGCATTTTATTAAGATGCATTTTATTAAGATATATTTTATTAAGATGCATTTTATTAAGATATTTAGACTGTGTTTTGCAGGATAGGTTCTTTGTTTAAAAGCATGGTCTGGGATATATTCATATCTGATTTCAAAGAAGCAGTTAGTATCAACAGAATAAATTAGTTCCTAAGCCAATAATCATTAAAAACTCCAGGAGATATTTTTAGATATTATAGCCTGTGCACACACTTCACATTATGTCAGCACACAGGAGGGTACAAACATCTCTGGATTTTTCTTTTATCTATATATTTTTCTGTACCTATGTACATTATGTATATTCATATATGTGTATTCCAGTTCTCACTGCAACTAAAGAAGGCCTTGCAATTCACCTCAAGGGTACCTGAGTCTAGCTGTACCTGGATAAGAACATATGTTATAAAAGATCAGGATAACAACTAGTTCAAATAAAGCATGAAATAATTCACAGAATGTAGGACCAAATGTAAAGCCTACTGTTATAATTGAATTTTGTTATATGCCCATGCAGCACACGAGCATCCTTATGCAAAGATACTCAGACACAAATTCATTCTGTTGAAAGGTAGGTACCTGAGGTGTCAAAGGCATGTAGTCACCCTAAAGTGAAGGAATGGTACCTGCAGCTTGCCTCATCACCACTGGAGGAAGCTGTCAACTACAGGGAGTAAAGGATGATCACGTTTTTAATTTTAGCACTTCAGGTTTCAATAAATGGCCTTTTTAATATTCCATAAATCTACATAAACTGTGCAGGTATTTTCTACTCAAAACACAGAAGTTGAGGTCAACCAGGCTGCAGAATACTTATATGATACATTCTCGTATATTTCTAAATAAACTCTATTGAGAGACCAGTTGATGACTTGCACAAGGCTGTTTTTAATCTTCAAAGATAATTCAGCTTATACCTTACACAGTCAGCATTATCAAATATAGTAATGAAATTTGCCTCAGTGTTTAACATCACTCTTTCCCTCAACATTTTTTGGATGAGAAAATATATTATTGTACCCACTGTACAAATACGAAATGCATCATTCCTTGACTTAGAAGAAATAAAGCAGGGCACTGAACTTGTGTCTGTCACCCAAATGACTCTCTCATTACACCACCTTCTGTGTATGCTAACAGAAAGAAAATTTTTAATTTTATGCATTAATATGTGCCATCAGTCTTACTTTCCTCTAAAAGTCAAATCTTCTACTTGTTACATCACAGCTGGTTACTATGGGAATTACTATGATGCCATGAAATAATTTAGGGTGAAAGACAGATAAATTCTTAAGAAGCAAGTATATTCTCATGCAACTGTAATATTGTCATGTCCCTAATGATAAAAATGATAGAAGAAAAAACAGAAGCTACATGACACACAGACAAAGTGTTTTAAACTAGAACATTTTTCAAAGTTTTCCAGAAGACATCAATTGCTTTTTAAGCAAATTGTTTTGTACAGAACTCCAATGGGAGCATTACAAAATGCCCCTCTTCAGTCTACAATTAGATTAATCATGTAACTGAGGGCTTGAATCTGTGCACATTCTTATTCAACAAGAATATCAGTCCTCATCAATTTACTGCAAGAAAAAAGCTCCATGAAAGCAATTTGCACACAAACACCTACCCTGCAGTTGCTCCTTGCCTCCAAGTTCTCTCTTTCCTGAAGAGTAATATTTTATTTCCTTTTCTTGAAAAAAGAAATATCTCTTAATAAATATTTAAAAAACTAAAAAGAGATAAAAATGTGTTTGCTATGAAAGGTATATGTAAAACTGAATAGCAAAACAGTCAGTCAGATTATCTGGAAATTCCCCTGATATATTGATAACTTTGTATAATAAAGTTACAACTCTAAGATAGTTTAAGTTATATGAAAAGTGATGGTGGTGCTTTTGTATCTAACATATGTTCTGATGTCATGGGGTTTTTTTCCTGTTTTAAGTACTTTGAGTAAAAGTACAACATAAGAAGATGCATGAGGTCATCTACAGTCTTCCTCTTAGAGTGACAAAATCAGTTCTTATGAGGTATCAAAACCAACACAGATGATACTCATTGGAATAAATGGGAATGAACTGACAATCTCCCTTTTCTTTGTACCTTACAGCTATGGGGAGCTGTGAGGCTTCCACACACATATGGAAGTCAGAATTGGACCCRTACCATGTGAAGATGTGTTGTGGTGGTGATTACAGCTCTTGCTGCTTTTCACTCTCACCATCTCCATTTCACTGGCTCCCAGACAGAATAATAAATAGCAATCACAAAGAGAGAAGGTGTTGAGCATTTCTTTAAAAGCATGGCACCGCTCTCCATTAGGAGGAAGCATTCCTCCTGGATTTGTCACATCTTTCCCAAGAGTAATGTCCCTGTTCTAGACCTTTATAGCTGGGAGGTAGGTTTTAACATAACAAATTGAGGACATGCAGAGCTCAGTGTATATAGGGTACTTCTGGTCTGAGCAGCAGCTATGTATGCAGGAAGGGGAYTGCAAACAGAGTTTTGCACTTAGATACCTTAGGCCTGCCTATATCCATGTCTAGGCCTAGGTGCTTTATAAACTCTTGCTAGTAGAAGGAAATTTGGCACCTGTTGAAATTACYGACAGTATTTTAACCAACTTAAACTGGGCTATAACAGTACCCTTCAAATGCAGTGGACTGGAAGGAGGAAGAGGCTTTGCATATTACAATCCTGTACACTGACTGGCACAACTGTTTTTTATTCTGACTGTGAACTCTAAGCAGGACTGGAATACAAATAACAATAACAGAGAAGAAGTTAACTGAGAATGATCAAATAATTTAACGATTGTATCAAGCTTTTACACTTATAATGCTTTATATTGTATCTGTAAAATCAGGGTAGATGAATCAGTCTGGTACATACCACCTAGACTTACTGTAAGAACAGGGGATTATTTCTGCAATTATCATGCTATAGAAATGCTGTATAACCTCTGGAGAAGGTTTCATTGATAGTGCTTAGTATTATCAGTGTTATCAACTCAAACTTCTCCAGTTGCAGAAATGACACTGTTAATCTCTTTCAACTTACATGGACTACGTGAGGAATAACTTGTTCTAAAAAAATGCACTGAGCTGATTTTGGATCTGCAGGGTAGATGTCTTCATTTTTTACGAGTCAATTCTTTGATAACAGCTGAGGCAACCAGGAACTATCTTACCTGCCTAGCTCATATTGTCATTGCTTACCCCYCCTTCACATCTAATGAATCCATATATTGATTCCTCAGCTACTAGAGGTGATTAAGCTTATATATTTTTACAAGAATAAAACAGTCAGATTTGAGTTTGCCGATGGAGACAGGAGCAGATATGCTAAGCATAGAGAAGTTTAACTTTTAAGGCAGACTTACATTGATTCCATACCCTAACAACTGTAATAACTGGTTTAGTGGATAAATAGCGTTAGCTGCTTCTATTTCCACTTACATCTCCCGTAGGATGTAATCTAACAGGCACACTCTTTAAACACTTCCTAGCTGGGATGTCTTAAGAAACACAGACAGAAGACCGCTCAGCCTGTAAGTTCTGCCAGGCATAAAATGTGGAACCAGTGCGAGAGTTTTGACTGGCGTTACTCTGAGCACTGGTGGGAGAAAGAGGATTAGGCAAACCAGCAGAGTTTCAAAGTGAAAATCTTGTTCTCTAGAAGCCTTTGAAAGCTTGAAAGTGCAGTGATGGTTCGGAGGGCCTAAGTCTTGGTGTGTCAAACTTTACTGCCTATTTAGTACCTGTTTATTAGCATAAACAACAGGTTTAGGATGCTATGTTAGTCTTTAGAATGCCATGTTACATACAGAAAGTAGCACATAATCCTCAGTCACATAACCTCAAGACTTTACATGATTTTTAGCCTAGTTAACTAGTTTTAGGAACTCTCATATGTGTGTTTTTTCTTTGGACGTAAATAATGGACCAATGTCTAGATGAGTCTTCTGTTCTTGAGTTTTGATGCTTCCTCTTTTATGCCTACTAGACAGTTGTCAGTAGAAGTGATTTGGATATTTACTTTACCTCTGGTATTTCTTTACCTCTGCTTTTGAGAAAAGCATGAAATTTAGGTGAATCCATGAAAGTATACATTATAAAGAAGTAAAGTATAAAAAGGGATGTCTGAAGTCCTAGGCTGAGCTCATTTCATTCAAATCATGCTTGGACCATGAGCTAGTAGCAACATCTGTTTCATGTACATGATATGGTATGATATGATATAATATGATATGATTTTCTATGTCACAAGCTTCCAACTAATTCAGCTGCATCAATAGATCTCTATAATAAAACAAATAATCAACAGCATACATGAATTTAAGAATTAAGAACCTTAAATGATATAGTCATTAATGATTAAAGTATCTGTAAAATCAGAATGGTATTTGGGTGGGGTTCTTTTGTTGTTGTTTCAGATGCAGGATGAAAAACATCACCTCCTTGGGCAGAGGGACCATGACCTGCTGGCTGGAGACTGATCATAGGAAAACACAAACATGAGTAATCTAAAACTAATTTCAGAGTGAGAAACAGCAACAACTCTTGCTGGGAAAACAACACATTTCTCCCTTAACAAAGCAAAATTGTCTTTAACAATTTCCTCTGATCCAGAAACCAATGATGCATTTTGGTTTCCCCATAGTTCCTTTACTTATTGGGTAGATATATCTCTACTTGGTGTATGGGGTTGTTCTTTGATTTTTACAGTAACTGTGATCTCAAATTTTGATTCTGGATGGAACTCTCTTGGTCAAATTACAATGCCGTGTGTTTCATAAATTGCATTTGTAGCTGTTAGCCTCAGCAGTTTGCCTCTCAGCAGTCGTGGAACTGTGTATTTTTAAGAATGTAATAAACACCATCCGCACATACCAAACTCTAGATGATGTTTCCAGTAAAAGCATTTTCAGAGCACTCTGGCCCAGCTACTGGATTTTACTGGAGTGAAATGTACTTTTACTCTTCTTACTAATGCTTTCCCCTCTTGGCACGTAAGATACTTAGATATTTATAGTTACGCTTCACTTCTTCACTTCAAATGTTATTTCACTGTGTTAAGAAAACAAATGAAGTCATCTATGTATATATATATCTATCTTTAGTCCTCAAGGTTTGTATAATTATAATTTCACTCTGCAAAAGCAGTGATTTTTGTATTAAAAAAAAATCAGTTAATGAAACAATACATAGGGCATCAGAAGTGTTTTGGTGGAGCTTCTTTCACCACGTATTTGTGAACCCATTAAATCATGTAATATTACACTTTCTATATCACATAAAATGCAAGTTATAGGAGAAAGAAAGTAGCAACCATGGATCTGCCTTACAGAGCTGTTTTGTCTAATCAGCACATAACCACAAAGCTCTGTGAGTGTCCATCTGGCATTTTCAAAGGCATAATAATTTGTTTTCCTGCCCAGCTACAGCTGATATTCTGATATGGCTGTTACTTTACTAGGATACTCCCTGATTTCACAACAATGTCCTCCAGCATTTAATCAGATCTTTGTTACGCTTTGTGAACACCATGGTACCATGCAGAAAGAGCTGTTCTAACGAATTACTTTTCCCTTTTAGTGAACTTATTCAAATATTTATAAATCCTCCACTATAAAGGTGTCCACTGAGCCTTTGGACCCAAYCCCCATGAAAAACTGAGTATCTAGCCATGGCAATTCTCCCTATTTTCTGACTGCCCATCAGTCTATCAACCTCATTTGTCTTACTGGTTAGTTTTACCCTGGCCACTCCCTTTCTCATCCAGACTAAAGCAACTGTTCTAAATGGAAGTCAGAGAGGGGCATTCTTACCTGCAAAATACCCTTTAGCCTTTTATCACCTTTAACTTCAGATAATCCTACTTCAGTTATATGTTACCCATAACACCAGGAAAGGAATTCATGTGCAACAGTATTGTCTCTAAAGGCCCAAGATACTGCCCTACTGACATGTCAACACTAAAGTTTTATGTATGCTGCTACTTTCAAGCACATTTATTACACTTAACAAATAATAGTGTTTGTTGTTTATATATTGCTTCTTAGTAACTGTATGTTCATGTCAAAGCTTTGACCAAACTTCTCCATACCCCAAAAGCAAGTGAAAGAACTAATAAACTTTTGAAACCAGCTAATGTGAAGTTCATTGGTTAATTTATGCAGTGATAGTCACATCAAGTCTAGGAAGAGTATCAGTGCAGAGTATCCTCTCTGTCACAGCTGTAATTTTAAAGTATTAATTCTTGTACAACTGATCTTTTCCAAGAGCCAAACTCTCTGAAAAACTCAGCCAGCTAAAAAAAAAGGCCCCATCATGTTTTCGACTGATATTAGGGATCTGCATAAAAGAAGCTTCTCAGAGTTTCTACTCCTTTGCCTAGATTATAAAACAGGAGTGCTGGAAGACTCCCACAGAGAACAGACTGAAAATCAACACAAGACCTGGCACCACTGTGTTGCTGTGATCCCAGAGGAGAGGCAGGTAGAGAGCTGGGAGAGGAATGCATACTTTAATCTTCCTAATGCATCTTTTCTTCTGTGAACATGCTATGTTATACCCCATATGCTATTTAAATCTTGGGTTATCTAATAACCCCTTAAATGCTATTGGTATGCTGTTAAAAGGAGAATGAAAATTTCACCAGTGTCAGTTAATTAACTGGCAGCTAATGCATTAATCTGCACTGCATCAAAACTGCACACAGTGAAGTCACTAACTTGCCTTTAAAAATTCTGGAGGGATTTTGTGTTTAGAAGTGTACTGAGCTTAACAGAAGTGGCAGATAGATAGTGTGGTGTTTCTAAGGGTAGTCCCTTCTTTTTCAGAGCTGAGTGATCTGTAGACCACAGGCATTACAGACCTTATAATCTACAGAACTGGGGTTTTCCTGTTTTTTGTATTTCTGATAAAAGAAGACCAGGAGACCATCCACTTTTTATATGGTCTTTATTAATTTATCTCAATGGGATTGTCCCTCTGTCTTCGACAACCGGTTTAGCTTCTGTACCTTCTTTTAGCTTCTGTACCTACTCATATTTCTCATGACCTTTGTTTGCAAATGGTTGAAAATCTCTTAACGTCTAGACAAATGAATAGAGATGGACCTTACTGCTGAATAGAGATATAGCAAGATATACTTCTTTACGTACTTTAGCTATTTGGTAAACTTTCTTTCTGTTGTTACAGCTGGTAATGTGAAATCAGTTTGGGAATAGAAGTTAGTGAATGGCACTTTAAAGTGAATACCATGCTATGTTTTTATTGCCAATACTGTCTACATAATTTAATCCACATATTTATTCAACTATTTTCCTCCAGCATAAGATGGAAACATTTGCACTGTAAGGCATTTAAATCTTTTTTTTTAATATATTATTTGTACAGGATTCCTTCAGTGATCCTTGATGGACTTGCACTCCTTTCTCTGCTGGTGAATGACAGCAGGTTCAGCTGTACCTGTGTCATCTTGCATTTGGTGGTCAGGAAAGACTGACGTAAAGTCTCTCTGAAACAAGACAGATTGCATCCCTGGCACAGGTACTTCCTGCCTTCTCATTTGATCCATCCGTCACGGAGCTTAAACACAAAAAACTGTCAGGTGCTCTTGAACTATATGTTCATGTGCTGAGTTGGTAAAGTGCTTCTCAGATAAGAGGGTTTTAGTCATTTAGAAGCCACTCCTGCCACCAATAGTAGTATTTTTATCTTAGCAAACCCCATTTACTGATGACACCACAAGTCGCAGTGAAAAGTCCAGGCAGCGAAGCAAAACAAAAAATCTCAACAGGGATTTAGTCTTACTGACCTACACATAATCCATGTTTACAGTACTATGGTATGGTACCAAATTAACATACAGTCATCTGTCACTGGAGGCACTATTCATGCACTCCTCAGCTTGTTGAACCATTTGAATTATCTCAGATTAAAAAAAGGAAGAGTCCTTCCTCCCTGCAGTAGCAAAAAACCTTCCATACACTCTAACTTTAGCACTTATGCATCCATTTAGTATGAAGAGATACTAGTGAATCTTGGTCTTCTACAAGCARAAGACACCCCAAAAAGAGATCACGCAACTCATATAAAGAATGGGGCATGTGTGCCCTCCCCCATGCACATAATGACCTTTATTTTGCCTGCCTAAATGTAAGCACCTAAATTGGATGCCTAATCAGCCTAAACTTTTTTTATAGACAAAGGAGAGGGGGCATTTCCAGATCAAGATATAATTTTTGGTGAGTTGAGTGGCCTCTACAATAGCCCTGTGGGAATATGGGGCAACTGTGCTTCCACCTTGGCTGCCTCATACTGCCTAAAATTAAATAGGGTGGATGTAGGTCTAATAACCTCCAGTAAGATGGGCTGGATCCTCCTTGTGAGCATCAGTCTCCATACAAAACTTTCAGAAAGTTACAAAAGGTTCAAGTAACACTTCAGGAGGTGATAAGACCAGGGTGTTTTTTTGCTGTTCAACACATCAAAAAGTAAAGTCCTATGTTATACAGCTCCCAGGCTTAAAAAGGAATGTAGCAAGGTACTTGGCTCACACCGTATATTGAAAATTGTATCTCATGCAGCAACTAAAGCACTGTCCTCTAGTACGCAATGCTCACATACTGTGGTTGCTAATGCCATAGAAAACCCTGTAAATCAGGAATTCTCTGACTGATCTATCTCGCTGGTCTTACACTGATGGCCCCTTCTCTTTGTTTCAGAATTTTAAATGTATTTAAATAAATTAATCACTTTTGCTTGTCCGTGTAATTAACATTCCCTAAAATTAGCATTACCACTGCTGTGGGCAGGCAATCTGTTCATGAACATTCACTTTTGCACAAAAGTTTGAGAACCCCAGTTACCTCAATATGGGACCACAATGCACATATTGGGACCTACATAGCTTAAGTGGGCTGAAGAAACCCTCTATCTGCATTAGAGATACCTAGGGCTCTTTATAGCTCTGCTTTTTTACTTTCTTTCATATACTCTTAGCATAACAGACCAAATCCATCTCTGGTATAGCTGCTCTGAAGCCAGTGAAGGTACTTCAGGGATGAATTTGACCTATTTTATGCTTTTCAAGAACCTAAGTAACAATAAATGCCACATCTCTGCCACAGCTCGAATGCTGTTCAGAGAAGGGATGTACAATACATCTTTGTCTTCTTCCTGCTCATAACGAGCAGTGTAGGTCATCTGCATCATTAACATTTGCAGCTGATGCATTTGTGTAGTCTGTATACACTTCTTGGAACTGCACAGACCTTCTCATTGTTTTCAGAACCTTGATTTTTCTTAGCATTATCATCATCCAAATGTATTTAAGGATGAAACTATTAGAAACACAATTGGTGAATTAATGTCATGAGGACTGCTGCTGGCAGCTCATCAATTTTTGATATGCCACTCAGACAAATGAAACATAAGCCACCCAGAACAAGGGGACCTTTTGACACTTCAAAGGAAACCCCTATGGGTGGTTTCCTCTTGAAGCTGCACTAAACTGGCTCAATCTCCTCAGCTGGAAACTGCCAATGTCTCATTAACCCCTAAACAGGCCCTGCATGAGCTTTTCTTTTCAGCTATAATTATGCCATGCACTCCTGTTATGCTGTACTGAATTGCAACACTGTCACCAGCACATTATAAACATCCACCCTAATTGAAAAGCAGATTAGACTCGTGTTAATTAGCCAAAAAGCCCGCCCACTTGCATGCATTATGATTGCCTCTTAAATACTGAGGATGTTGAAATCCCTCAGAAAGACAAGGCAGACTTAATTGCAATAACCTGCAAATTAAGTTTAATTTACTTTAAATTTACCGGTTTAGCAGGCTCATTTGATGGTGTTAATGTTCTAGCAAATTAATTATCTGAATTAGTCATGCCTGGTGGAGTTTTGCAGCAGAATACATTGTACAGTGGCCTATTAATAACAGACAAACAGGACAGGATTAATGAGAAGATTATGCTAAAGTTCTTTTTTAAAAACAAGGATCTTGCATGAATTCAAATATAATCACCAAAGTGCAAATACAGACACAGAATATAAACAAATTGAAATTTATTACACTCTATGGCATGCCATCTAGGAGAAACAGTAAAACATTACCCGTGAAATATTTGATAGAAAGAGGCCTCTTCCATGCACTCAAGTAGATCACTTCTCACAGCAAACCATTTCCCATTATCTGGTATCTCTCTATGAGACTTCAAATACGTAAGTGCTTTCGAGAGTACTTGTACTACAGAGAGAGAGCTGATAAATAAATTAGAAATAACATCTCATACGTTAATTCCATAGCCCACTTTGTGGCTTATGAGGCAGTAGAATTGCTTTTTTGTATTCCATTGCTAACCACTGTCTGCTCCAGTTTAAAAAAAAAAAAAAAAAGAAAAAAGAAAAAAAGTCCTCCACAGAGATATAGCTGCAAGTAAACTATAAAAGCAGGATCCTTGCTTGCCTCTGCTCCCTATAAAAATACAACAAGTCAAAAAAAATCTCTTCTAATAGCCTTTGGAATAGCTCTCAAAATAAAGATATAATTGGCCTTGTAAACAATGTCAAGGTACAATCATTCACCCTGCAGAAAGTGTTGGCTGACACTGCGGGAGAAATGAAGATAGCAGTGACAAATATCCTTTTTAGCTGGTCTTGATCATGAAAGTTTAGTCTGCTTATGTGCTAAGTGTTGCCTCTTCCATTAGGGTCCACAGCCATCCCAAATATAATGAGGTATATTCAATTCAAGTCAGTCTCCCTGTGGAGGGCAGGAAAAGCCTATGGGAGCACAAAAGATAATCCTTGATGAGTGTGAACTGAATGTCATTGAATATAAAATTCTGGATTATTGATTGGAATCCGTATGTTAAAGCCATCATTCACTGAGAGTAGCTGCGTCTTGTGTTGGTTTCAAAGGGCTTTCAGGCTGTTGTGCATTGCCCAGCRAAAAAGCCCAAATTTACATCATTCTTGCATATACTGTAATGCCTGGAAAATAAAAATGTCAACCCTTGAAAAGAAAGACTGAATGATGCATTCCTTAAAAACAGATTATCTCATTAAAGAACGAAAGGTTTGGTAAGAGAAAAAATATGCATAGTTGCTTTATGGGACGTATTTTAATTTTTGAAGAAAAAAAACTAAAATAAAAAAATGGTTTCAATATGTTTTTTGTATTGTACTGATATATCATGTAGACCTTTTCTGCTTTCCTTATTATTTCTTCCTCTCTCTCAGATAAAATTACAGTTTGAAGCACTAAATGAAACTGATACAAAAGCAGCCATTATTAAAACTGGGCTGAAAAACAAAAAGGAAAAAAAAAAAGAAAGTAATTCTGCTTTAAGAAGCTTGTACATGAAGGGCTGAGATGACTTTAGTAAGAACCCATAGGGAATAGGAACTACACCATGAAGGAAATGGATTCCTGTGACACATAAACAAAAGGCAAATGACTAATATATTTACATATAACATGTGGTGTATTCATTGCACACCATGGTGACAGAATTGTTTATTTCATTTATAATTTATACAGCAAAACCTTATTATATGTGTAACTAATTTGCTTGATGATAATATGCAGTAGGAGATTAGGTTTCCATTATATTCTGTCATTAAGAACAAAAGATATTCGTTTGTTGGTTTTTTTTTTCTTGGTTCCTATCCCACAGCACACACCCTACACGTGAGTACGTTTCTCTTAAAGCATTATGACGCTGAGCTAAGTAGAAAGTAGCAAGGAACTTCTAAAAAACAACCCCTACAAAATCCCTCACTCATGAATCTGCTTTAAATACTCTTCACTTCTGGAATTTCTTATGATATCAGTAATGACAATATACAAAGAACCTCTCACAGGTGATGTGCATGCACCAGAAAAAGAAATGTCAGAATAAATATAGGCTCCAGAAGAGCTTTGCTCTGAGAGAAAAAAAAAAATCAAACATTTTACCAGAAGCAGCATTAGAATATGTGACTAGACAGTTCATCTCAGACTACAGGGAGCGGGTGGGTGGGTAGGCAGTGATGAGGGAATTATCTTGATGTATTTTCCACTGTGGCACACAAGACAGTGCAATTCTCTGAAAGGAATTGTTAGCACCAAGCCAGTAATTTCCCTCTGTGGTATTACAAAGTGTATGTATTACAAAGAGGGGAGGAAGCGGGGGAGCAACCTGCGAAGTGCTATATATGTCTCCAACACTAAAGCACATGTGACCTTGAATTAATTCAAATATGCTTATCAAAATATGAATGCTGGGTCAGAAGCACACACACATGTACATATGTTGAACTTATTTCTTTGTTACCCTTTGGAAAACAAAAATCTACTCTAACAGATTTGTTAGGCTGTGTAGTTGCTTAACCCTTTGCAAATCTGATTTGTATTGCATAGTGAAATCAGCCTATTGCAGAAAAGGAGAGCTGAAGAGGAAAATGCTTTTAAACAACAGGGGAATATTTTCCTGCTTAACTCAGAGCTGTCAAGCACCTTTCAAAACAGTAGGTCTCACTATTTCAGTCTAAAAATCTGTGCGAAGGTTTGGTAGTTTCAAAAGAGTGTGCTAATACAAGAACTTTATTTGGATAAAGTGACAATCAGTGTTGCAGGTGTACATAAAACACTGAAACCTTTTACTACCTAAATTAACGTGCTGCACAAATATCTCCTCAGGGACACCCTATCAGTCATCAGATCCGCAGTTTGTTGACCATGAGTGCTGACAAGCCTGAAAGTTCAGGGAGCAGGTGAGAAAGTGCATCTCAGCATGCAGACAGTGAGCAGGTAATGAACACTGCCTGCTTTTGGGAGCAGTATGAGTAGTATGAGTATGCATCAACACAGTCTGGGGACCAACCAGCTGAGCAGCAGTTGTGCAAAGAAAGGCTGCAAAAAGGTGTCCTGGTGGACACCAAGTTGACCATGAACCAGCAATATGCCTTCTGGGCTGCATTAGGAAAAGCGTTGCCAGCAGGTCAAGGGAGGTGCTCCTTCCTCTCTACTCAGCACTGGTGAAGCACATCTGGAGCGCTGAGTCTAGCTCTGGGCTCCCCAGTGCAAGGAAGACATGGACATGCTGGAGCGAGTCCAGCAATGGGCCACAAAGGTGATTAAGGGAGTGGAGCAACTTCATACTTGTCCTGAGAGAGCTGGGACTGTTCAGTCTGGAGAAAAGAAGGCTTCAGGGGGACCTGGTGAGGGGGAGTAAAGAAGATGGAGCCAGACTCTTCCCAGTGATGCCCAGTGACAGGACAAGACGCAACGGGCTCAAACTGAAACAGGAATTTCCATTTAAACTTAAGAGAAGATTTTTTTACTGTGAGGGAGGTAAAACACTGGATCAGGTTGCCCAAGGAGGTTGTGGAGTCTCCATTCCTCAAGATATTCAAAACCAAAATATGCTCCTGGGCAATCTGCTCTGGCTGTCCTTGCTTGAGCAGGGGCGATGGACTAGATGATCACCAGAGGTCTCTTCTGACCTCAGTGATTCTCTAATTTTGAGATTCTGTGATCTTTTCTGGACTGGGCTACAATAGACAACTGTATCCCTGAACCCACAATTGCTTCACAGCATTATCGGCCTTAGATTCTCATAGAGCAAAAAATGAAGAACAAGCATGGAGATTTGGTGGTTGTCAAAGCAGAGCAAAAAAAGGAAGGCACCAAAGAGGGTGAGTTGGAAAAGCCAATAGGGAAGTATAAGAGTCAGGTCATGTGAATTTGTCCTATGAAATGTCCAAAAACCTTGTTAACCTCTGATTTTTATTGTTTTCTATCCTTTCATTGCCACTATATTTTAACACCTGTGCTGGAAACCATATAAAACAAGATATCCCCAGGGAAAATCTGACTGCAGTATGTGTTCTTCAAAACATCTGGGGAAATGGAGCTTTGGCACAAGCCAAAGAAAAGTGCTGAATGTATTTCCTTAAAAAACATTATATTAATCGATTCATCTAATTTTAGTATATCAGCTGCCATTGGAACTAAGCTGCTAGAAATGGAAGAGATGAATGAAAGAGATTTTGGACTAGGTCTTTTTCAAAGCTTAGTTCTCGGTAAAGCAGCACTCCTATCACTTTCTGAAGGACCAGGGCTATTAGCTTGATCACAGAAGTATGCTAAAGTGGCAATATGACTGCTGGTTCCTAGCTGGCTTAGGCCTGGAGTATAAGCCTGGAACACATAGAAAGTGAGTTCAAACCTGCTTGCGAAAACTGTACRGGCATACCCTATGCAGGAGCTGAGCATGTGCCCTTGTGAGACAGAGCAGCAGTGAATATTCAGGAGGAGTATCGAAGGATGGGGGGGCCTTAGCTGAATTTTTGAGATTATTTTGCTCGTGTACATAGATTAAAAATGCTTGGGCACTCAGATTGTAGTTTCCAACTGCACTCAGCTGAATAAATCCCTAGTCATGTTAAGGCTGCTTTACTACTGCATAGCATGTACAATTTATTAACAACTCCAATACCCAATGAGGGTAAACCTCAGCTGGAATACAATAGGATTATGCAGGACCGTTACTTCTGCAGGGCTTTATAAGGGCTGGAAAAGGTCTAAAGGTCTGCAAAAGATCATAGACATGCTTCTTTTGCCAGAAAAATTGAATCTACACAGTATTAAGAACAGAAGGATGTGAGGGGTATTCACAACACATCACATCTTGTTTAGGGTGCTAAATTAGCAGCCTAGGTTTCCTGCTTGGGTAATGGAAAGAACTAGGTTCTTCCAGGAGATGCTTCAGAGCACCTAATTATGACTACATAGGTCAAACACACCTCAAGCTAAATACCTAAAGGCAATGTTAACATGCCATCTGGTATTTTAAATGGGACCATAAAAACTTGTCTAAGAAGCGACATAAAACTATACACATAGTCAGTGAAATTAGACTATTTTCTCCATTGTTATCCTTTCTATTTACTGTGTCAGAAGGCAAAGAAACCACAAGTTTTGACAAAGTAAGTAATTTTAAGTAAGCTGAATGGACAATAATTTCAGTGCCATACCAGCAGAAGACTGACTCTTCCCTTCTTGCATTCAATTGCGTAAGAAAACCTTAGTAATGTTAGTGTTCCTGTGATTTCAAGGGCCTTCTCCAAACTTGTCCTCCATTGCCCTAGACACCAGAGAAATGTACACTAGCAGAAAAGCCCTGCCAAGACTACAGTCTAGTCTGGAGCTACTGCATTTTAGTTAGTGTGATTCAGGCTAATAACCACTTCAATTAAAAAGACAACTGGGTCCAAAATATGACAAATAAATGGAAAAAAGACAAAAAAAAAAACAACAGAAAAGACTGTGAGGAACCGTAACAGACCGCTTGAATTAAATCCATATGGGAACAGATTCTTCCCACACAAATTTCTGGACCTAACTGATAAGTCTGATTTAAGTGGCCTTAGGCACCCAGTGGAGTCTTTAGAAAAGAGGCAAAGGCAGAAAATCCACGTACCACTTCAGAGAGTAGTTTGATACAGGTTGAATTGATCTCTGGAAGTGCTTATCTCTACCCGTGGATTTTGCATGGACCTTGGGCAACAGGGCTAGGCAGCTAATGTTACCTGGAATGAACCTAAATTTTGATTGTGTTTTTGCACAGTAGCCAGGACTATACAACAATAGTTAACTATCCTGTCCCCTGACATTCTTAGTTATCATTTTTAAACTGTAACTGCACCAAAAACTTCTTCAGGTGGTGGATAATCCTCCCAAAACAAATCTCCGTCAGGATGTCTGACACACAGGCACAAAAAGTCCCCTTTTTTTTTTTTTTTTTTTTTTTTTTTAACATCTGTACTTGAAGATAAATCCTGTAAATAAAGATGGCTGTAGAAAGACAGCCTTTTGATATGTTGTCTATGGACAATCAGAAGAAAGTGAGCCTGCTCAGCCCAAAACCTGACCTTCACACTTAGTACCTCTGTTTTCTCCTGGTCCTTCTCTAGCTGACAGTCTCCCCCATACTATGAAGAACTTCAGTATACCAATTCAACTGTCTGTCCAGGGACCCAGTGGGGATTAGCTGTCACTATTCAACTGTCTCTTCCTTGCAGATCCTTGAAATGCTACTCCAACCAATGTGTGAAAAGCTCACACACTCTGGTCTTGGCAGTAATAAAAAAATGCTTTGTACTATGCACCTGTCCCAGTATTGCAATGATTTGGAAATTAATTCTACATTAGAGGTATGCAAATTGTGCTTATTATGTAGATACTGAGCTATAAGTGGCGGTCTCTGAAGAATGAGACAAAGGAACACGCGCAACTTTCTCCAGACTTGAGGACACTTGAGTGGACAAATCTTCCTTTTTGCCAAAACTAATCCAGCTCCAACCTTCTCAAAAAATATTAAAGCTCACTTTTTCACAATTGATTTTTTTTTCCTTAAAAATCAGAATAACTTCGAGGAAAATATGAATAATTTTTTTTTCACTCTAGTTTTGATTTGAGATGGAAGGATTTTTGCATTAGTAAAAATGATTTTTTTCTACTAGATCCATAAGGAGTTTGAGATCCCTTTATCCTAGAGTTGCTAAGCTCTTCTTGTCTTATGTGTTTGAATGAAGCTTCTCTCCTACTTAACACTAAAGGAAGAAAGATGATAGGTATTAAGAGCACCAGAAAAGAGGGTGTGGTAAAAGGGCATAGAGAGTTAGCCAGTTATGCAGGCCTTTTGCATGAGGAAAAAAATGAAGCATGGGAGCAGACAAGGAGAGGCAGGAGAAGATCTAGATAGAGATCTGGTTCACCTGGATCGGTGAACCGTTGTATTCCTCCCTATAGAGCACCAAATGGAGGTGATCAGTAGGGACCAGAACAAAATTTCTGACACAAAAAATTCCCTGCAGCAGAGATTAGGTCATTCTGCTGCAGACAGGCTCTTCTTCCCATGATCTCTGTGGTTCCCCCAGGGAGCAAGTTTCTACAGTTCATTTGGGAGGGCAGCTGCACCCGTGCATGACCAGGAAAACAGGTCTTGAAGCTAATTACTGAGAGCACAGGCAGATACAAGCTACTTATTCACATGGGGAGAACTATGACCATTGGTATAAAGAGTTGGTTCTGAGTAGTTATGTCCCAAACACTTGAAAGTCATTAAATGATCGTTTTAACTGCTTGCCTGCCTGCCTGCCTCCCTTTCTCCCTCCTTCTGGTAATGTCCACAGCTGTACACTTACAAACTTCATTGCCAATGGTGTCATGGTGTCACACCAATAAGGCTGCTCAACATGAGTTGGGTGTTTTTGTTCACCGAGTGACTGAGCTCTTTAGCTGTGGCAGATCAGCATAGCTCAGACGGCTTCAATAGGGCTCTGCTGCTTTAAATCCAGCAAATAATCTCTCCGTATAAAATCCAGTCTGTAATCCCTTAGCCTATGTTGGAAATACTTCAAACGAAGTATAAAAGTGATCCCTTTTTCTGTCCATCCTCACTGATTTAGAAAGGACTCAATCTGTGGGGAGTTTTAATTTTTTTTAATTGTAGTATGTGTTCTTATTGCAGTAAGTCTGTGGCCATGTAAAAACTGTCATACTCAGTGAAACTTCCAGCCAAAAGAACCTAAAATACAAAATACTCGGCACTCAGAAGCAGCGATTTATTTGTGCTGGGTGTCCCTGGCAAGGTGTTGGTAGCAGGGGGGCTGCCCTCTGTGAGGAGAGGCCGGGGCTGCCCCGTGCCGGACACAGCCGGTTCCAGCCGGCTCCAACCGACCCCCCACAGGGCACGGCTGAGCCCCGCAGCCGAGGTGCTGGTGCCTCAGGGAAAATGTATTTTAAAAAGGGCAAAAAATGCCACACGGGCAGAGAAAGAGAGAAAAARAAGTGAGAAACAGTAGTGCAAACACCAAGTCGGAGGAGGAGGAGGGGGAGGGGGTGCTCCAGATGCCAGAGCAAATATTTCCCTGCAGCCCATGGAAGAGGCAACAGCAGAGCAGATCTTTCCCTGCAGCCCGTGGAGGACCCCATGTCAGAGCGGGTGGATATTTCTTGAAGGAACTGTGACCTGTGGAAGAGGCCACACGCTGAAGCAGGTTTATCCTGAAGGAGTGCAGCCCATGGAGAGCCCATGCTGGAGCAGTTCTTGAAGGACTGTAGCCCATGGACAGGATCCATGCTGGAGCAGGGGAAAAGTGTGAGGAGGAAGGAGCGACAGAGAGGAGCTGTTACGGACTGACTGCAACCCTCCGTTCCCCATCCCCCTGCACCATCGGGGAGCGGTAGAGGAGCTGGGAATGGAGGAGTGAAATTGTGTGTGAGAAAAAAAGGATGTGGGGGAGAGGTGTTGTTTTAATTTTTGTCTTTGTTTCTTGCTGTCCAGATCTATTTTAAATGGCAATACATTAATTTTCCCCAAGTCAAGCCTGTTTTGTCCATGAAGGTAATTGGGAAGCGATCTGCCTGTATTTATCTCAACCCACAAGCTTTTTCATTCTATTTTCTCCCTTCGTCCTGTTGAGGAAGGGGGACTGAGTGAGCGGCTGGGTGGGAATTTGGCCTTTATCCAAGGTTAACCCACCACGCTATTCTGCTGTAAGACCTATTTGCCAACTTGCTTTTCTGATATATGGTCTCTAAATCTCCCTAATCCAAAGACTTACGTTGAAATAGCACTGAAACATTTCTATTCATTTATTTATCTACTTAGTTCTGATGGACAATGAATTTGTTGAAAAAATCCCTTTGGGAAGAACTTGAAGTATTCAAAAATCTGTGTCAGGTTTATGGTTTCAGAAGAGAAATAGGGACTACATTTTGATAATATTTAAAAATGTTATTTTGATACTGTGAAAAAAAATATTTGATCTTTTTGTTTTGAAATTTTTCATTTTACTTAAAAATTGACCTTCGATTTAAAGCAAACAAGCAAATATATATATTCTCTCCAGTACTGTTGTATATCCTAAAAAACCCCATTTGTTTACGCTGAACAAATCTTTTTGGTTTACTCCAAATTAATTTATGGATTTTTTCCTAACTAAAACTGGAAAATTATATATTGCTTCTATCCAGTGTGTTGTGGTGGGGTTTTTTTCCCTTCCAAAAAATCCTTTCRATACAGATACCAAACCAAAGTATCCTTTATCCACTTAGTTTTGGTCTGGTTCTCAAGTGTAGCACTGGCTGTAGATTCTTGCCATACTCCCATAGATTTGGTACTTGGTACAAGTTTTGGTACTTGGAACAGAGTATCAGGAGATCAGTCTGGACCCAGCATTGACTTGTTCTGTGAGCTCTGAGCTTTTCTGAAAGCTTTTTCTTTAGATTTAAACTGCTTCTTCCTTCTTTTCTCCCTAATGAAGAGGAATGCTCACAAATGCATAAATCCTGGCCCTTCTACAAAGCAGCATCAAGGACTGAACAGGTCAAATATTCACTTTTATGTGACTTATGCATTGGACATATTCATATTGCAAGATATGTCAATAGCACTAAAATTTCTGTATGTTTCCCACCGTGCCGGAGTAGTGAGTGTATTTTGGATGTAAAAACATGCACTTTAACTAAATAGGTACAAATGATACCTATTCCAAACCAGAAAATGCACAAGTGATGAAAATAGAGGCAGATAAATATTCAGGTTGCATTATATATTGGATTGCATTATATATCGACAAATGGATAAAAGAGGACTGGCTGTCCTGGGGGTTGGTAATGAGATATGGACTCCCTCACCTTTAGGTCACCCTTGTGATTCCCAGCAAGGTCAGGAACTAACAAAATGTAGCTTGAACGGGTGATGGCAGTCCAGTTCCTTACTGCCAGATGTTCAGATAATAAAAGTAACTACAGTGACTGGCACCACACTACAGCCTTGTTGGAGAATCCAAATTAGCTTCCTCACTGACTACTGAAAGGCCATGGAAAAGCGGGTCCTCCAAAAGCAGGACTGAAGCACGTTGTGAGGAAGCTCCCAGAACGGCTGCTTGTGCCGTATCTGTTCTGTGGATGCACAAACGGCTCCCATTTCTATAGCTATCAAACCAACACTAAATTCATTTTCATTGCAGATTTTAAACAACAAGAACAAGACCCAGTTTGTGCTAACATCAACCATGAAAGGGAATACGCAGTTAATATATCACTCCTTTCACTTGGGATTCGTTGTTCATCATAATTCAGTATGTAATGGTAAACCAACACCTCACTATTCAGAGTTTATTTTCCGTGATGTTGCCTGAATATCTGAGGTTCCTTTCAGTGGACTAATCAGCCCTCTTTATTAGATGCGACTGTATATTCATGATCCTGTTGGGATAGATAGATTCTCTATAGTTTGATAATAAAAATATGTGTTAATGGGTCTCCTTGCTCATGATTTCTTACATGAAGAAAGAGAAAGAGTGGGCATTATTTACCCACAGGTAAAGTAAAAACTATAAAGGTAAAAGGCTTTTCCATGCAATATACCGCTCAAATGTAATAATCCCTGAGATGCTTATTTTAGTAAATGAATCAGTCACACTGAGCCAAGGAAGGGAGCCATCTATTACCGTGCTATAAATGTTAAAGACCCTATTTAGAGCCTTTATCACTAGAAGAAACAAAGCAATTTTCGCTGATATTTGTACGACATCAATAATGGTACCTCACTAAGCAGTGAGTAGATGTTACAATTGCAGTTTGCCCAATTCTTTTTCACTGGTCATCAGGGAAATTCATCTAAAGCAACCAAAAAAACATAGATATGTTTGCATCATATTAATAAGAAGAGAAAGCAAGGTAGCTGCCAATTGGCAGCAGAGTATGTTTTGGTGGTTTGATAAGGATACTAAAGAGTTTATGATGTGACAGATGTTTCACTACACTATTGTGAAATGAATAGATTATGAGAAGTAATTAGATGTACATTGGAATCAATGCTGTTATCATCGAGGCCTTCGGGCGATGCAATAGATGAGAGTCATGGCAGCAGGTGGTCCAATGGCTCGGAGACAGGAAGACACACCGCAGGAGACTGAGTGACAGGTTTCACAGATCCAGGGGGTGAGAGATCTGAGCTATTGCCTGCATTTGTAATCTTTACTCATGTATAAATAATAACAACTACACTATTGACTTCATATGCTATGTCATAGCCTCTGCTACCCCCTACACACACACTTACACACACATATGCACACACACACACACATATTCTGCAACTTTTTCCCTCAGTTAAAGCTATCCTTTTATTTTCACGTGAAAAAATATGCATTCATGCCTTTGATACCAGTGCCAGCTCAATGTTCCTTGATTAAAACACTTAAATAAGAAACCTGGCAACAGCTTTGAATACAGTGCAGCGTATTATGTGCCCAGTGCAGAAATGTATATGCACTTTCCATGGGTGACTTAACAGAAAGTGAGGTGCAATAGGCACAGTTCTCATTATGCTGCTCTTCTTCAAGCTTTTCCCTATTTTACTTCTTTGTCCAGCAGGTCCCAAACTTAAGGAAACATCATTGCCATGCCTAAATTGCCTTTGCAAAGGGACTGGCAAGCTGAGTCATCAGGACAGATAACATACGAAATCTGCTGACTCTGGGAAGATTTGGGTCCTGACCCAGAAACCTCAGTTGTTACCTGTCACCAGAGCTTCAACCTGGAATTTCTGGGCTCTCCTGCACCAAGTTGAGTGGGGGATAGTAACAGCGGAGACCTAAAGTAAGTGTTACCAGCACTCAGCCTCTGACTCTGTGAGTGGGTTATAGTAACAAGGGGCAGCTCTGAAAAGCCCTTTGGTGCTGCAGCTTGTCAGTCCCTGCCTGCAGGTGTTTGCTGTGAAATCTTTTATTTCATTGCTGAGGAGAGTGACGGGAGGATAAAAGGGAATATTGAAACATTAAAATGTATATTTCAATGTTCTGAGTGTAAACATAAATACCAAGATCTTTCTTTGAGGTATATGAATATCAACACAAATAGATAGTCTTATATATGGGATATGTATAGGGATACATCATTTGTTCTGTATGAATACCTACCATGGAGTGATGGACTCATCCATATAATTTAAGGTGGTGAAAGGAAGTAAATCCAATGTTATGGAAAAGAATAATACCAGCATAAAGTGATGAACTATGATGGGGCTTGCTAAAGAAGGATATAGGGCAAAACCCCCAAGTATATATATGTATAAGGCATGACAACAAGCATGTTGGTCTAGTATTGCAATTTACGGAAACTTGACTTAGCTTACAAAAAAACAGGATGTACATAGCCTGTAAGAATATCTAATTAACTGTCCTTACAGTGATATTTATATTTAGGTGAATTGGTCTGGGGAAAACATAGAGGTTGGGACATTGTAGAAATGCAAGACAATCCCCTGAGATCAGAAGCATATGTTTTCCCTGTGTGAAACAGTACACAAACAATTATCCACTTATCAACAAATATCTCCGATTACTCATGTCTCCCAGCACCATATAGAGCTATGCCAATCTATTGCCACAGAAGTGAAGAAGCTGTCAAACCTGTTGAGCCAACTTTCAGTGAAGTGGCACTTCAGTGGGACTAACAGCGTCAAGGAACAAGCTGGAAATCAAACAGAGCTTGTCCAGAGTGATGGGACTGCAAATCTAAATTCCCTTCTGAAAACCTTGGTCATTGCATGTGCATTTACCTGCCAGACTAAGATACTAATTTAAATTATGAGACCTCAAGAGACTCTTGCGTTGGGGTAGCCAATCTGTATCAAAAGAGGTGAGGAAACCTATTGCTTGGTTGATTGAGTCTGACTGAGGTTCAATTTTCTGTACTGATAACCTCCTTTTTAATTCTTTTGTTCCTCTTCTCTCCAAATTATCTACACCCTCAGGTACTCTGAAAAAAAATGAGATCTTACCCAGTAATATTGATGCTTTTGTTGGCCTGACTTCATCCCTGAGAGGGGTGGGAGCAGCACCACTAACACCAGTGGTATACTTACTGCCTGCGTCAGGACTGAACTGGTCCCACTAATTCCRGAATATCAAGTGCCTTTTGGGACTTTGCTCAGGAAGAGCTTGGTAACCGTGACCAAACTTGCTCTTGGTGAAATCAATTGCAAATATTAAACACATTAAAAATAAATGCGTGTCTTCTTTAAATTATACAGCAATATACAATGCACAATAGACTGCCCAGAAAGGAAAACGCTTTATTCTTCTAGTTATGAATTCCAAGATCCTTCTTATTAGTTTTAGTACTATGAGATAGGCAGACAGGCAGATGTTCCCATTTTTCGGACTTCCAAGCATCTTGAGTACTACCAGACATTCAGTATCTACCACACATCCCATCAAGGCCACCTGGAGGTAAGTCCTACTAATCAGATTTCATGGGTCAATGCAATGCCCTGAGAGGAGGAAATTCTGCGTGCAGCTCTCTCAATCTTCAAGCAGGAACCAAATCACTGTGGGGCATTGTCTTAACGGTATTGACATTTCAGACTTTTTAAAAGGAACTGGCTCACATTCACCCCTGGAAATTTCTAGTGTCAATACAGAACCCAGGGGGACTGTGAGGTCTAACAGCCTCTCCCAATTTCTTTCCCTGCTCCCCTGCCTTCACATCTTATAGCAGGATTAACTCTATCACAGCCAAAACCAGTACAGGTAGTAACACCACAAAGGAGAAGTGCCCCTTGCGCACACCGATATCAGTCATTCAGAGATATTCATCTCAACCTTCTTGCAACTTTCTCCTACTCTCCCTTGTTCATTTGGCCTGTCTCCCTTAGCTCACCTTTCCTTATCTCTTTTTTCTCTTTGCTTCCAGACCTTAGAGCCCACCACCAGGTTGTATCACACTTACATTCTTATCACATCCATGCACATCTAACCCAAACAATAAAAAATCAATGAACAGAAAGGAGAAGCTCTGGAGGAGAAATGGCCGGTGTAATAGCAGAGTGTGTCTCAGTAACTGGAATAGCACAAAAGCGAACCTTATGTTCATACTATCCAGTTTTCCAGGTATCCATCTGTCTTAAGCTTTGTCCCTAATTAAATGTTGAGATCTCTGTCAAAAGTTCTATCTTTTATAAATGCTAGAAAGTGCTCACATACACACACACAGATTAGGACCTATAAGGATAGTAATGCAGGTGCTTTTCTCAGCAGAATGATTAGAGTCATGCTTTGAGCAACACTGCTACTTAACTTGCAAATTATTTGGGGTAGAACCTGTGTATCCCTACATTGATGAGGACTATTTAGCTAAAAAGGCCCTTGCAAACCAAAGACAGATAATAAGGATCATAAATAATAACAATCTTGTGACAGTAGGTCTCTCACAGTTAAGGTTCAAAGGCTCTTCCACTGTGAAAATGATGTTGAATCATCTCCCATTTGCTGAACTTCTGACAGAGCTCCTGCCTAGAGGAAAAAATCATTTGAGGAAGACTTTGAGGTTAATTACACAAGCCTTTTTAAAGTTGCTGTGCAATAATAATTAATATGTACTTAGCTCTGGCAGTAGGTTTTGCTGCAGTCCTGGTTTTCTACCATATGTGAGGCTTTTTTTGTCCTGTCACAATTCCTTTGTTTTCCAGAGGGTTGTCCTATATACTCACTCCTTTTCAAGGAGAACTATTTCATAGAATCCTTTTGCCACAATGCCAACATTTTTACTTCCAAGAAGTGATGTCTTACAAATGCCAAGGAAGGTGTTATGAATATTACACGTCTCKATGGCTCATATTTTAAATCTTTCTTTAAAAATCCCTACTCTTTTCATTGCATGTTTTGTCTCTACACATGAAAACGTGCACACACAGTCATATTCAAACATGAATTTGTGCATATGATATGTATGGCCAAACATAAACAAATGACTTCAATTTGTCCAATCTTTTACCTGTCATCAGTTTAACGGCTAAATCTATTTTCATGGTAGCACAGAGAGAGTAGAACTTAGCATTCGAAATACGGTGCGGGAGACTGACACTGACAATGCAGGGGTAGTAACACTGTGATGCCAGCACTGAACATAACCATCACAGTGTAGCTGTAATCACTGGTATTTCCTTGGACAAATTTTCTTCTGCAGTTTCACCTTCCCTTTCTCTCCTTCAAATAAACAGAAATGATGGAGAAATGTATTTCCATAAAACCTATAATACTCAAAAATCAGACAAGGTTGTAAGAAGAATACTTATTTGATGTATAAGATGCAGTAAGTGCTAAATGAGTATGTTCAGAGTGTCTGACACGTATAGAAGCTGATTATTTGCGCATCACTATGATTCACCACATCTTTTCCTGGGATAAATGACATTTTCTGATCTAAACAACTCACACGTAGCAAAGATAGAAGATGTTTAAACTTCATTATTTGGTTCTGCTCTGAAACTTAGGCTGCCAAAAAGCGACTTCTTACTTCTGCTGGACAGTTCACATGCAACAGCCTGGAAATGCCTTCTATACTCAGACTCCAGCAAATCTGTTTTTCTTGCATAACTAATGTGCCCCGTTCTTCTGTAAACCTGACAGTGAATTAAAAAAAAAAAAAGCTAGTTCTTCATATTTTGTTTTAACATGCTTGGTTTTCAGTCTGATTACTAAGAAGCAGCAGAAAGGCAATGAGAATGCTCAAAGATTCCTCATGGACTAATACAACTTTGATACCTAATGCATGCATGCCCAAATAGCTGTTGAGTTACCAGGGCAAGGAGCACACTTGACTTACTCCAGTTAGGAGCTTGTCCAAAGGAAGTAATAGACAGAAGGAGAGATATTTTAAGAGATTTATGAAATCAGCAAATAAATACTGTCTTCTACTATGAAAACCCCAAAGCCATTGTGTTGACATTCCTTAGTTTCCTGAAAGAGCAAGAACATTGCTGATTGACTTGATTTGCTTTATTGGTTCTTTTTCTGCTTTTCTGCTTTCTGCTTTTGATGACCTGTACATGAAGAGCTGCTGCTTCTTGTCAGATGCAAGATGTAATGACATGGAACATGCTGTCCTTTTTTGCTGGACTGTTTTTCCTGCAATTGCAGAGCAAACTTATTGTCAATTTTCAGTTGCAGGAAAACCAGTTTGTTCTGCAAACTCATTAATGAAAACTGTTGGAGTATAACTAGCTTATAAAACTAAATTATCATTGGGACTTTTAAAGGAATCTGAACTATATTTGACTTACATGACCACAGAACAAGACACATGAAAGATGAGCTACAACTGGGTACGACTGCAGCTACTAAAAAGCTATTGTACAGAGAGCCTAGTCAATGACAGAACTTGTCTTGCTCTCTGCTAATACCTGAGATCAAATAGAAAGAAAGAAATCATCCTGCTTTCCTGTTTCTAAATTAACTGAAAACATATCTAAATATCTACCTATAGAACTACATAACAAATTAATCTAGTCTTTTTAATACTTGAGTAACTCCACTGAAGTCAACGGAGTCAAACTGGTGTAAATGAAGGTAGGATAAACTCATGTGCCAAGAGTTAAAGTCAATGTTTAGTACAAGGATATACCCTGGGTAGATGAACACTTAGAGACATTTACTTTGTAATAAGAAATAATGTTTCAGAATGTTCTTAATTCTCTACCAGCACTCTGTTCATCAGAGCACAACAATAAAGCTAGACACCTTGTCAGGATCATTTAAGTAAACGTAGCAATTTATTACCTGCTTTTAACATTGGAACTGCTAATAGATGCTATGTTCAAAAAGTATAAACAAACCACAAGACATGCTAATCAAGGTAAGAGCCATATGTACAAAACAAATGGAGTCTTCCTCACCTTTGGCTTGAGAAAACAAAAAGAAAGGGATTTCAGCAGCATTGTCTTTAATCCAATTTACTTTGGATTTAATCTCCAAAACAAGGCTGGCCTGCTAATTCCCAATTATAATGGCACATGTAATCAGAGTCCTCATTAACAAAGACTGACTATATTGTCTATTAGGAATGGAAATCTGAAATGCAAATTCAGCAAATCAAAACGTTAAATGAGCTCTACCCAAGATGCTTAGAGCTCCTGCCAGGGCAGCGCATGCTGGCCGACACCTGCCCTGAATTCTCCCTCCAGCTGAATGTTTCATTCTGTTCCAGTCTTTGCCTCCTAATTGACCTGCTTATGATCTCTGCTACAATTAACATATGCTTATTAGTAATGGCTGGTTAAAGATTTCAAACTGCCGCAGTTTACAAAGTCTAATAGAGATGGCACACCACAGGAAAGATGAGACCACTGTTTCCCTCATCAGCAATGTCTTAGTGGTTTGGTTTCATGTGATTCAAATGAGATAATTTTTCACATCATCTGATGTCTGCAAATCCATTCTAATTGAAACTGGAAATCTGCACACAAAGTGGCTTAAGGCTCCTGGTGCACTAAATGAAAATCAGTTAGTGAATATGATTTTTCTCCCCTTTAACCACATGCTTAGCAGGCCACGGGAAAAAGATTTTTTTGAAAAGAAGGGGGCAAGGAAAAAAAGAGGGAGGGAGGGAAAAAAGCTCGTTTGAATGATAACAAAAATTAAAACAGCCTACCCACAGTATTTTTGGTCAAATGCCTTAGTCCATTTCTTAGCTGTTAATGAAAGTTTATAGATGAATCTATGAACAGAATGATTTTTTTTTAATATGTTGCAGCAGCAAAATAATAATTCTGACATTACCAGGGTATTGATTGCCATTATTTTTGCTTATGCCCCTTATCCAGGAAAACATTCTTAATTTAAAAAAAAMCAACCAAACAAAAAAAACCAAACAAAAAAACCAAACCAAAAAACAAACCAGAAAAAAAAAATCACCGGCACTTAAATATGCAAAAGTGTGCTCTTATATGATGACCACTGTAATACCCTCATTAACGTTAGGGTAATGTCACATTACCTACATTTCCTTATGTGAAAAAGAATATAATATTACTGCTGATTTGGCAGGTCAGTCTACTTTCATTAAATTTTCCTCTGCCTTCAGTGGTTTTCCATATTACTATCTCCAGCCTGCAGGAGCCAATGGGCAACAAATAGATCTCTTCCACCTGGTTTCATTCCAGCTTCATTAGCAATACACTAGTACAGCAATTATGTCTAATTCTTCTCCCCTAACTGCATTATTATTATTTATCTAAGGTTTCTTGCTGACCGTATTTATTCCTTTTAATTTTGTTCCTTGATTTCACTTTATCGTAATGCATTCTTAAGGAGAGGGTTGAACATTTCATAGTCCTTCCTTTGCACTCTTATCTTTGATTATATAAGCCACTTATCCTCCTTTGAAGTCTCATACTGCCAAAATCCCAGGAGGCCAGGAAGGGAACAAGAGAGTATTTGGGTCCTGTGTTTTGCTCTTATATCCCCAATCATTTCCACTTCTCATACGCTATCGCAGGTAATATTTTTTTGTGGAGACTTCAATCTTAGTACCAAATAAATTCAATGGCAATTTTCTCTTCATTTCCTGAATGACATTGCTTAAAACTAATGTTTTATGCTTCATTAAAAAAACATGTTCTCAACCACATATTCTTAAACTCAGAATGCAGAACTGTGCTGTTGGTATAATCCACACATGCTTTGCAAAGGCATAACAAGACACTCACTGCTCCCGAAAGGTTACAGTTTAAGTCAGGCAAATACAATAGGAAGAAAAGATTAGGTTCAAGCAAAGGAGAGGAGAACACCAGAGAGCAAATTCATGCTTAGCTGTAGAGTTGACTTGTGGGCTTTATGAAAGGATCTAAAGGAGTTGGAGGATATAGCTTGTAGGTAGGAAAAAAAATAATGTTATTGCAAGCTATAGGGAAAGGTATACATTAGAAGGCAAAAGAAAGAAACAAAGGTGTCTCCCTAAGGTTAGCAGTAACAATTCTTACACTTCATGATTTATGGATATTTTTTGGAGAGTGATGTCCCCATCGACTTTTCACCTTCATTTTGAAGATGGTGAAAAACAGATAGTCTCAGATGTTTTGATGTCATTGAAGTGAATGGAATTGTAGTAACAAAAATTTGATGGATTCCTTGAAAAGAAAACGGTCCTGTGCCTCTCAGCTTCATGGCCATTGTAATTGGCTTTGCATTCTTTTAACAAAGTAAGATTAAAACTTCTAGCACTAAATACAGAGTCAGCAAATTCAGCTGCAGTGCTCCAAAAACTTTTGCTGCGCTTGCTGCATCTGGTTATTAACTTATAGGATGTAGACGTGATCCTGTTTACATCAGAACTACCTTTTCACTTTTCTTTCCATTTTCCCCGCAGCTAGGAGCATAATAGCACTCTTGCTTTAGCAAGAGTGGGATTTCATTTACTGAAAATTAGCTAAGTAAAAGTCGGGGCTCTCACTTCAAGTGTTCTCCAAGGCTCCCTCTTTAATTAGCAGAGGGAGAGGCATAACCAGAGTGTGATTCATCCCATCCCAGGATGGGTATTGAAGGTAGGTAGGTTTTCCACCTCTACTAAAGGAAAGCTTGATGGTAGCTTTAAACTACACGCTTAATTTCAAGTAGCTCCTGAAAGAGCAGGTTAAGATATCGCCTGGGAACGTAACTTCCCAGTGTGAGAAAAGGGATATAGGGGTGTAAAAGAAGGAGTCAGAGTCTAGGGATTTGAACACAGTACTGGGTACAAGGAGTTTCTCACTGCTGTTTCTGCTGCCATTCAGCCTGGTACCACATTTCCAAAGGGATTTGTTTAAATGCCTTCCTACATTTTCCGGTATCTGAAGTGGCTGCTGTGCTAACTTACAGCAAGGCTATGACGCATAGTTAACATTAGCAATATCCTTTGATCCAATTTAACAGACTCTCTGACTGCTCAGCAGCACATTGCTGTTGGCCACACCACTAATTTTTCAGAACGAGCCCCTCGAAGTGGCAGTCTTAAAAACTCATAGGTCAGGATTCAGGATCCAGTTCTTGCCTATGTTAATTGGAAATCAAGGAAAAATTAAGGGGAAAAAGTGAGTGCTCAGTCTTTTCAGTACTTGGGATTAAATCAAGTACRGAACAATAAGGTCTTCTGATTACTCAGAGGTTCACAGCTAAAAGAACTAGTTGTAGCAAAATTCCTGTCTATTCATTCTGTTTGAGACTGAGCTGCGTTAAAAGTACCTAGACTCCTCTACAACTTGGGACATTCACTTGCACAGCCAAAAACCATCAGGGACCACATTTGTAGTTGCCTGCATTACAGGGCAGGAGCATGCTACGACATGTCGCGTCCCTGGGTGCTCCTCCAGTTGCCCCGAGAGGAACGAGGCTGCATGGCCCTGCATACTCCAGCAGCCCCCAGTACCGGCAGCAGGGGCACAGGGCACCCCAAGGAGCATGCCTGGTGTGTAGGCATTGCCACAACTGTGGCCTGGTAAAGAAGTTTGATGGAGATGCCATGATTTTTGCCTCTGGGTTCATGCCAACCTTGAGACATCCTTTCTGACTGCTCTCCAGGATTACCAGATCTCCTCCTTCTGAGAGAAGTAATCACAATATCTAACCTGTGCTCCTAGAAAGGAGCGTTTCTCTGACTGGAAGTAGCCGAAGGAGCTCTACTCAACACAGTCAGTTGATAATGGGTCATGGTATGACCCATCCTGAGGTAGGTGCCTATATCTGTTGAATAAATTCCTCCCACAAAATGCCTATTTCTCTCATTAATTCTGAAGGGAGCCTGTGGCAACCAGCACAGTGGCAGATGCCAACCCTGTAGGTAGGTCAGACCAATCCCCCAGTTGTGTTCTACCAAGAAATAATGTGTTATAAATTACTTCTGTATTTTCATTGTACAGACAAAACTCGGCCATACTGGACTGTCTGCAATCTGAATCAGGCACCGCTCTCTCGGATTTAAAAGTCACAGTAATTATGACGCCTCTGTTAAACACATAGGGTAGGTGACCTACACAGGACTCACAGTGAATATAAATGTAATCATTAATTGCTAGATAGGCTTTTCCTGTAGTTACATCTTTCTTGTGCAAAAGAAATAGAATTGTAAGAAAAATACAATGCTAAAGACAAAATAAAAAATCACAGTAGCCTGCTATCTGTAACAAACTGGTTTGGACTACACTACCTTTTAAAATAAAATAATTTATGCTTAATTATGAATGAATAAAAATATTACTAAAACCCCAGSAAAATTGTGCACACCATAAATCAATATAGACTGTTATTTGCATTTAATTTTCATCCAAGCTTGTGCTTTGAAGGACAATTTCTCAGGTTTATTTCAAGTGTAATAAAATTAGATGCAGATTATCACCTGAATATGAAATAAAATAGGAGGTTTCAGTTTTTTCATGAAGAAAATCTTTAAAATATGAAAACAATATCTCATAGATGTAGATACATTTGTATTGACAGTAGAAAATAGTCATACAGTTAAACTCCAGCCCTAGTACATAGTTTCTGCAATTTAATATACACTTAGGCACTTGGATGAAAGCAGAGTTCAGCTCCATCCTTTTTTTTCTAAGTAAACCAAAATATGGTAAGTGTAAAAGTGAGTTTATTTTTTTTAGGAATCTGCCTGATAAAAATTTGAAGAATAATTACCCATATTGAAATATAATTTTTCACTCACATACATGCCATTGTATGTGGTGTTTCATGGTAACGCATGAGGTTCTTCCTGCAAATAATCCCAAAGTCTTTTTTCATCCTCTGCATAATGACAAATGCTTTTCTACTAAATCATTCAACTAGAACTGTGTAAATCTGGCTTATCATTCAAACTTTGCCACAGACCTTCACAACAATCTGGGACAACTCATTTGACAGGATCTGACCTGAAGAGCTGTCGAGGACCAAAAACTCGGGATGAAGCTGATGTGAATGGAAGATAGTCAGTACCTCAGAAATGCAGGTGCTTAATCTCTTTGAACTCCAGTTGTCCATTTTTTTTATTAAAAAAAGAAGATAATACTTCCAGTTTTACAGTTTTCTGGAAAACGTGTTTCTTCCTACTTATGAAGTACTTGGATATTGCGGTAATGTGGGCCCACTGAACAGCTAAATATATTCTCGTTCTGCAGTTGCTAACAAAGTTAGCTCTTGTGTGTGGATTTATCTGTCTATAAAGGTGGAATAGTGGTACCAGCTATCAGGGACAGCTGAATCTGTATGGGCACTCTGGGATTCTCTCTTACTTCTTGTAGCACAAATAGTGACAACTTCTGCTAGCCTGTTCCTCCTTTGCTGATTGTATGGGAGATTATACGCCTGATTAAATTGCTATATTCCAAGGAAATTAATGTAATATATTTGCAGTAAAATTACTCCAGACTGTAAAAAAGGTTAAAATTCACTTAAATACTTGAAAATAACATAAGTTTTTAACTCCAGGTGGAACTTCACTTGCAATGGAGTAATATTCTAACAAGTAAATCTGAATGTGCTTTTTTTTTAAATGCAGTTCCTATTTGGTAGAAGTGTATTTATGTTGTTATATACCTTACTGCTACAAAGAACAACCCATCTGAACATTAATGGATAAAATTTCTTTCCAGCATGCAGAACTTTCATCAAATATAGACTATCACAGTTTAACTGGCACCATTATGGTATATCAGGTCAGTGCTGTGTTGCATATGTGCGTGAGGTTTACACAGTGAAAGTAATTATTATGTTGGATATACTGAATTTTCTTATGTTCATTGATATATATATATATTTATATATACTTAAAATGTCTAAAATTGTAGGAAAAAAGAGAAAGCTTTCATCTTTCATCTTTTTTCTTTTTTTTCATTTTCATTTATGCAGATGCTGTGTTACAGAATGGGGAAGAAAATGGGAGGAAGTGGATGAAAGTACCATCTTCTGTTTTTCTCCTCATGTAACCTAAAGCTGTTCAGAAGGATTTTTTTTCTTCTATTATTTTTTAAAGGAAAAAGAAAGGACTCACTCCCGGGATTTGACTTTGTATGCCAAGCTCATGCCTTGAAATAGAATTTTAAAAATAGAAACTCTTGTATATATTGTAGAATAAATGGTGCTGCTTTAATAAGAACACTTGGAATGCAAATGAATCCTGGAACCAGTGTGTGAAAATATACCCAAAATGAAAGAGAAAAGAAGAAAGCAATATAGAAGATGATTTATTTACTACCCCTCAATTCCTAATTATAATTATTTTTGCACTGTGACGTCTTCTCCAGCCTTTTTGTTTCACAGTATCATCACTAAAGTGATGAAAGGGCTATTAAATAAATATGCGATATCATCTCTTTTTTCAAGATTAGGGATGTTAGCCTTGGAGTCTTGGTAAATTCCAGTCTGCCCTACCAACATTTCTTAGGCAGCTTCAAAGAATAAAGTGCCTTTATTAACACAGTCAAAAAGTATCGTCTCCCAGTTGCTCAGAGGACTTGCTGCTACAAAATCTATCAACACACTGGAGTCTGATCTTAGCACTTTCAGGACTCTAGTATTTCCAGTGCAGCAGTGTCTCTGCATGATAGGGGTAGTCAGGGACCAGAGCTCTCTTGTGCTAGGTACTGTGCACATTCGTGATAGAAGCAGCCTGTACCTTAGCATGATTACAGCCTGTGCTTGATGTTCAGAGTGGATTTCATCTTGCCATAGCATAACCATCAAAAATGGATTTCATGAAGTATCCTCCAGAGATGTCTGTTTCCTTTTGTGGACTGTAGAAGAAGCCTGGAGTGGTGAGCTTACACAGGTGGTCTAACTTGTAAAGATGCCTAGTTGAGGGCAGATAAATACAATCAAGGGGCACATTCTTCCAGGACTGTACAAACACAGAACAGATAGATAGTCCTGTGCTCCAAACTCCGAGACCCCTTCTTCTGTCAACGMTAGAGCGTCTTTCCCCCTAACCACCTCAACACTCGAATCATTCTGGATTTGTCTTGTCCAAGTTCCAGATCTCCTGAAGTAGTGTCCAAACGACTTTCTCTACTATGGGAATGAAGTACCTAAAATATAATGGCAATGATTTCTCTAACTGGCTTCACTCCTTGACCTCAGTGCAGAAGGTGAGACTGCTGACCCATCCGCTTGCTTGAATACTTTCAGCATTACACCCATTATTAAAAGCAAAACAAACAAAAAAACCCCACAGTCTATTTTGTTATACAATAGTATGAGCCAGTGTCCCTCTTTTCTGCACTGCTTTGCAAAATGGATGACTGTTGTCTAATACTAATGAACACATACGAGCGCAACATGGAGTTTTTAGGAAAGGTTAAATGATTGCCAACACCCTGAAATACATCTCAGTTTATCATTAGAGTGATATTAATGCTACTTTAAGTTGTGAGAAACACTGAAGGCAATATATAAGGAGCTCTGTGACGTATGAATATGGACAAGAATTATATCTGGAAAGTCTTCATTTTTCAGTGGACTTCATGGAAATGATCATATACGCTATTTCTCCAAACTATGAACAAATGTGATAGCAACCCAGATAATACCTCAGCATCTGAAGACTGCTACAATAATTTTTTTTCAGTATATTTTTGGACTTCTCTGTGCTCTTTTAACACTATCCACTCCCACAGAGAAATAAAAATCAGATTACCAGCTATAAAAAAATCTTAGGGCTTCTGAATGTATTATAAATCATCATCACTTTTTCTAAATGTGACTACTGTACATGAGTGAACAAAAGGAAAAGTAATTAAAGTGTGGTTTATTATGAAAACTCAGTTTTCATAGTGATTTTGAGAATATCATACCTTCAGCAAAGTCTTTGGTATCAAGATTTTACCATATCTTATAGAATCACCACTGTGTTGCTAAGTCAGTGTAGCTCATTTAATTAGTACCAAAATCRCCAGCAGGTAGGTCAGCTAAGGAGATATATTCCCCTGGCATTTGAGCACTGGAATATCTTATACATTGCTGTAGAATTGCTAAACAGAACTGTAAGGGAAATTAGTTTTCATCACGTGATTTTTTGAAAATGTAAAAATTTTTCCCTTTTCATTGCCAGGACAATTCTGATTTTCTGAAATTATATTGCTTTTTTTTTTTTTAAACTGTGCTAGAGAATCTGTAACCTGCTGCTTTTCACAGTCATCTAAGAAGAGGAAGACCTGGGTTCAAGTCTGTTCTTCAAATAAGGAAGAGCAGAGATACGAACCTATATCCCATAGAAGCATCTTATTTCAGTGGGTCATCTCTCCTGGTGGAGATCTCTAAGTGAGTAGTCACTGGGCAAGAGACAGAGACTAAACATACAATAGGTTAGGACACTGATGTTAAACACCTGACCTCAAGTCTCTTAATTTTTCTATATCCCAGATAAATGCCACAACCAGGAATACTACTGCAACGCTATAAACAGATTTACTGTAGTCATTGCCACCATCAGGTGGTGCACTGTCTAGGTGATCACTTGCAGCCAGTGGAGAAAGACTGGCACTTCTAGAACACCTACCTTAGGTGGTTGGGAAAAGTTACAATCTGGAAGTACCTGTCTTTTTTCCTTGATTATAGAAGGAGACTGACTGAGATCAGGCACCTAACTTTGGCTGACAAAATCTGGGTGGGACGAATATCACCCACAAGTAGTAAACTTGCAGGTCTTCYGCTGAAATCTGATTAGCACATTATATGTACTGTATAAAGTACTGCAGAAAAACACAGTATGCATGTTTGAAGAACTATAAAATAAGTATTGGTTGAGGTTCACCAGTAGGCATGGCAGTAAAGAAAGTAGCCAAGTAAGGTGACCGTTAGTTCATCAACACAATGCGTTGCCTCTCTTGTCAGGAGGAAAGCTGAAAATCTCATATAAATAATTTSTGAAAATGTGCAATTTATATGTGGTGATATTGTTTTCTGTTGATCCATGTGGTGCTGATTTTAAGAGTTCAACCCAAGTGAGGTAGTCAGTTCTTAAGCATGTTTAATTTTAAAAAAACCCAAAAACTTTAATATCTTTTATAAGGGTGGTAAGATGCTGGAACACGTTGCCCAAAGAAGTTGTGGATGCCCCATCATCGGAAGTGTTCAAGGTCAGGTTGGATGGGGCTTTGAGCAACCTTATCTAGTGAAAGATGTCCCTGCCCATGGCAGAGGGGGTGGACTAGATGATCTTTAAAGGTCCCTTCCAACACAAATCATCCTATGATTCCATGATCTTTTAAAAATCAGCAATAGAATTTGACTGCTGTCTTTTTATAACAGTGAATGCTAATAATTTATTATATGTTATGATATTATTTGGCTCATCTAACCTCTTATGAACGCCAAATTGTTAAAGTACTCACAATGAACTTAAGTACCACTCACCTTAATTTTTAACAGATGAAGAAACTGAGGCATAGAAGAATAAAATACTTTTCTGTGAGGACAAACATYGGGTTAACGACAGAACATTCTGGTCTACTAACTGGTGGTCTAATGATGCCATTGCTCAGTACAGGAATATTCTGTTGKTTTTTTTTTTTCCATTTAATCACTGATCATTGCTATTCCCATACCAAGGAACAGCCTGGAAAACAGAGACTTTTTCCTAGGTGCTTCATTGTCTTAGTCCCCTGTTATGTCTTGAGTAAACATCTATATCATCAGTGCAAACCTTATTTTAAGTGAAAATTAATGTTTGCTGGTTTCAAAGCTTTTTTGTGTGTGCATGTGGTTTTGTTTTTCTTTTTGCCTAATTTCTTTTTGTGAGAGTGTCGAAGGGACAGTTATCACTCTGGGGAAGATCCCTTTCTTGTCACCCTCAGCCCAGTCTTTTTTTCTTTCTTATCTACACAGCGCTCACAATGCCTTTTTAGTATTTGTTCACAGAGTTCAGTGTTCCTAGTGGGACATGGTGTGTAGTTTAAATATGTTTCTCTCCTGATATTTTAAATGACATCCAATTGACCTCATAAATGTCTTATGAGACCAAACAAACTCCACACTCGAACAAAAACTGTCAACCAATTCTACCTTGCTTGTCCCCAGGCTGCTCTGGCATGATGCCATAAAGCATCAGTATTGATATTTTGTGGCATTCAAATTGTTAAGTACCTAGGCTAAGCAATAGGARCAGAAGTATTAATACAATCTGGCCGTGTCACTGATAATTACCCCAATATAAACTAAATTTATAGCACATGATACCTTTGATACGAATTGGCAGCAGGCATCAAAACCTTTTCTTGACATTATCATGTAAACCTAGGAGGCATATAGCTAGCATTTTGTGTAAGGTGTTTTTATGGAGAAGCACAAGAGATTCAGCAAAACTTTTGCATAGTTTTATCATAGCCTTCATCAAGACTTGTTTATTGTCAATAGTGACTTTTACCGCAGCAAAATTTTTTTTCTTGTAATGTTTTACAATTTTAACTGAACAAACTCATAAATGTATTCAAAGCGTCAGGGAACGCAGCTACACTAAGCAGTATAAGTTAACATGATAATTCAGCTTAAAACTATGCCTCTAGTTTTCCAGATTGAAAGCAATTTCTTTCTAATATGGAAAATGAACCTATCTGAAGGGAGCCTTTTATGCTATACTTTTACATTAAAACTTATCAAGTGTCTAGGGAAATGTGTTCTTGAAATCCCGTCATGATCCATGTGTCATTGAAGACAAAGATCCAATGTGCTATGGAAATTTCTTGATGCATATTATGAGCTGTTGTTTGCCATAGTGTCTGGATAATCCTGCTTCATTTATTGGAGGGCCATTTCAGCTGCACTGTCAACAGCCTGGGATGATCGGGTCACCTTTCCTTAGAAAATTATGTAAAAGCTGTCAAATGGGCAGGATTATAGGCACATTAAAGGTGCTTTAAGATTTCATGCCTATAAATATTAGCAAAGAAGATTTAAAGGCAAATTTGTCATCAGTACATGTCCACATTTCTACAACCTTGTTTTACAGCACTGCAATGTTATCACCTACATTTTATCATGTAACTGTGAAGTGTTTTGGTGGGGAGCAGCTGCTGGCAGCCTTATCTGTTTAACTCATGTACCAGGAATTAAGCATTATTTAAAAACAAAACAAAAAAAAAAGAAGGTAGCTGCCTCCTATTTATCATCCTTTGGAAATGAGTTCTCAACACTTTTATTTCCCAGCAAAACAATTCAAGTAGATCAACACAAACATTTTGTATTTGGAGGGTCAGCTTATTAAAAGCCATTATATATTTAATAAAGACTTTTTCATTATGGTACCAATTATGAATATCTTTGCATGGGAGTAATAATGCAGCAGATCATTTTGCGTAGTATTTACTTTTAAGTTGTGAACATTTTATTATAGTGTTTTGGAATGACTGCTCTTATTTATTGTACATTATGAATGCCATGGGCATCTCCAACATAAATAGATATTGGCAGCCCCCAAGCATTTCTTCAGGGCTCTGTGGTATTTTTGATAGACGAGTGTAGCATTTTAGTCATATTTTTGTGCTGGCAGATTTCTAGCCAATCTCTAAGTTAAACAGACCTAAAGATCTCAGAGGAGGAAGCAAACCACCTTCCCCCACAATCTTTCAGGGAAAGAAAGATCTCAAACCCCTACTACGGAGTAGAGTAAATTGTGAGCAAAGCTATGTCAATTGTAAACGTCTGCTCTGGGACTTCATGCAAACTCCACAGACATCAGTAGAAAGTTTCCCATTTCAATGAGCTTTGAAACTTGCTGTTGTTAAACCAACGTGCGTCTCTGCTCTCTCTATCATCACAAACGTCCAGGTCAGAGGGCAGCACTAGCTGGAAACCTAYGTGTAAGCTATAACTGGTACATCAGTCAGCAGAGCATACCTCCAATGAATTTGCTGTTGCAATGTGAGTTATGGAGGGAAAATGCTTGAAAAATCCTGAATGCAATTAGGCACAACATGGTTGTTCTCTCCAAGCTTCATTAGGCTTTGCTCTTGGTTTTCACATTCCCTGCTGGCTTGGATGAATGGCCAATCTCCAGTCAGCTTCGGTGGGAGCAAAAGTGGTGTGGAGGGAGAGGGTTTGTCTGAAAAACTGGAAAGGAAGGGATATATTGCCTGAGCTGAGGTCTGGCTGGGGGAATAGGGAAGGGAGGAGGAGAGGAGGGTAAACAAATGGTGTGCTCAGTGCACCTGGGAGAAAGCAAATATAGCCACCTACAAGGATGCAGCAGAGGAACCTGCTAACCGCATATGGGTGCAAATGCTTCTTGCATCAGGCTTCAGGGTCCCCTACAAGATAAGTTGGGGAGCTGGTTGAAACCTCTTGTGGGTTTGCAGTGAGGGAATTGGCAGCTGTGGCCCAATAGCAGTAGGACTCAAAGAGGAAATTAAATGGAAATTTCCTTGGAAGTGGGCAAGTAGGAACTGAAACAGCATGGCTGGTACGTCAGCTGAGCATTTTTCTTTGTTCGCGGTGCTCAGAGCCCAAAAGTATGTGTGCAGGAAGCTGGGTGCAGGAATAATAGCAGGTCTGGAGCAGATGAAGAAAATACTTTACACACAGAAAGACAAAAGGAAGCTTAAATGCAGAAGTTAATGGGGCTCTTTGTGCCCTTTCCCTGTGTGGGTTGTGAAAGGCAGAAACATACCTTGTAGTCTCCATGCTGGGATTGACCAGCTTCTGGGGAGTTGCCCCATGGCAGTTGAGAAGGCAATGGCACAAGAAACTGGGGTGAAAGTAGCAAAAGTCAGCTCGGATAGTAAAATGTTATAGCTTAAGTATCTAGGCCCAACTTGAAAAAAAATGTAGAGACTGGACAGAGATCACTGAGAGACCTTTTCTTACGTGGAATGGTGGTATAGCAAGATGCACATCCCCACAGGTGACAGCCTGTCTTTGTGTGAGCTGGGAATCAAGCAAAAGAAGCTTTTTGCAAGAATATTACTGGAGAAATGAAAAGAAAAAGAAACTTACCCAAATCTCGATAAAGAGAAATCCACTCTTGGAGAAACCAAGTTGCAGTTGTATAAAGCAATAATGAAGATCCAGACAAAAGAGTAGAAGATAATGCAACTGTTGTTAAAGTTTAGGGGCTTGCTGACAGCAGAGCCTTGATTCAGCTGCCTATAGAGTTATCTAGTACATTTGAGACACCCAGGGTATTGGGTAAATCCTCTTAGAGTTCACAGATATGGCACAAGAAGTCCTTTGCCTTTCTGGAGCAGCAGGAACAATGCCACAGAACATCTCAAATGGTAATAGACATCTATGGTTAGACATATGAATTGGTCCCTGGGAGAAGAAAACGATCCAGCTAAGCTCTCTGTCAAAGCTCAGCAYTAAAACTGAAAGAAGTGGGATGCCAGTGCAGCTGTGGCTAAGGCCTCAGGCAGCACCTGGTAAGATGAGGCACCTAGTGTGCATGCAGCAGAGGTCAAAAATTTTCCATCAGGAGTCCATGTTACAGACCCATGACCTGGGGTTTAAAGGGGTGCTGTTAATCCTTTCCCTATGAGATATTGGGTAAATGTGACCTGGGAGTTTGTTAATGCCAATCTTTCTAGTGGATACTTTAGCCTATTTTTATTTCCAGGAAAGGTGGATTTAAGAACATATACAATCCAACATATACAACTCAACTGCCGGTTGGGAGAGCTGCCAATGAAAGAAATGGGGAGCCCTTGCTCTTCCTTGACTCCCATTCTTCAACTACTTTGYGCAGTTTAGAGACAGAGGAGGTATCTCTGCTCATTCTTAATAAACTGGCAAGATTTCAGGCATTGACTAAGACAGCTGGGGATACAGCAGACTCCTCATTCCTGGCTAGAACTTATTTATTATTAAAGACAAATTAAGTGATGGGAGGTGGGTCTTGAATGTTGGATAATCCATTAACCAGTTCAATAGGATTCCCCTGAAAGGAGGTTTGTATGCCAGAAGCTGTTTCCGGTGCACTTTGTATAAAAAGGGATGGGGAAAGGGAGAAAGAAGTTGAAAGGTAGTGCTGTGAGTGAGGGTGTTTGTACGAGTGGCAGGGGAGGTGTGCTATCAGACCAAGAGGTCTGAACAGGTGAGCAAGACCCGAAGACCCACGAGCTGTGAAGAGGCTAGATGTGTTCAGGGATGGGAACGGCTCTTACGCACTCCTGAAAACGAACAGCAATGTATGGGATACATAAGCCATCCAGGGGAGAGGGCTTCACCTGCTCGCATATATTTCTGCCTGATGTGAGAATGATTAGCTATCTGCAAACCTGGACAGAGCAGCCCAGCTAATTGCTGGTGCTTCCTGGTGGCAGGTGACCAGTGCCTGTGTTTGTTCCCCAGGGCATCTGCTTCCTTGATAAACCAGAGTTAGAAGCAAATCAAAGAGCAGCCGCTTGCTAAAGAGGCAAAAGAAAAGAGGCTCTTGCAGCAAATAGGCAGCACCCTCTTTGCAGCCTCTTAACCTTCCTCGCAGGGGAGGGCTGTGGGGTCCCAGCTATGAGTGACAGCTCTCCCCAAATACGTGGAAACAAGTGAAGAAGAAATGATGACCTGCACTGCGTATGTTATTGCTGAATGATTCCCAGGTGAGTTCAGTTAATAAAGTCGCAGACAAATTAAACCACATCCCTCACATCTTGTCATTATTTCTGCATGTCTGGAACAATGAAGACCAAGACTTTTTTTAGGTGCAAATACAGCAAATGGAGTTTTGTATATAGAAAAGCTGTAGGGCTGGATCTAAAAAGTATTTTCACAACAAAGCTAACTTAAAATATGTATGTGTTTATTTTATTTGACAGGTATTTTTCTTTTCTCATTATAGACATGGATGATAATACAGCCCTTCATAGATCAGCTTCTCTATTTTTATTCCAGGCTAATTATTCCAACGTTCCATATTTTATCAATATATTTTAGGGTGCATCCTAGTTTCTTCATCAGTTATTTTTTTCCAGATGAAATGTTTCTGCCAGCTTTGACTATCCCCCCCCCCCGCCCCAAACTGAGACAATGATGTTTGGTATACACTTCATAATAAATGCCCTAGCAGCAGGCAACACTATGTCCACAAACTTGATTTTGCATCTGTCTAAAAAGAGGTCAGATAGATGATGAGAGAAGCTAATGTAAGGAACTTATAAATTTGTAGAATAGCCCTGACGAATTCTGCAACCTTGTGCCAGAGTCGCTGAATGCTTTGAGTCCTATCACACATGCTGAGACTGCTTTTCAAAATCACATTTTATACATATATCATCACTGTCACTATTTACTTTGTGCATACTTTCTGTAGTTATACATATTCTATGAATAACATTAAATATAAACATTTGGTGTCTTACACTAATGGAGATTGTTTTTGTTTGATTACATATCTCAATCCATTCTTCATCAGAGAATTCTTGATCCAGATCGCTTTTGCACTTGATCTTAGCTTTTATCTCCCCTGAATTTATTCAGCCTAAAAGGATATCAAGTGCAGATTCTTCTCACGGTCTTTATCCATAATTAAAAGCTAGTATTTGAAGGGAATGAACTCAGGGGTACAAAAATCCCTCAATTTATCTCCCACAGATAATGTCTTATTTGTAAATATCTATAAACGTGTTGTTTTGGTGTATGGCTTATATTTCGCTAATCTCTCAAAGGGCCTAAATATTCTTTCATTACAAATATCCTTGAGAGTCATCATGTCAAAATCATTCCACAATTAATAGAGGTTGCCTCCAAGGGCCTCAGGGAGAAGAGGGCTGTTAATAAGTGGACAAACAGGAGATACTCTCTGGCCTGCTTTAAAATTCTTGAGGACATTATGCCATGTGCCGGCAGGATAGTCTTTGGTAAATTCTCAAAAATCCTTCCTGTTCACACATGTGTTTCTATGGCACCAGTAAATTCTTATCAATGAGAGAAAGATGTGAGATCCTGTAGTCTTTTCTTATAGCCACCAAAAATCGGAGGCAGATCCATTGACTTACGTGAAGATGGGACTGTGTATGAGGTTTGTCAGTCTGAGATGCAGTCCTTTATTATTAGATAGAAACTGCTAAATCATTTTCTTATCAAGAGACAATAGTTTTGAGGCAAGATAAGGGAGCATATTGTTTTGCTTAATTTTTGAAATGGCTAAGAAGAACTACTGGATATTGTAACAGTTCTGCTTGCTGCCCATTTTACCCAAGTGTAAATTCTATCCATTATCATTGCTCAAGCTAGTGGGGAAACATTTAGTCTGGCTAAATATAATTTCTCTGCTTGGGTTTTTTTTTTCAGTTGGAAGGGATATTTTTTAAAAGTTAAACCTATTATAACTAATCCAAAATGTCCTTGCCCCTTCTTTTTGTGGGCATGATCTGGCAATATGAGATAGTTGTTTCTTAAGAATAGTACTTTTAGACAGTTTAAGAGGAATTTGTATTATCCATTTGTGGCAGAAAAATTGTGCATATGTGTGGTTTTGTAATTGTGGCTAGAAATATGAGTTATTAATGTATATTTATGTAAGATTGGAGCAGATTCTCTGGTTACTTTGTGTGACTTTATTGAGCAGTCATATGGAAGTTTCATATGGAAGATCAAAATCAGCCGTAAAATGGGACTGTGATTGTAACCTTAATTATCGAAAGGATATCCCCTCCAGAGGATCATAATCCGGTTTGAAAAGCAGAAAGATGGTTGCTTCCCTATGGGAGTCTGGGAGCGATCCTCTCAAAAGCTTGGTGACATAGTCCTGTAAGCCCAATATGATTTCACTTTCAAATGTATTTAAAAATTCTACAGCAAATCCATTGGGGGCATAGGCTTTCCCGCTTTCCAACACAAATACTGTTTCCTTAATTTCATTCTCTATCCTGGGAATCTGCAACAGTTCTTTCTGCTCTTGTGTCAGTTGTAGCTGCTGCTGTTCCACAGCTGATGAAAGAATTGGATTTTAATGTTTGTTCAGAGGTAYGTAAGTTGGCATAATAATTGTGAATAACTCTGTGATTCTCCAGGGTGAAGAGGAGTTTGGCCTTAGTATTTCCCAATTTACTGGGTTAGTTTGGATCATTTCTTCTTTGTTTATCAAACAAACTAACAATGAGCATACTTAAAGAATGGTTGTTAAAAATACACATTTCTTTCTCAGGTTTTCATAAAGGGATAGAAATACATTTAGAGCTAAATTTGTAGATCTTTCACGAGAACTTCTATACTCCTGTGCTTTAAATTTGTTGGAAGGGAAACTGTCTTAAGTGAGTAATTTTAGCATCTGTTCTTGCCCCAACATTTTTTTTAATAGGATAAATATTTTATTCTGAAAACAAAATATGTCAAACTCTGTGACCCCATGGATCCAATCCTCTCACGCACTCTCCCAATCCTGCTCCAATGAAACAAACTACTCGTAAAAATTATTTCCCAGTTTAAAAAAAATGATCAGCATATGAAGGATTATTTATCCAATTCTYATTATCTGCATTCTTTGCTTTGGGAAGCACTAGACTTTTTCTGAAAATTGTCATCAACTGTCATCCTTATCAACAAAATCTATCTGATATGAAAGAAAGCAAAAATGCTGAATCAAAGTAAAACTAGAAAAAGTCAAAGAGGAACTCCCTGAATATTCAGAGAAGATGGGATTCAGCTGACCTAGCTTTGGCTCTCAGTGGAGAAAAATAAGCACCTTCCATCCTACAATATCTATACAAATTAGCAGGGATGAACTAACCTTTGGAAATGCCTATTTATTTCAACCAACTTTTGAGTGCATAAATGTCTAGCTTAGACTAGAAACAACTGACCTTCAGACTGATAAAGTTAGTAGAGTCCCGTCCTGAATATCTTTATGAGGTTCTCTGTGAATGCTAAGTCCAGTTCAAGCTTTCCATGTTCCAACTCTTTTTCTTTCCCATTGTTGCTAAGTTTTCAAGACAAGGACTGGTCCATCACAGTTTTGTTGTAACTTTATTTTTTCCACTCTCAATTAAGCAAGTCAAAGTATAGCTTGCCCAAAGATGCTTTCCACCTCCTAGGAAGAAGTCGATGTAGACACTCGTGTTGTCATTTTGCTGAAAGATCTGGAAGCCCCCAACATGCTGTCCAGGCAAGGTGCAGAGTGGAAAATAACTTTCTTAATAGTCTGCTCTGACCATTAAGACTGTATTTCTGGACAGTAACACACAGGTGTAAGTTGCTTCTTTGAGCTCTAATTTTCAGTAAGAAAAGCTATGTTATTTCATTTACCTATTCTTGTTATCTTATGTTTTTCCTGAGTGCACGTTCCTAGGTACCCTTCAGCTGTCTGGATTTATGCCAGTAAGACCCACCAAACAAATTGTCCATCTAGTGTGTTAGGCATAAATCAGCTTTTATCCTTTTCCTGCTCATACGTTGTTTTCTGTTTGCTCACTCAATCATTTCAAAAGCTACTTATGGACATGATTCAAAAACTATGTTATTACAAAACTTTCCCTATTTGTTTTGCTTTACTTACAGTTTGGTTAAAATGATGATTTGCTGCCTTGAACGTTGTTACCAGCACCAATTGCTTTTGGTAATTCAGGCTTCATGATCACAACTGGAGGTAAAAAATTTGATTCTTCTCAACTTCTTACCTCTCAGTTGGTTATTCTAATGGTTTGAGTTTAATTGTGGGCATCTAGAATGTCCTTTTTCCTGCTATGCCTTCTTGTAGAAATCACCTTCTGCTTACTCATTTTAACGAAACATTTTGGAGGAAAGAACTGGCCTTCTCTTCCTCCTCTACCAACATGACAGAGTGGGATTCTTTGTTTCTTTGCAGGGTTTTCCTTTAAGCACTTTGTTTTTTCTTTTGCTTGTCTCTTCCCTAGCACAAGGAAACTCCAACCCTGTGGATGCTCTCACTCACTGTCTCAGTCCTGCTGCCAAATCTGCTGCTGCTGCTCATCTTTAACTGTTTTGAACAGAACATCTCTGGCACCACATTGATTAAGTACAGGAAGCATTAGTGACCAGCAGCTCAGGGCATTGGGTTGTTATTGACTCTGACAGACCAATTTGTTTCTCCAGTGTTCATTATTCTACAAAAGGGGCACATCAGACAAGGCAATTGAAATGTACAATATTGCCACCTATCTCTTTTCTGCCTTGATTATGTACAGCCCAGAGTTCAGCTCCAAAGTACACTAAGACCTCAGAAATACAAATTGTAAAAATGAAGATAATTAGAATTCCAGACTGGCCCAACTTGGAGCAAAGATAATTAATGCTAGAAGTTCCAAATGAGCACACACATGACAAGTAAATAAATTCAAAATTAGGCAAAAGTTTCTATATTTCTTGGAATTACTAGTGTGTGGTCACAGTGACACTTTGTGTTCATTGATAGGGAATGCACTCTGCTGAAACACTGCAATGTGCTGAAGTTAACATCTATTATCTAATACGCTCATTAACAATGAGTGACCTAATGCCTGCAGTGAGAAGACTGCAACTAAATTTTAGTAAGGTCAGGAGCTATTTATGAAGCAGCAGCTACCAGACGTAAAAAGAAAGCCAAGTAGAGTATGCCGCAGTTTGAAACATGTACTCACAGTTATACTAAAATATATATACCCACATGGTGCACTGCTACTTCATTTTTAATGCGTGTACCAACATGTTTGTCCTTTGCCATGGAATGGCACGTGACTTTTCCCCACATTCACCTCTGTCCTTGTCTGTCAGCAGACATTTGTTCTGCGTGTCTCCATTCATAAAACATACAGACCTACTAACAAGACATTCCTGGGAACAACAGAAATATTAAAATTCCTTAGGAACTGCTCTTAGAGGCACTCAAGAGTTAAAACATAATGCCATTAACACACTTGGATGCTAATTCCCATCATGATTCATCATTTTTGCTTTAAACTAGCTACGTAGCAGCATAGAGCGTGCCAGTATACAGGAAGCTCTGTCTGTGATTGTATCTAAAACTGGAAAAATACTACAGAGAAGTTTTACTCACTTGATTTCCTTTCCCTAAAATTGCACACAACAAAGATAATTTTTCCTTACACTGCCCTTTCCCATTAGAAATAATGTTTGTTTACTGCCAGTGGCCCTGATTCTCGACTGCCCTGCGTACTCTCCTGTGCCTCACACCTGTGAGAAAGGATACACCAGTCTACTTTGATTTTCTGCACTGCTCTGTCAATGTGAAGCAGCTGACAGGGAGCCAACCCCAACAAGCCCAGTTAATTCAAGTTTACAGATGCTTTACATCACCAAAGCAGTGCAGTGCAGCCAAAGCATACCAGTGAATCTGGCCCTCCAGCTGTGTGTTGATTTTAAAACTGAAAGTTGCAAAATAAATAGATTTTTTGGAATGGGTATTCAATAAAGCTCATTTGATTTCCATAAGCTCTTGCAAGAACCTCCAGGCTCTGACAGCAGATTTGATTTTCTTCCTGATCATTTAAACCCAGATGCTGCTTTTGATGGATGTGACGCATACGTATGGTGGAGTCATGAGCCACACACGTCTCCTTGCACTTTACAAAACCAAGACAAAAATATACCTACCTTTAGTCTTTTGAAAAAGATTGACAGTAATTTACAGAGTGCCCTTGAGTGTAGTTAAGACATGTAGGGTAGCATCCTCACCAATCTGAAGGCGATAGCTAAACCTGGCTGGGTTCCCCTGGCTTCCAGTAGGCTGGAGCAGATAYGCCATTGGACTGGAGCAGGACTTTCCTGCCAGTGAATTCCCATTCACCAGAGGTTTCTTTCCTGGAGATGCAGTGGACTTTGAGGCTGCACGACTCAGTGAATGCAGTAGTTTGTAAAAACCTATCGCAGAATACTTGAGAGGTTTGACCCAAAATATTTACTAGGTGAGTTTTTTCAAAGAATAGCCTTAGCTATCTACCTAACTGATCTTACTAACCATTCTTTTAAGACAGATGATTTAATTAAAATACCTGTAAGTAAAATTTTAACTTACAGAAATTTGTTATGTTGAAAATTTACTGGCAGGCCTATGTGTCCTGAAAGGTGTGGGTGTGTGTGTGTTTCTCTGGGAAACCAAAGAAACCTTTTAAACATCCAGGACGAAACAGTCTGTATACTACTTCCATCCCCCAAATTCTCACCAAGATGTGAGTGGATTTGAAAGCATTAGACAGCACTCGATAGCATAGGATGTACATTTTATTACTTCATAGAGACCTACTTATTGTATGAGAGATGGCAAAAGCGGTTTAAAAATATGTGAAATCAGTGTGTTTCATTAGTAAAACAACAATGATTAGCACAATTATTATTCTTGCTTTTCTTCTAAGCTTCAGCAGCATTGTTTGTGCTACCCCCAAAGCCCAGCCATAAATCTCAGAAAGCCTGCTGACGAGGTCCAAATCTGCTGTAAGAGTAACCCTGGCCTTTACAAAAACAAAAGAGGACCTTAAAATTTGGGGACGGGCGGGGAGGTGTTTGGGGTTTTTTTGGTTTGTTTTGKTTTTTTTTGTTTAAACGAACAAACTGTGCACTGGTTGTTATGACCTTGGAACCACGGAGCGGTACTCCATTTGTACTAGCCTGGGTGCACATGCACAATACTGTTTCTCCCTGCTATGCCTATCTGCCTACAGTGTTAGGAAATTTACAGGTCTCTCTCCAGTCGTTTTAGAGAGATTTGGCCCTGTTTCCTCCTCGCAGGATGTGAGTAACTCCCGTGGACTTCAATGAGGGTTATTCATAACCTACAGCAGGAAGATAGGGCTGCGCTGGCCACTCGGAAGGCTGCAGTCCCTCTGTGCCACGGCTGCCTCTGCCCACAGGAGATGCCAGCAGAACCAGGGCCAACGTGCTAGGAGGACCAAAGGCCACCCTGGCTGATATGCACCTATGTAAGTGACAGACAGACAGACGTCTTGAAAAGCAGGAGGGAGCTGGGGGCAGCAGAAGGGAAGATACTGTCTTAGCAAAAGCAGCTTTTGGGTCAAAAGAGACACGTGGCATTATCCAGTCATGTCATATACCAGGCAGCTGGGAAGCTGATTTATCACAGACTGGTGTGTTTTGAGATATCCCTATATGTCTACGTAGAAGGAACGCCAGTCCCAGCTGCTGCGTTAGAGGCTGGCTGTGTGCCATTTAACTCTTGTCAATCAAAATCCATAAATGGCAGAAGGAGGTGGGGAAGAGGAAGAAAAGGGTAGTGGGAGAAAGAGTAAACCCTGGAGGRAGGGAAGGAAAGATCTGTAGGAATATATGATATACGGAGTGAACGTGAAAAGGCTAATATACCACCCAGAGCCCCTCCCGATACAGCTAGCCTTGTGCTAGGTTTCGTTTAAAATTCTTACTCACGCTATATGCACTCTGAAGCAGTGTTTGCTGGTCATTTTTGCTGCTATTGCTTTTAATTTGCTTCAGTTTTGGTTCATGAGCTGAGTGAATGTAACGGACGTGATTTTGATGTTTTTTTAAAAGCGATCATAAAAAGGGTCTTTTATTTGAACTCCACACCTGTAATCAGATCTCTGAGGATCATTACCCCGCATATCTATGGATACAGATACTTCTGTATGAAATTGTAATTTTGAAGAAGTAGGGGTCTTTTGAATTCTTAGCAAGGTAATGCAAAGAGGGAGAGGAGAGGAGAGGAGAGGAGAGGAGAGGAGAGGAGAGGAGAGGAGAAAAAAGATTTTGTAAATAGCATATATTTTTAATATATTTTTGATATTTTAAATAAGATGACTGAATATGCCCTGAAACTGTAGAGTTTGAAAACATAATCTACAGTAAGAAAACATGTAAGCAATTGAAAAAACATGGCAAGAATGGCTTATTGCAAAGCATTAGAGATACAGATTGTGTGTAGATACTTTCCCCACCTATGTGGTATGTTTTCAGTTGCCTATTTCTGCTAATACAAGCAGTGCACTTGCATACCTGGAGCACAGTGTATTGTCATTAGACCAGGCCAACCAAAACCACTTCTGAACAACTCCTTCAGCCTATCTAACCAAGTCTGAAGCAGGCACCATTATCTTAAAAAAATACACCAGGCAAATGCTTCCTCTCCACCTGAAAAATACAAAAACCTTTCCCACAGCCTCTTCCCCTTTCCTCACATATTGCACAGATCTGTAAACCAGTGCTATAGTCAGTACCCTTTGAATGATCACATTACAGGACTAGACAAAAAAACTTTCCCAAGGATTTTCGTTGTGTCACAGAATTAGTCTAGTTTCTGTAATACTCTGTGTATGTTTCTGTATGTGCATAGTGAGTAGACCTATCTGTGTATAGAAAATAAAAGACAAAATAAGACAACACGGTGTGTGTGATTCAGGACAGAGGGGTAAGGACTTTCTGCCTGTCCTACCAGTCCTTGCTCTATGGTTTGAATAGGAGAAAATGAACCATTCCCCTCTCTGACATAAGAGTACGAATCATAATGAGAGTACATACGACCATTTCCCTTTCCACCAGTGGGTAGTGAGATCTTGCTTCCCTCGTCCCCCTACAGTAATAGGATCCCAAAAATCCTAAGAGCAACACCTTCGACTGTGGATTGGAGGTAGATGTCAGCACTGGATTGATGACCCTGCTAAGTTGCTTAGGTCAACAGGTCAAGTCCTTCTCCCCTTTGCTCATCCTTAGAGCTATTCATCTACATGAGTGAGTGTGAAGCATGCTTAAAAAGTGGGATATGTATCTGCTGGTTGTGAAACGGCATTATTAGCCACAGTCCTGTTAGGAGAAAGAACTGCAAAAGGAGGATAGACTGGAAATGCCCCTGAAAGTCTCTCCTCATTTTGAGTCTGTCCCTGCCTGGGAGATGCTCTCATTGATCGGAGAGAGGAGAAGTAATGATATAACTGATGTGAAGGCAATTGCCTGGGGTATGACAGCTTGAGGGAGGAAAGAGACAAATTCAGCAACATATCAGTTTATGACTCTTTAAAAGTAATTACTTTAATCTCTGAACCATAATTTAAAACCTACTACATTTTACTAGTCTTCTGCTCTGTTTTTCCCTCATGGCAAAAAAAGTCACTATTTTAAAACTAAACTTATGTGACATCCACCAAAGCAAGTATTAGGTCACACTACTGCCAATAGCACAGATGAGCAATGCTGAGTCACGAGAGCGAAAGGTATTTATGTTACAGAAAATGTTAAGCTTCATCACTTTAAACCACAGCATTAAACCACTTCATCTCAGGTGTCCTGCACCAATGGTTTTCAATATGTCCCTTATTTTGACTTTAACTGAGCAATATGTTGTTCTGTATTTATTATAGCATTTAACATTAACTTCTGTACTGTTAATGTGGCTCAAAAGGAGTCTCCGTAAGAAAGAGAATAGTATGGGTTTTTTCCTCCATGAATTATTCCTCAGAAATCACTATAATATATGAAGTTCCATTACATCTTAAACTAAATGTTAACATAAAAATGCATGATAATATTTGCAAGAAAAATGTATATTAAAATACTGGAGCAGAATTCTGCACGGGCAGCCACCTCTTCCAAAAATCAGTAAATAATAATGTAAACACCGTAACAAGCTATATAGGACATGGACTATCATCTTTTTCTCTAGGTTAAAAACTGCCCGTAACAGTTTATTGTTATTTATTGTAAACAGCCAATGGCTCCTGAATCCAACTTATTAAACAAATAATAAACACAGCACCTAACTCATAACATTGCTATGTCCTTTAGCTTATATAGCTCTGTATTTTCTTTAAATTACTGAATTCATATTTCTTGTGTGCTTATATTATAGACATCTCTTTTTGCTGTACTGGGACAACCTACAGTCTGAGTTTCAGCCACATGGTCTCTGGACCATTTGTAGATATTCTCCTGCCTGAAATGGTTTCAAAAAGCTCAAGACAGTTCTGTGCTCAACTCCTGTTAACAATTAATAATTTTACAATTTAAAGAAACTAGTGAAAACCTCACAGTTTACCCAGTTTATCTACTTGCTGGTCTGTTCTTGGTTTTGGACTGATCTTTTTTTGTGGTTTTCAGATCATACAAGATATGAAGGCATAGGGATATTTATAGGAACAGGCCCTCCATAAGTGGAGGAGCATCTAAAGGGTTAATGGACTATTYAGCTGTCATGAGAGGAGAAAACTGTGGCTATCATCCAAAGAAATGATATTAGGGTTGGATACATCACACCTACTGTGGTCATCTAGAAGTTTTTGGTTTATTTTAAACTAGTTCCTCTTTAGCTGGTGGAGAGAGCAAGCTCTCTCGGGAGAACTGTTCAACTCAGCAATGCTAAGTGCCCAGTAAAGGTGGGCTGAACTGACCTCTAGGACACTCTCCTTTGACTAGCAAGGGAGACTTTCTGACTACTTTAAACTAGGTGCCCATTGTTTGGCTTTTAGGAGGTAAGGTGATTCTTACCYGAATTCCAGAGTATGGGTTTTTCCCTAAGAATCTCAGAAAGGATGGAGGGAACCTCCCTGTGAAATTCCAGTGAAAACTCACAGTGTGGTTTATTTTGTTAGTACTTGCATACGTTTTTAAATTCAAGAGAGGTAAGTGAAAGGAAGGAGAGAAAGCAACAAACATGAGTATCAAGGACAGGTGTGCTGAAGAGCTCTCTGGATGCCTCGGGATTTACCTGCTGGGGTGTCCCAGAGCATGCTCTGGCAGATATGTAGAGCAGGCTGCAGCTTCTCTCTGGCCTTTTCCATGGAAAATAGAGCATGGAAGGAGGAGGAGACTGCAAATCCCATTCTCATTCTAATAAAGATCTGAGATGTCTGAACCATGTATTCAAACCCCTGGATGCTTTCCCAGGACCAGTAACAGATGTGCCTCACAGCCCAAAACTATGAATTCTTGAAAGCAGTGTGAGGGGAAGACATCCCACCTTAGGGAGGAACCAGGCAGTAATAAACATAGGTTGTATCGTCCTTCTAGTCTCTTGGTGTACCCCGTAGTGATTTTTAGAATCATTTAACAAAACTTGTTTGAATATTTTTCAGAAAAATGAAATTTCACTGACATGCATTGTTTTGTCTCAGCTGAAACATTTGTGGAGGTAGATCTGTGGGAATGAGGTTTTTTAGAAAACTTCTTGGTTGCATGCTCCTTGGCTACAGATGGTGAAAGGGTGGACATGAAAGATAAAAAGAAACTGTTCAAACCTAACTTTCTGAAACAGAATTTAAAAATAAAAAAATCCAACGCATTTTGTAAAAAGTGTTAAGAAGGTTCCAGTTGTATTACAATGCAGAATGGAAACAGCCTTCAGAAGTTTAAACACCGACAGTGTTTAAACAGTGTTTAAATTATTTTCTAACATTAGAAACAGATGTATACTTCAGGTTAAGCTCTCATTTCTTCACTACAAATTAATGCTAAATATAATCCAATGACTTTTGGAATTTTACAGCCCAGATTATTGGCACGTGGGTCCCAGTTCTTCAGGACTGGGTTTTTTTGGGTTTCTCTTTCTTTCTTTTTTTATTATTATTTTCCTGCTAATCTTTGAACCTGATCCAGACTTCTTTACTCAGGCTAAAAGCTCATTGAAGTCAATTTTGCCTGACCAAGAATTGCAAGATCAGACCCTTTGTCACAAACAGGGTACATCACCAAATTCCATTTTCTCGCATAAATCAGTGAAGAACTCTCTTAGCAAAGCCACATCGGAGTGTCTTCCAATACCCTTTTCCGTCCATCCACCTTGTCCCCTCCTCTTACAGCCTCATTGGTCTGACATGAGGAGCTAAAAAGACCACCTATTCAAAAATACAAGATTCTGAGGGAAAACGTTGCTTATGATTATGGACATTATACAGGATATTAAGATTCCGGTGTTGTCGTCTTACCAGGGTATGGAAAGGAAAATAGGAAATGATASAGTTCAGAGCCATTCCTGCGGCAAACAGTGAAAAGAGGAAATACAACAGCAAAAACTTAACCCATTCACATGGTCGTCTTTGCTGTACATTGGATTCCAGATAGTAATGTGGTTATAATCAATTTGGACTTGGGTTGCAGTCATATATTCCCTAGTGGGGCCCTAGTATCTTGACCATGAATTTCAAAATAACGACACAAAGTGATGATAAAAAGTAGATTTTTCTACTGGAACTAATGGTAATTCCTTCCGTTGTTTTGCACAGCATATGCTGTTCATAAATAATGTCAGAATTGGGCCAAGTCTCCTTAAGAAAGGTGGTCATTTAATGTAAGTAAATCCACATTAAATATTGAAGATCAGAAAAAAGCTGCCTTTTCAAAGAGGTCACTTTTAAGTGAAGGAAACAACAATGCATGTGTGCGGATGGCCAGTTCCACACTGGGTGACACAGAGTTAATGGCTCATAGAGAGCATATACATGTTTTTTAAAGATGTTTTATTGCTTACAAAAGGAAGTAGTCTAGAGAGACTGGATACATAAACTGGCTCCAGCCAGCTGCGGCTGTCAGGCTAGGAAGGATCCTGTTCAATTAGTGTTGTAAAATAAAATACTTTGTAAAGGAAATAAACACTATGAGAGCTAAGATTCATGCTTTCAAATATACACAAGGTTTGAATTTTTAATTAGGGCTGCTAATTACAGTCATCAGAAAGCAGAACAGAATAGATTTTACCTTACATTTAGCAGACAAGCCTTCAACCCCAGTGTATTTTTCAATTTCATTAATATTTTATGAAAATGGCCCTTGCAGCTTCAGCCTATTCTGTGCCTCCTACAAAACTGCCCCACATTATGGATGCCAATGCCTTTAAGCCATGTGCATTAGTGAGATGACAAAATGCAAAACAGCATCTTGTCAACCATTGCATCAATTGATTCTATTAGATAGTGTAAAAACAGTTGGGTGTGAGTTATAATCTAGCTGACACTAATGATGAAACAAGACACTGGCTGGGAGCAGCCATTAGCTATAAGCCAGAAATTAATGCTTCTAATATTTTTGAACAAATTAACCTTAATGAACTGGCCATGTATATACTGTAGTATATACTGATAAGTCAATTAGTAGAGAATAGAGGTTATGTATATATAGATATATAGAAAAAAAGTATGGTTATAGAGAGTTCCATGCACACAATGCTATAACAGCAATTCTACAGTAAAATCAGCTCTTTTTTACATTTAGATACATTTTAACTCTAATGTGCAAAGGTCCAGTCTTGTGCGTTTCAGTGAAATTTTGTATGCAGGAACATCAGTAAGCAAATACAAAATTCAGTGTGTCATCAAACTGATAGATCAGACACAGCATTGATGTGTTCATATAAATGTCTTAATTTCACTGATATTTAACCATAACTAAGTTTGGGACCCAGTGGTCCGGATTTCTAGCTGAATTCATCATGTACTGACCAAAATTTACAGTATATTTCCTTTCTGTTTATTACTATTTGTGAACATTCTCTGATTCAGATTCTTACATGCTCTAAATCCAGTCACTGTCTAAAAGGATGCATTAGCATTTTAAAATAATATAGCTGATGTGAGACCCTAAATTCTAGGAATTCCATTTACAAGCAACCTAGAAAACAGAAGTGGCTAATTTATAAGGAAGCACAGAACAAAGGTAAGGCACTTGCCAACAATAGTTTGTTGGTTTAACTTTGACTTGCCTTCCTGGGAAAGAAGAAAACAGAATTTTCAATGTGAACTGTCAGCCCCAGTTATGACAGGGCTTCACTAGTTAGAAATTCAGAGTTCCTCCTCCATTGGCAGAATGATGTAAAGAAAACCACCAAACAGAATTCTTTCAAGTTTCAACTACAACTCTACTTAAATAATTTACTTTTTAGTTTTACTCAGACTATTCTTTTTAAACTTGGTTGACATTTTTGTTGACAAGCACATTTTATTGCACAAGATCAGTAGCGAAATTGGCAGCGAAAAAGAGAGAGGGGAAAAAAGCTGGCTCTACTCAATGAGAGAACTACTACCTTGCCTTTGGGAAAAACAATGCTGGCAGTGACCCTTTCTGAAGCCAACAATAACTGGTAAACCAGTCAATATAAGTAAAATATTTGGTCACTTTGAATGTTTCCTTTTCCTACAAGAAGTAAACCAGGGGCTGTTTAGCTAACACATTTAAATCAAGCCAGCAATAAAAATGTTGGGTGTGAACATCAAGCCTTTAAATTAATCCATTAGAAACTACTAAATAAAATTATGAAATCATTGAAAATGTAAACATTAAAACATTCCCTTAGGAACTACTGATAGCTGCAGTTAAAACTAGTGGAGACCAAAAAAAATCCAAAACTCAGGAAAAAAAAGAAGTGGAAATAACATCTTAAGTGTGGCTTTTGGTTTCCAAGATCTCTGGCTGTCATAGTCCAAATGTGTCATGCTACTTAGTGATCAAAAGAGAAGGTGGAATAAACAATAGGCATTTTCCAGAAATTCCTGTCTGTTTGGATTATATAGTGAATGAGTGACCCATGCTTCCCAAGTACTTTTTGGAGGACACAGACTAGAAAGGGCTACAGTAACATCCCAACCAATATTCCATTCAAAGGGATCTGTTCCAATAAAGCCACACATCAAGGTTGCTCTTGGGGTATTGAAGCCCTAGGCTGTTATCAACATTACACTCATTTGGGGAGAGTGTCTTAAAGAGCTTTGTGTAATACTAAATTAGGAACATAGATGGACATGTTTTGTGCCTTCTGTCCAGCAATTTAAATGAAGGCAAAATTATCAGTTTGCCAAGCCAGTTCAATCAGAAGTTGTTTTGGGTTTATTTCCAAAATTTACAAAAGACATTTCAGAAGACAATGCCAAATACTTGTGTCAGTGATCTGCAAGCACAAGTCACTTTGGTTTGATTTTTGGCCAAGCGGAGGTCTTAGGTCTTAAGCCAGACAATTCTCCCTGTTCTGCCATGTTTTTCCTGTGCACCCTCTTTTCTCATTTCTATCGTGTGGGTAAACACCACCATCACTACCACTGCTTTGCTAAAGCTGTTGGGTTTTGGGGTAGTTTTTCAGGCTGGTCTCTGGAAAGAAGTGATGAACTTCTCGGATGAAACAACCATCTCTAGGGAATGTATTTGGGGGCCTGGTAGACATGCAGTTGGATATGGCACAAGGGCTCCTAGCTGGACCACTCAGAACCATCTCATCCCATACGGCTGAAATTCTGGCATTGTTTAAATCAGTAGGAGTTTCACAATGGGGTTCTTGACGTAGCTAGAATAAATGTAGCAAACAATAACAAAGGACAATATGTTTTGCCTGGGAAGCTCATTTCTGAAAATTATGTGAGAAATTAGATGTAATGAATGTACAGTTCTCACTACAGATTTTCTTAGATGCTTCTTCCAGTATATCTTCCACCATAATACAGATGTTGCTACGCCTATACTGGGAAATACAGGAGGCAGAGGGAACAGGTTCAAGCACTGTCCTGTCTTTGGACTGTCTGTTTAATTGTTAGCACTCTCCCTGGCATAGTTTTGCCCTATGCTGATTAGTACTGTGCTGAATGTTGCCTGGGTATTGCTCAAGAGGCAGAAAGCACTACAGATCCTTCCCAAAAGGAGTTTGAAGATGGCCTCCCTGTTTTGTTGGAGAGAAAGTTTAAATAGGTAGATGCAAGTCTTGCCGTGCCACTTGGCCTCAGAGAGAGGGAACAGTTCCTGACCTGCGTTATTTAGCAGTATAGGTGCTAAATTTATTTAGCCTCTGTAGCCATTTCTGATACATTCTGCTAATGACTGTTGCACTGCACATAGCTGTATGAGTTACACRTGGGTTAGGAGCACAAAGGCATTCTCAGTATGAGCTTGAGATCCTAGTCTAGAATAAAAGAAGAAAAATGTTGAGTTGTGGAAGCCTAGTTTCTTTGCAGTCTTTTAGGAGGAATCTAAAGCTGTCTCAAAACTCTGCCCCACATATTTTCCTCTTCCTGAAATTTCCCCCTTTTCCTCTCTAAATTTTCCATAGAACTTACAGATGCCTAATACACTTCACAGGACAGGAAAAAGTTGTCCAAAAAAGATCTCCATTTAATTTTCTAGTACCAACCTAGCCTATGAGCGTGTTGTAAAATTTCCCAAAGCTCTTTAGTTTGATCGGATGAAGAAGGCTGTGTGGTGCAGGTGGTTTAACTTTCCCTTTTCTGTGCTCCAAGCCCTCTAGTTCCTATTAACCATTTCAAAGTCCTTACTGAGGAATATGTCCTGGTGAGGTAAAAGCAAGGCTTTTCTAAGGAAAATGCCTAGCTTTCTGGGCATCGTGATTTGGTACCCTACTATTAGCAATTTCTGTCTTCTGTGCACCTTGCTTATAAAAGAACCACAGTGGAAAATGTAGCTTTAAAGATACTAGCATGAGAATGGCATGCAATAGACAGTCGTCTTTCAGTATTCCTGGTTGTTGCTTTTTTTCTTTCTCAGCACGGCATTGATAGAATTTACATGGAAGTTAAACTCCTCCTTGGAGTGGTTTGAACCATGGATCACAATTCTCCCCTCAGCCTGCCATTCAGACCGTCACATGTCTTTACTTTAAAAGTCAACTGGGGCCAAAGAGTACTGCAGTCCAGCTGTGGGCCCCTCACCAGCAAAGATCCGCAGGCCACAGGAGATGAACAAGTGCTATGTTCCTACCATGTTGAACCTCTCAGTACTGATCCAGCTTCTTCCAGCGATCTGGAAACAGAGTGAGGACTCTGACCATTCATACCCATCTTCCATAGGAGATATGGGTATTTCTGAGCTGGACTCTCAGCACATTGCGCAGACAGAGAAGGGATGCTGCTGTGCAGGCAGGGAGAAGCACTTATGGAGTTGCCTCCTTTCAGTTTTGTTCATTAGGATTTTACCATGAAAGCAGTCAGAAAAAAGATTTCCTGATATTTTAGGTAAGGTTTGATCCTACAGGCTTTGCTAACTTCACTAAGACCTACATAAAAATCCATCACTCTGATGGTCAGTCTTCAGTGCTTCAGAAGAAAGTGAACACCCTGGCTGTCCCTAAGACAAAGTATGGAACAAAGAAGAAAAAAATCTTTCTGGCCCACTGACCAGTGAAGCACTGTCATTACTGCAGTCTGAATAGAGTGTTAATGTAGACAACCTTCCTTTTATGAACCCCCAAATGCCCCCAAACTTATCTTGGAAGCCATGAAGTTCAGCAGCAGAATTCCGATTGCCAGATCATGTCAAGTCATAGCCTGACAGCAGTTGTTCCTGTGTGGTAGGCAACATCCCTACTTAATTCTAAGGAATATGTCTACATAGATCATTCAAGGTAACATCTGTTAGCCTTAGGAGATACTTGATGCTCCAAACTCTCCCCGGTGTCAGTGGGCGCTGAAGCCACTCAGCTACAGGCTTGATTCCTCTGGGAGGAATTTTGGCTGAAGTTCCTTGTTAATGCCACTTTTAAAAAAAAAGATATGTGCTTTTTCAACTCTTAAATCTTTGCCCATAGCTTCCCATCTTCAGTTCATGTCCCTATCCCTTGTTTGCTATCTCTTAAATAAATACAAAACCCAATTTTACTAGAAGAATGCAGTTTCATATAACTGAGTAATGGCGTATGCTATATAAATGTAATTTAATCTCTCCTTGGGAATGATTCTGGAATTTTACCACAGATTGGGTTGGATTTGTCACACCCCCCCAGCTAGGCAGATGCATGGAGTCTTGGCAATCAATTAGATGAGGCTTTATCGGCAGAAAAATGAAGGCTCTATACAAGCCAGGGCTAAGCCCTGTATTTGGGGTGTAGTCCCTTGTGTCCATTTGTCACTGCTGTCCATTTCTGATCTGGTGACAGCATACAGAGTTTACGAAGAGCCCATGCTTTGGTGAGATTCAGTCCATCTCCCACTTCATTAATGCATGGGATGAGATTACACACTACATTAAGACCTGTTTATGTGCATCCCAGACCTACTGAACCTATTTAATTTTGCTCTCCCAGGAATGTGCTCTGGGTCAACATGCACTTTCACCTGCTAGATACAAATTAGAGCACTAAGAAGATGTATCCAGAGAGAAGATGGGGGGATGGGAAGAAAAGGTGTCCCCAGGCTCCAAACTTAGAAAAAGGCAGAGGGAGCAGCTGGGATTTTGCAGAAATACACGCAAGCTTAAAGTGAGGGAAGCAAGCATAAGAGTAGGAAAGGGAGGAAAACTGCTTAAATATCTCCAGATCTCTATCCTCCAAAAGCTAGAGGTGGTCAACTAGGCTGGGGATCGTCCCATTACTAGGCTCTACCCCCACAAGTCAACGATGTAGGTGTCTTCCTCACTTATCACATCGCCTAGTGGAGTGAGAAGTAATTATAGCCATAACCTAACCCTTTCTTGAACACTTCTTCATGGTGTGCAATTTCTTTCCACCAAACCGTGCTATATGCAGTATGCCACTGCTATTTATATTTTCAAGCATTTCAGAATCTACACTGAGGTAACATCTCCCTGAAGGCAATGCGTGGACCACAGAGGTGGAAAAAAAGGGACTGTCTTTTCTTCTATAGTTTGTGATACAACTTGGGCAAGGACCAGAAACTCAGGCTTCAGGTTTCACTTAGGATGCAGTAGGAATTTAAATAAATAAGGACCTCGGGAGTTCACTGTGTGTGGTCAGGTATGTCTAAAAGCGATCCTATTGCTTTGTTGTTTGCTTAGGCAAAACTTTCATCAGCTTTGATTGGAGTTTTGTCTGCACAAAGTATAAGACTTAAAGTAAGGACTGCAACAATTGATACTGCATATGCTATGATTTAAGGAACCTATATCTGACTGAGAGATGCTTATCTCTCTCCCACATCATATATGAATTGAAGACATAAGAGTCCAGCTCAGGAGCCAAAAGTTCTTGCCATAACCAAAGAACAAACAGCTATGGTCCTAACATAGCAAACTCCCATTAACATCAGCTGAAATTTTGCCTGAGTAAGATCTGAATGCAAACTAAGAAAACTGCAGGCTTTAGCTGTGTGTGCACAAGGGGGGAAGATTGTTGTTTTCATGTAGGCATGACTGAGTTGTGCTTCAGAAGCATATTTCATCATATTCATCCAGAAACACTGCCCTTTCAGACCTATGAAGCTTGCATTCTAGTAAACATTCCATTCACCAAGGAGAAAAATGCAAGTCAAGTAATTCATTTAGGGGAAAAAAAAACAACAAAAAGAAAGAAAAAAACCCAAAGAATGTTGCATTTTTTCATATAATCACTAGAAGAATCATTTTGTAGTGTTTCCCATGCAATTACTGCCAGACCTGTTTAGCAAATGTGAAATACTCATTAGCAATTACTTAACTATACATATATTAAAGCTTAATTAGTAAATAAATTAAGCATATAATTAATTGCTTTAATCAGTAGGCTTTTAATATTGTAATTATCACTTGATACATTAAGGGCATGTTAAGAATACTTTTCTCCAAAAAATACATTGTTAATTAATCATTAAAACTTATCTTACTACATGCTCATTAATGATTTATTACAGATGCTGGGCCAAATTCTTCTCTCAATTACAGCAGAGCTAACTCTGTTGAAGCCAATAGAGCTTCACTTGCATAAATTAAAGGAGAATTTGGTCCTGTTAATTAAATGTGAAGTGTTTGTCAGAGTATATCACCATAGATGGAAATCTGTAGTGCCTTGCTCACTTTAACCTAATAGGAGCAAACTGCCTTTCTTTTACACTCCTTTGCTATAGCTGAACATTGTCCTTCTGTAGCCTGAGCTCAGAGGCAGCAAGTTGTAATAGCTGAGCAATGAGATGAGATTGGAGAGATTCAGTTTCAGTTTCTAGCCCTGCCACTACCTATGAGTTCCAGGTCACTGTGTGGACAAGATCTTCACCTCAGCTAGTTGCCCAGATGCTCTTTAAAGAGACAAATGATTGTTTCTAGGGACCAGCTCACTTTTTTTGTCAATATTAACGTCTAAAAGGAAAGAATCAGGGTCTAAGGGCGTTAATTTGAAAGATGACTATCAGACCCAGAAGTCAAAGGAYAGATGAGATGAAACCCAAACACAAACTTTCTGTGGCTACATTTTTCTTATCCTGGATATGGCCTGTCTATCTGGACTGTATAATCTCAGGACAGGAATTTTTTCTTGGGATTTTGTATAAATAAGGTATCTGCCACAATGGGCCAAACAGGTCTTAGTTAAGCTTTCTTGAAGGAGCCAGAGTAATAATATTGTTTGCAGAAGGTCTTCATACACAAACAGTCATATTATGAATTGTKGCAGAGGAGGCAGAATGGGGAGGAGGAAGGAGCGACTAATTTTTGAGCAAGGGGTATCTGTTCATAGATATAGAGTGCAGTTTTGATGCAGAAGCCTCTGAAATGTCAATGTGAAGCCTTCTATGGGTTTCCCTTCACAATCCCAGTGGGACTGCCCCATGCACAACCTATTTGTACAGATCCAAAGTCTTGGTTGCATAAATGTAAGTGTAGAGTAAATAAGGAAACCAAGATTTAATGACAGTGAGCTTTGGAATCTGGATGTGGCATATGCAGTATATTATTTGCACATGCACATATCTCCTGGTCTCGAACCTTGATGAAAGCAGCCCTTCTACTTTGGTGAAAGGAATACCTGTTTTTAGTAGGTGGAAGTTAAACAGCACTTAGTACTTGCTAGGAGGTACTGTACAGGACCTGCCCAAGATTTGTATTGAGAACCTGATATTCTCAACTTATTTCTATGTTTTGGGAAGGCTCCCAAAAGAGCTTTCATAAGAACACATTAAAATCTTCRTTTCCTCACTAAGACAGCAAAGAACTTAACATACTAATGCATACATGCACATATTCAATCTCGGTCTTTAAGTGACTGTTCCAGATAGAAGGACAGAAAGAAAATACTTAATTTAAAATGTGTTAGGATGAAGCAGATGTTTCTTAATATTAATTTACAGCAGAGTGTTTCAGTGCTTTAACAACACTATGAAATGTTATTCAGCACTGCAGGGCGAATAAAAGAAAATTGCTACCTTAGAATCATCCATGAGTTCTGAAACTGTGATCAGTCCTAAGAAAAATGTCTCTCCTTTACTCCCTCACTGAAGGAAAGAAAGACAAGTAACTTGGAAAAAGAACAGATTATGGAAACTACCTTCAGGAGTCACATTACGCTGGACCAATCTATGACACTAACAGCTACTGTAGTCTTGTAGACTCACTATATACCTCTAAACATTTGTGTTGTGGTGAACATTTGCCAAGCAGAAAAGACAATGAGCATGGTGAATCTTGCTTAGATACAAGAAGTTTAGAGACCAAATCTAAACAAGGTCGTTATGTAATCTTGACATCCGCTAAGGGAATTCTAGGGCAGGTGGAGCTCCTAGGGCTTTTGGCAATGGAAGTTGCATTATCCAAGGGGTGAAGTGGAGGCTTCTCACTTATGTGATGCTCTCCATAAGTTTTAGAGAGTTAAGCTCCAATGGCAAAATGGCTAAAACTTCCCAGTTCCCCCACCATAACAGTGAAGTATCAAAGTCAGAAAGCAAACCCTCTTGAGTTTCCCTGGATTAATCCTTTAAACAAAAACTAAAGATAGGGACCTGATGAAAATAAGTTTATAAACAATTCTGGTGCACAGTTAAGATTAAAAATCTGAGATTCTTGTTGGTAAAGAATTCCATTCTTCGTGCTTCTGATGAATTATTTCTGTGACAACTTCTTCTGTACAAAATCATAACATTTTCTCCTATCCTGAAGGCACCAGTGTCATTCCCATGTACGGCATGTAGACACTGGCAACTTTGCAGAATATACGTAAGGAGAAATGGTTCACTCATCTTTAAATTTATGTTAAAAGATATTTGCTTTTGACAGAAGCAGAAGATTTACTAAAGCTTTTTTTTTTTAAGTATAAAATATTTGACATAGTAAACAAGACAATATAGGTACAAGTCCTTTGGTACTATGAGCCACATGTGCCTCACCATCRTTATTCAAGGGGATTCTAATGACGTTGAGAAAACACTCCTGTAAGAAATTGAATTTGACTGTTCTTGTAGTATTTCTTCATACTGATTATGAGTCTGAAGGTAGACATGATTCACTGTAGAAATCATGTATTCTTAACAGCAAAATAAAGTTGATGATAGAAAAGTGCTGGCAATTTCCTTAAAACAAGAAAATAAGCAGTATTGGTTTGTGTCCTGCCAGAGAAAGGTGGTAATTATTTTCATGTTATAATCTACAATTTTTTAATAAATTCATGTCCAGTCATGAGGAAAGGTTACACTGGTTTAAATGAATTTAACTAAACTGATTCAGATTCTTAATATAAACTTGTTTAAGCTGGCTTCATACATATTCAAACATGTGTGAATGTATTTATTAGTTCAACTTAAAGCAGTAAATTACTAGCAAACAAATCAAAGTAGGCAAGAGTTAAATCAGTGTAAAATGGTCCAGATTAAGGATCTGGTTCAATTAAATTTTATAATACAAAGTAATTTCAATTAAGCAAATGCAGCTTTTTTTCAATGCCCAAAAGGTCTATAGAGATACTAAAGTAAATCAGTATTTTCTGAGTTATTGTATATATTATAATTTACATGAAAAAAACAGCTATGCTGACTGTCATGCACAGTTAGGATGGTTTAACAGTATCTGTTTTGCATAGAAAAAGCAATATACTGGAACAGTGGGTTCGGTTTCTCCTTTTCCTGATTATTTCAGCAAAGCTAATTTAAGGACTGCTAGCTGCTGCAGTTATGAAATTCCATGTGTGTGTTGTACAACTACAGTTGAGTGAAGTCCCAGCTTGCAGACTTCAGCCATTTTGTTGTCAGAGGCTACAACTGGGTCTACCTCACTTGGGCGCCTAACTTGCATCTGCATTTAACAGCCTATTGAAGCAGGCTTCCCAATGGAAGCTCCGAAACTTTCCGCGCAGGCACTGGGGACGTGTGCCTTTGAGGGCCTCCAGAGGAACAGCCTCCCTGCCTAAATTGTGTACCTGAACTCAGCCAGATGGGACTTCTTGGTAGGCTTTCAAAGGCACGTCGCTCTCTCCTTTAGCTATGTACGGGATTTGAGCACGCACATACTTCAGAGTGCTGCTGCTCTGCCTGACTAACACAGAGGTACCTGGGGTAGGGGAGGGTGGCAAAGGGCAACCCCCAGCAATGCCTGCTGCAGCTTTCATGTTTTGTCTTCAAGCTGCCTCRCGAAGAGTTTACTTTTGTTCTTCACCTTGGCATTTCTTAATCAAAAAGACTCATCCTAGAGTAAAGGTAAGTGTTTCTTTCTGGCTCAGATGGAAATACTACCATGTGTGCTGTTAAAACAAGGATCTCAGGTGGACCTCAGTTTATCTCAGAAGATGTGCTACCAGCGCACTGGAGTTTCCAAAGTGCACTGGGGGAAATTTCAGGCGACTCAGGTCACTGTTTGAAGTAAAATAATTTTTTATTAATAATTGCCGCATCTATATATTTGTAGATGTCACCAGTGGAAGGAATAAGCAAAACAACTATAAACTTATAAAAAGAAGCATTTTATTCCTGTCCTTGTAGCCACATACACTGGAAAGGAACCATATTGGTTCTTTTTTAGCTAGTAATGTCTAATGCAGGAAGACAGGAATAAGCAGAGTAGAAAGCACCTGTCAGCTCTATTTCCCACTCTCCTTGATTAGCATGAAACATTAATAGGGCTCTCAGAAATTCTGGTCTGAAATGGGCTTTGCTTGAAAACGTGTCTGCCTTTACTGCACAAAAGCCGCTGTCATTAAAAAGGGCAGATAACTAAAGAAGACTCTTTCTTGAAATTTATACCATTTTTTCATACAATGACAAATTATTTTAATAATGGGAATCGCACACTCTGCCATTTGTATAATGTTTCCCATAAAATTCTCCCATTAAATTTGCTCCTCTACTTGACTCATATCTTTTTAAAAAAATGACACACACAAAATGATACATCACGCATTCTTACAAAGAATTGGAAGTGAACGTACTGTAATGGGTTAACATACGTTTTAATAAAATTTTCATTGTTGCACATTTCACTTTTCGATACTGAGAGCCAGGGCTGTACCAGTAACCCCAGGCGATGCCTAAGGATAAAACAAATCATATGGTAGTGAACTATTTTTACCTATTTATCCTTCTACTGAAAATATATTCATAAATACAAAATGAAGCTAAGATACGTAGCCAGTAACATTGTACATAACAAAGATATTCCCTAGTATTTGTATTCTATTATTTTTTAATAATATACCTTCTGCATTTCTAAGATGCTTCGGCTTCTGTTTTTATTCCTTACATATCTTGTAAGCCACCAAACCATTTTAATTTTGTCTCCCCAAAGTGGGCAGTAACAAATATTTGAATCCATATAGTTAAATGAAATCCTATTGCACAACCTATTATGGAACATGCACTGCGAGCCAAAAATGTATGCAGGTCTATTTATCTAGCAGCTGGAGTTTTCTGAAGTAGAAACTTTTGATTTGTGGCATATGTAGGTTTATTTACGTGTAGACAATCTCTTTGAAAAGACCTGTGTCATCAGAAATGTTCCTGTACACATCAGCATATTAACTGCTTGTTAGATGGGATTATCTCAGAGAATAAATATTGAAAAAAAAATGCCCTGAATATTCATTTTACTAAGGAGATACCGTACAATTTAAAAATTATAGGTTTTGTTTCTTTGTTACTGTATAGGAATTCTGGTATAAAAGAATTACATTTTATTACCATTATTACATTTAGTAAAATGATGTGGTAACAATAAATAAACTCGTTCAAGTTGCACCTAAGCTCTAATTTTCTTGATTGCTTATTTTGTTGCCTACCTGCAGAAATTTAAAGGTGGAATCAAAAAGGCAAATGCTGAGAATAAAAAAATAGCTGATGTAGTTATTCTCTATTTGTTTAAGCAAATTTTAAGATTTCAAATTTAAAAATATCCAGATCTCTTTTTCTCCCTTCTTGTCCCTCTTCTCTTCCCAAGTCTGATTCCACTAAAGAAAAGATGCTTCAGTTTATCTCCTAATATGTTACTTAAAACAATGTTTCTTCTATAAGAATGATGTTGTACAGAATGAAATGCAAATATATTTATTCAACAAACCATTATAAGAAAGCAAAACAAAGTGAGTTTACAGCCAACTTGTAAGTCTTAAAATATTTGCTTATAATAGCAATAAATCTTTCTGAGTATACAAATCACAGGGACATATATTATGAATAAAACTTAGAATTCTCATAATTTTGCACTGATCAATTTTTTTTTCTTTATGGATTAAAAACTATACATAACAGATTTTCTACTTATTTTTGCCTCATGTTATTTTATAAATACATAACCTCTCATGGAAAGCAGAGCTGAGGATAAAATTACTTAAGAGTTTTATCACTCTGCTTACATACGAACAATGCTGATGAGGAACTTGCTGCTCTTCATAGGCTCTGTTAACACTACTAGAATTTACATTTCCACATTTTTTGATGCATCCCAATAGTCCAACCCAGAAACAGAGAAGATGAGTTGAAGAGAATCCTAAAAAAATTTACATGAAACAGTCAGTAATAACACATGAAAAATGGCTAAGGAGAATTGTGATGTGTGTGCGTGCATTGCTTGCTTGCTTGCTTGCTTTCTCTCTCTCTCTCTCTCTCTCTTTTTCTTTCTTTTTTCTTTCTACTTCATGCAAATTCTTCCTAGTCAAATACCAACCAATAAGTCTATAAGAAACACAAAATTCAACTCCAAAACTGTTAATATATAGCAATAGAATAAAAGGTATARTGCATATTTGCTAACCATGGTGCATTTTCTAGTAAAAATGCTTTGCAGTCTGCCGGCTTGTCAATCTTTAATAGAAACTCATCAATTATTTGTGGGCAGGAGATTGAAGCGGCTAATAGCTCAAATATATTCCTCCATTTCATTGCATCAGTAGCTCTAAATTAATGCCTGCATTTTCCCCCACTAAAATAAGTTAAAATAAATAAATAAATGAAGATGTAAAAATGTATATGCATCATTTGAATAAACAGTTAAGCATCACAGCACTGGGTATTACCTCTGAAATAGAAATACGAGCCACAGAGCT